>MU868429.1:159007-198537 GCA_036418205.1 Ostertagia ostertagi
CAGGAAGGCTACCGAGGTTCTGCAGTGAGTCAGACTCGTATCTGTTTGCGGTTGATTGCTGATGAGGAAGCACTACACGGTACCCCATGGATGCAACCCTCTGTTCCCAAGAAACATATTCACGTTGAGTACAGACCACACCCCACAAGGGACGATGGCCTCAAAGGCAATCTGGTAAGTACTGATTCATAGCGATAATTGGTAATTGGTAAATGGTAGTTGTGGGTGACAACTGATAAATAGAATACAACTGCAATTGATATTAGTGACAACTGATAGAATACAACTGCAACCGGCTAATCATTTCATTGGCAGAAAACATTACATTTTGTGGAGGCCGTCGTCACTTGTGGTGTGTGGTCTGCACTCGACGAAATCTGGTTTCCGGAAACAAGATGTACATACCCTCCGGCCTTTTCCACTCCTTCGTCACTATGCCTGGGTAAAATATCCCCAATCCGGAATAATACTATAGAATCAGATGACCATGTTTACTTTCTAGATAGAGTAAGCCGTGAAATCAATTGTACTCGACGCAACCGCCGCTGATTAGTTCGACTGACTCTGAATAGCTACAAAAGTAGCCAGAATTGCCTCTGAATCTCAACCGTTCGCCGAGCGGTGGGTCTTCTGCAATAGGCCTGACCCACGTTAGGCATCCTTCGTCAAGTGATATCTGATATTCTATGCCAAGATATTATTGACTCATTACTTCCGGAAGTTGTCAGAATTGTACTAGTTTATCGGCCTCCGAACTCATCTGTAAGTGACAGTGTGAATTTCCAATAGACACATTATCGTGATGAGTTCATGATCTCGAAAGTGTAGATCTGACACCTCAGTGGTCTGGCGCCAACACCTGTGTGAACCTTGGACATTGAACTCGATGGGCCACTGCGGCCACCCATGGATCAATAATCAATTCTTCACCCTGTTTCCGCCTGATTTGATACTAGTATTTCATTAGAGTGGGTAAAAAAAGCCTTTAGCCCATGCAAAATAGCAAACGTTTCTCAGCACAAACTGTCACCCTTGGTGGAAATTTACCCAACATAATTCCTCAAATGCCCCTTCATAGGTAAGCTGGCTCCTGTACGCGCTCCTCACCATCTTCAGTATGGCGTCGTCTGCCATTGCCGTCGAACTCAAGAAGGCCTACATAATTGCTCTATCCTGAAGCTGCCACCTAATTTCTGCCATCGATTTGCTGGAGAACGGTTTCCCAGGAACAGGAGCTCGACTGTGCAAGACACCCTTCTTCCTTGAAGCTTTAAGGCTATATAGAGGGATACGGTCGAGGAACCGGGGGTATCTCGATAGAGAGTTGGAGGGCGTCGTTAATCAAAAAGGGTCATCATACGGAACAACGGTGCTCTGCACTTATTTGTTGTCATTATTTCATCAGAGTGTGGTTAGCTCGTAAGCAGTGCGGTTATATGTCCTCGACACGATTTTCACCCTGGACTACATCGCGATGGTACACGATCCGTGAGAACCTTTCTGAGTTTGAACCTCGTACTATATACCCGTGAAATTCTTCTGATGTCACCAGTGTGGAATGCTACGATGGAAATTTCAATGGACTGGAATGCGCTATTCAGTTTTCAGTTGGGACCCTTCGATTTTACTTTAGAGATGTGCGAATGATTCTGCTCAAAATGTGAGAGGAAAAATCATTTTTTCATTGCCTCCCCCAAGTGCTGGTATTCGATGAACCACCGTAGTACAAGGCCACGATGTGTCGTAAAACTATACTGTGACGTCTTTGAACATGGTGTGGCGGTCAGATAAAGCGAGTTGTGGCGTGGTCGTAAGTAAGAGGTCGTTGAGGTTTACGGGCGATTTCGTAACGGCAATACTACCTTATAAGGCTTAGGAAACACTCAATGTATTCTCAATGCGCAACGAAAATCACGAGTCTTCTCTCGTATATCGGCTAGCTTGATTCCCATCATTCAAGATAAGAAGAGAAACAAAAATTCTGATTCTGTCAATGCGTCGTCTAATATGTACGTGGCCGCCGAGAGCGCACTTCCCTCCATGCGCTCCCCTGTCTCCGCCCGACCTACCCGCGACCGTCCCCACAGGGTGCTTTCTCTGGTACGTTTCTGTTCGGAAACTGTCCTTTTTTTGTGTGAAACTCTATGTGGCCTCTAGTGACACACCCGACGTACATGTTGGGGAACCATTCAAGAATTTTCCGTGAAGAACTCCTTTGATCTATATAGAGGGCAAGCAGTGAGCAGCTATAAGGTGCCGACGTGGCCATGGGCTGCTGAACACACCTCCCCCCCCCTCATTTGCAGCGGGCACGGTATTTGGTGTTCCAAAATCGCAGCGGAATTTCGTGTAGTATTTTCGAGAATATACAGGTCATCCTCCAGAGGACCCAGCAGCGAGGAAGGAAGCGACTTCTAAACAGCTGCAATTTTTAGTCTACAATTACCTTCGAGTACCTGTTTTGTGTGATCATTATTAGGCGGATGTGGTGTGTGGCATTGTGGCATGCGCATACGAGACCTAATCCTGGACCGAATCTCATTAACGGCAACCAAGAATTACACCAGGTGGAACCTAACATTTTAGAGGACAAAACACCGACTTGTTTATCGGCTGGTAGTCACTGTGTAGCCTATTCAAAAACCACTACGGTTTTGCGTGTAAGTAGGTTACGTGGCGCGGAATCGATCAACATCAAGCCCTTTATACGTCATGGCCATCGCTTTCTCAGACACATGCCGTTTCATAAATTCCCCATAAATATTTGGCGTAGTTCCAGTAAATGGGTTCAAAAATAAAAAAATTTCAAAATTTCAAAAAAAAAATCCGGGCATCTAGCAATCATTTGAAACCTTCAACTGGAACGCTTCTCTCCGCTTCTCACGAAGTTCTCGAATCTTTCTCATTCCACCCTTTTCAGACTTGAAGCCTCCTACAACAGAGGTGAAACCTCCATCGTTCGCTCCACAGCCACCAGGAGAACAGGATAGCTTACATCGCCTTCCACAGAAATATCTTGATAGAAAAAGTTCGTCCATATCCGCTTTTGCCCATGATTTTTCATATACAACATTAGCTTATATTTTTGTTACTTTTTTATTTTGATTGCACTATATTTTTGATGACGTCCTTGGTCATAAAGTGTAAAAATCGATAAATTACTGTTTTTCTTCATTTTTTCGTGCTTATGCCGTCGAACACATACCGAAGCCACCTACCTTTAAATAACTTTAGCCTCATTTCATCATGACTTTGCACGCCACGCCTACTGATGACGTCATAACGTTGTTCCCAAATATTTCACAGATATTACAGATTTCACAAACTCTGTAATTGCAGCAGCGGATTCTATCGAAAATCAACCAAATCCATCCACATCAACCTATGGGGATCTTTTTGCCGATAGCGCTGTGCATTTGTCAAAAAGACAGGTCAGTTCGACTGTTACAGTATGCAAAACAAAGCCAATTAGTGATGTTTCTTATTTGAGGAGCTTAACACGGACGAAATGGAGTCATCTGGAGAGCAGAAACTTGGCCTCAGTGCAGCGGGAATTGACCCAGATGACGACGACATTACGGACAACTCGGAAGGTTCTGGACACCGTGATAAACACAAATCTATAGAACGGGTTTCGGGTGAAGTCAATGCAGGTCTATTCTGTCGACATTGCGATGAAAGGAACTCATCAGTGGTTAGAGTATCATTCAGTACCGATAGTAACACTCCGGAGACCTTGAGCAATCCTAAAGACTTGAAATCTAACCCTGTTCACACGGAATTGGAAGAGAAGTTGCTCAATGGACAGCAGAGACAGCTCCGCCTTCCTCCACTCTCATTGGACAACGGGATCGATCGAGGGAAATCCGAGAATACTTCCATTGGATCGTGGAAAAGTACTGATTGCTTAAGCACTTATTCACAACATTTAAAAACCATGTGAATCTTCAGGAGATCCGGAGGACCGTCTCGAAAATCACCCTGAGATTCAGAAGCAACTGCAAGAATTTGCCTCAGATGTTAAGCAACTACACACCAATGAGGATGCATCGATTCTCAGCAAAATTCTGGATGTGGAAATGCTTTCAAGAAATGGAACTCGCGAGATTCCCTAGATTCCCAATCAGACAAATCTGACAGTGTTGCTATATTCACTAAAGAAAGCACAGGCGTTCATCCCCCTTCTCGTCCTCCTCTAATTCCTCCAACACCTCCTCCTCTTCTTGCTCGTCTTCCTCCCAAACGTGGAGCAGTCGAAGGTAGCAAGTTGCATACCTCGCAAACCCGCACTGTCATGGAAACCGTCTAAACACCTTTTACAATTAGTTATATTTTCGCTTTAACGTTAGCATTTTCAGGCTGTCCTGTGCCAGTGATGTGCACCAAGAATTGTTTCGTTTACATCAACGAACAAGGTTGTCAAGACTGTCAATGCCTTTGGCAGGCGCTTGGTTCGTGCTATAAATTCCGCATTTTCTGTGAACCCGCTCTTTTTTTTCAATGAGCACATTCCAGCCTGCGATTTTGACGACGACTGCCCAGAAGAGGCTCAGTTCTGTGATCTCGGCAAATGTAATTGCCGACCAGGGCTTAGGCAAGACATGACGCGTTCAGGCGCTTGTGAGCGAGATCCCGACTTTACCGACTCGTCGTCGCCTAATGGTGAGCAAGTTTCGAATTTTCCGCTATCCTTCTATGTGCGATATTTTTGGTACCTGGTAAGCGCGGCGAGAAGGCAGAGACGCAGACAGGACTGTGAGCAAGTCTCAACGCATAAGCCTCCCAATACAAAGCTTCTACCATGTAAATGTTGTCTTTTTGAACTTAATTCACCTTCATTATCAGTCAACTGCACGCATTCCTACCAGAGAGTGATAATCTGACCCAACCAACAGCATTAGCATGATAGGATAAGTTTATAAATAATGGCAAGAGACATGGAACCTCATTTAAAGGGGGTAAGTGATTCAGATTCCCCATTCATGACTGGAAACTTCGTCTAATCTTACATTCCCCAATGTTTGAATTCCGAACTTCTACCATCAGCCGACGCGACATCGCGAGGCTGCGGCGGCTGGCGCGGCGACCTAGCCACCGCCACGATTGAATAGTCACGCACACCCGCTGCAACTCGTCCGCCGACCCCTCTGCGTCTCTGCCTTCTCGCTGCGCGATGAGCTCACTGTCGGGTACCAGTAGAACCCTCCAAGGTGCCTCTCGAAACAGCGAGAATTTCTTCTGAGAACAAACCATAGCACGCTCCTGTCAGATGACATGAGCAGTCACACTAAGCATGCAAAAAACCCTGGGGGAGGGGAGATGATGAGGGAGACCCTACTTGACGAGCCAAGGGGGTGAGCCAATCAATCAGGTTGTGGGAGGTACATGTAGCGTGTGCCGTCCTCTTACCTAAGTGACTTACTGTAAATGACAAATCGTTGGTTGTAGCAATATGGCAGCAGGCAACAAGATCGTTACCAGGAAAGGCAGCTAGGTAGAAGTCCATAATAGGGCTTTGCTTTGAATAGGGTGCGCTGTTGACCACACACGCCCATCCGTAGGCAACAAACAATTTCCACCTGAAGCCTTACGCTACTGTAAGACTGCTATTTACATTGAAGTAACTAGTAATGCCCCAAATTGTATTACTATCAGAACACGGGTAGTTGGTAGGGACATGGGCCGCGTGGAACTGCCGCTCACCGCGCGCGATAAATCTACGCGGAAGTCTCCCACGCCAGAAAGCCGCACAATTTTGTCGCGTCGCGCGCGATGCGGAGGTGCGTGGCCCAACCTAAACGTGCACACTCACAATATCGTTGAAGTGTTGCTGTTTTCAGAGCTTCAAGAGCCTCCACGCCGAGTGAGACGAAGAGCAGTGATGTCTCTAGAGGAGCAGGAGAGAATGTCAATGTTTTTACGAAGACGACTGCGTTCAAGGGTACTTCAGTAATATTTAGGGAACACTGTTTTTGTTGAATTTCTCACGTTCGGCCAGTGTACAAAGTGTATCAAAATTCTGTGCGTGAGGTGTGGTTTTTGACCCTAAAACTGCGATCAGCGCTAAACCATACAGGTTGGGTTGTAAATATGGTGACAGAATAATTGTGGTCCATATATCGAATTATTATATCAAATTTGACAATGCCGGACCTTATCGAAAAAAGTAACAGTGAACAGTATTCATAAAACATGGCAGAGACTCAGATTCTGACTCCTCCCACCGGAATTGTAGAGGATTTCACCCCTTTCGGAGAGTAGCTTTTAACGACCTAATCGAGCAGTTGTATTTGCGAGTTTCCAGCTTCAATATCAACCACATAGAAAATTTTGCAGCCGTTAATGGAAGGAGGTTACCTGACTGAATGACCAGAACGGCTCGTTCTAAGGCTTTCACCTCACCAAATACATGAATTGCAAGCCTTGTGGCGACTCGATTCATTGCAAAACATCCAATTTACGAAAGTTTTCTTTGAAAATTTTCCACCAATATTATAGGTCTTTACTCGAACGTCCCCGAAAACAACAGAAGTAAAAAACTTGTTTTTATTCACTTGTTTACTTGCGTCCGAAGCTTTTGGAACCAGGCCAGCTACTCTTAAATAGACTAGCCAAAGTAAATAAAAGAAGTAGCACATGAAAGCGGGATCAACGGCAGCATCAAGGAGGACTCAATCGGGAAAGTGATTATTGAACTAAGCGAAGAAGTGGAAAACGATTTGATGAACAAATAGCGAGCTAAAACAGAATTAATTCGATAATAGACGGGACTTGCCAGTCGAGTGGCCCTACTGATACTAGGGTGGCCGAATTTTCGGATACTCACTTGATTGACGATTTGCTAAGCCTTCAACCTTTTTTTACCGGTTTCTATTTTAGTTCAGCGGGAGCCCTCGATAATACTCAGCTTCGGGAACACTTCGCAAATACGAGAGAAGTTTTGAATTACAGTCGATGAGGAGGACTTAAAGGCACGGGTCGCACAATTTGTTGTACTTGAAACTGATCAACGCTCATTCCTATTAGTCATTTTTTGTGTGAATTTCGCTGGAGAACTTTTAACGACGATGACGCGAATTCACCACGCTTTACAATTGGATAAATCATTTTGCGACGCATCTGCAGGATACGATTGGCCACACAAGGACTACATATACCACTAACCAAATGAAGATCTTTGGGCCACAAAACCTGAGAATCACGTCTCAAAGCTCAACCTGCCACCATATTTATGCCCCACCCTGAAAGAATTACCAGGCTCTTGAACGGACTGCCGTCCACCATCGGTCTGTGCTATACTTATTTTGATGTTTGTTTACTTCAGATCGACTGGATGTTATCCAACCTTATTTCATTCAGTTGCTAAAACACGCGTTATCGAGAAATTGCTTACGAGAATGTAAGAGAAAAGATAAATCACGCTTTTTCATAGGCGTGGGTGTATCCAATTGGTGCTCGAAAATTTGGCAAGAAGTAAGGGACGTTAATAGGGTAAAAAAAGAAAAAAGCACCATAAATCACTGAAATTTTTCTTGTGAGGTCGACCGTGGTACGACGGAGAGACACAGCGCTGCGAGGAGAGGGAAAACGCGAGAGAGCACGTCGCGAGAGGGCGCAGACGCCACGTATGCTGCGATGATAAGGATGGCAGCGGTCGCAGCGGTCAAGCGAAGGCATTAGCTCTCCTGCCGCGCAATTGTAAGTCGTAGCAGTACCATCGACCATGTGATTAGGGGACTGTTACCTCACTCAACGAGAGAATTCTTCTAAGGATCCAATTGCGATCAGTGCCCCAAAGGTTTGGGATGAGATTTCATAGTCAGGCCCATAGGGGCTTTTGATTTTGTTAAGAGGCTTATTTACGAGTTTGACCAGAACATTTAGAGATATGATCATAGACAGTGCGTTTCAAAAGTATGAATGCTCTCCTAAAAGTTGCTGCTCCGTATTAGGATGAAAGATCAACGGCATGCTACCTACATCATTGAATTCGCCATGCTCTGAAACTATGGTTCATCTAATTTCAGGAGTTGTATGACCTAAAACATTTTTGTAAGAAATTTTTGAATCCCCTAAATTTTTAAGAGAGGAAAGGCACCCTGGGCAAGGAAACATTAACAGTGGAATTCATCCTTCTTGCCGACTCATTTGGGATTCTGAGTATGTTAAGTCAAAGCACAATAGCTCAGCAATGTGCATGCAGGATTTGAGCTTTCTGCAGAGGAAGAACATCGGACGGTGACGTGACGTCTCAATAGCACAAAAGAGGTCTTCCACAATATTTTACTGCTTGCCGAAAACGTAGATCTTCCTCCAAGGAACTCCGGAGGAGTTCTGTAAAATTTAGATCCGAACGGCATGCGAGTGAATGTACAACATGATTTCTTCGAACCAAAGGTGCTGTAAACGGATCAGGTGCTGTTGATGGTGACGTTGTCGTGGATGAAGATGAAATTCCACTAGCGTTTTCGGTTAGAAGTGACAGAAAGTGATCACCAAGCACATTCCTGGTCCTAGAATTCGCTTACTCGATACACAAGCCGGAGAGAGTACAGCCCTGTTGCACAATGCTGCCAAAATCATCTGGGATCCGCCACCGAAGTTCTCCTACCACTGAATTTTGTTTCTCCGACAGCTGTGAAATGCATCTAGCACTTCCTAATAAAAGCACTTCTTAATATGTAAAAGATAAGCCAAACCCAAAAGAACTCTATTGAAATGAATGCTGAAGAAATGCTCCAATGAAAAAGCCTCCCTAGCCCGCAGATTGACCTTAATACCAATACTTTCTCATGTTTCTCCGAGTTGATTCGAGGAGAGCCGTTTTGTGGAGCGTACCCAGGTGGGTAGCTTACCCATTGTGCCTCTATACCTCCGAAACAGGGGAGATGTCCAAATTTTACTACAAAAATATTTTGAGGTCCTAGTGTTTTGTGAAATGGAGGATATCGTAGTTTTAGCACATGCTGAATTTGATAAAGCGAGGGGCAACCCACGAAGCCATCTATCTAAGAACAGCTACCTACGATCCGTACACTAGTTTGGTTGGTGATCTGGACGAGCTGTGTTGCCAGCACGATTGGTGCATGGATTAGCATGTGCCATCATCGGCACAGCGGTAAACTCGTCCACACGTCCGCCGTCCTAGCCGCGGCTCGTTCTTAAAGACAAGATTCGGGATAAAATAGGTGTGGAAAAGCGTTCAGTTATGAAGCTAGAGGTGGGAGGTGGTCTAAAAAGAGAAGGAAAGCAAACGAAACCACCGATTACGCCCCGTACAGAGAACCTCCCCTATTTCAGCCGCATTACACCTTGGGATAGAACACGCGAGTGCACCAAATCCCGGAGCGTGCCTTTAAGCGAAGATCAGTGGCCAAACAGGGGCCCTTTTCGCGTATTCTTGACTGACTGCTCTGCTTTTTCCGCCATTAGCGTACCATTGAGCACTCCCATGTCCCCTGTGAACACCTTTAGAACTTGTGATCGCTGCCCCTAAAAGTGCACTGTACTTTGTAATGGCGTTGTATCGACGAAATGTTTAAGAATCAGTACTTATACTACTGCACTTCTGTGTGTTTATAAAACCGTGTCCTCGCGCCATTTTTCTTTGTTTTTGTTATCTATAACGATTTTGTGAACAATAGCTTCTGTGATGTATCACTACGATTAGATCACAACGGTTCCGTTTTTTTTCAGGAGAATGGTCAGCAGTTATTGAGAGAAACAGAAGCTCTTGGATCGACGTCTAGCGAGGAAGGTGATTGGAAGGGTTTGAAAGGTAATAATTGAGGATGGAACCGTGGCCCAGTTTTCTGATATTCTACGTACAGCTCGGCACGTATCCCATTCTGGGATACTACTCAAAGGCTAGCCGGGACTAATTTATGTTCACGTGTTTGGTATCATGCACCCGAAGTTCTCAAGTTCTGCAAATATGGCGCTAAGGCCGATGTCAGACTTTGCGAATCGCGCGATTCGCTACTAGCGATTCGCGCGATTCGCTAGCGTCCGCGGTCGCGTTGCGGTACCAGCCAATTGAGTGATTCACTGGCCGCGACGCGACCGCAGACGCTAGCGAATCGCGCGATTCGCAAAGTCTGACATCGGCCTAATGCGCAATTTTTAGGCAGCAAATTGCAGAGCATACCGAACATGGGATAGGTAGTGTGGAACTTACTATGAGACTTACTATGAGAAATCCCTTCGGCTTACCATTTATGCTCAACATTATTCTAATGGAAATCGAACTCCTCTTTAACAACTCTGTTTACAGAAGACGTCCGTCCCCCTTCTCCGCCTCCAAGCGCCGGACATGTCTCGAGGTGACTCAAATTAATTTACCTTCTTCAACGTTTAGCCTTTTTATGATAATTTGCCTACACGTCGGCTAAGCCAAAAGCTTGCCGCCAAATCGTCGGGAAGTACATGAGGAGATCCGGAATTTCTTCGGACCAAGGAAGCCGTCTAACACGTTGACGACAGGCTGACGCGCATGCGCGTCAGAAATTTCGCACCGCATCGGACATTCTGACGCGCATGCGCGTCAGAACTATGTACTCATTTTTATCGTGCTTGCGCTCCTTCTTCTCGAGTTTTTGTATTCATTCTATAGATAATACATTAGCATAACTATAAACCACATGGCAGCCAGAGTGGTCAAATATCCTTGATTTAGCAAAGATTTTCTGAACGCACAAAACTTTCATTCAATTCTTTCCTAGTATTCCTTTCACTGTCGTAAACATTCATATGAAAGATTGTAGAAGAAGTTAATACAAAACTCTGTGAGTTTCAACATGTATTTGGTGAAAAAAAACAAAAGGTACAAATGATTTTTGCTTCATCAGCAAAGTGGATGTTTTCTGCTTCCTCATGATCATTATGGGTTCTTCTAAACAAACTTCCTGGTATCTGTATAGGTGACCTTTACGCTTTCATCCTTGCCGAAATAATTCGTGAGATTCAAGTTTTTGTGCATTTTAAACAAAAAATAAGCGGAAGTAAGGTGAGGACGGCGCGCTCGCAAAATCGCTCCTGTCCCACGCGGTGCAAAATGCCAAAACACGCGATGTCGTCAACGTGTTAAGAAGCGGCACCAGGGTCAAGCGTGCGTTGAGGAATCCTCGACATGTCACAGGGGGGGGGGTCGTATTGGCCCGCTGGGGAGAGATCGGGCCCGATTGATGCAGTAGGATCATCACCGTCGGAGGACAAACATCAAGGATCGAGTCGATGCCAGGCCAGAGGATTTCCAATGAACAAATGATATTTCACCCACACAAAATTTTCGTGATTCTGAGGTGTCCGGTAAATTCTTAGTTACTTCAGTGTTTTATCACCACACAAGTTAAAGAATCTGAAATTCGCACGTTTTCCAAGGGATATTTTATCTTTCAAGTGAGTCCTCGAATCTGAAGGGATGTGAAGCACACGGCGCATCCCAGAGTGGGTCCCAGTTGTTGCGCGCGCTTCAACTACGGCTCTCTGGACAAACAATCTCAATTCAGGAAAATCAAGAGGATTCTGAAAGTGTCCGTGCGCAAATTACAGGGAGGAGTACACCATTCAACAATTAACGCACTCTTCAGCGTCAAATTCATAAACATGTAACCTTTAAAGTTGAGAAACGCTAAACAATTTTACTTTTCTTAGAAGAGAAAAGCAGGATTCCGAATCTGCTCTTACTTTAGTACATAATCGCCCTTAAAGGAGCTATAGTCGTTGAAATAGTGCCAATGTAGCGAAAAAGTACCTTTCGGCGGTACTCGGGCAAAAATCCTCAACGTGGCCATTTTTTAATACTGGACGTTTGAGCAGTTCTAGTAAGCATTTGATAGAGCAAATCTTCTAGTTTATGATGACGTATTAACTTTTCAGATTGGATGAGTTTGAACGGAGTTATGGCTTTGGAAAGCGTAAAAACTCGCACTCATCACGAATTTTCCTCGTTAATTTTGCAAAAATCCTCAACGTGGCCATTTTTTGAATACTGGACGTATGAAGCTGCTTTAGCAACCGTTTGATAGAGAAAATCTTCTAGTTTTGTATGACGTATTAACTTTTTGATTTGACGAAAATGAAGCAAGTTATGGCTTCGGAAAGTGTAAAAACTCGTGCTCATCATGAATTTTCCTCGTTAATTGATCTAAATTTGTTATTTCTTAACTTTTTGTAATTTCAATACTGATTAGAAAGAGCTCTTCACAAAACTCCAAATCTGCTTTCAGATTGAAAATTCGTCATATTTGAAGAAAGTTATAATCATTTGAATATTTGTTCAAATTTCAATAGTAATAAGCTGCTCCACGGTCAACGCCAAAGTCAGTCAACACACAGCTGGCGAAGGCGGTTACAAGGCTTCTTTCAACGAAAGGGGGACGTGTAAATTGAGAACCATAATCTGTGTAGTACTAGAATTTGGTAAGTCTTGTGAAGGAAATAAATAAAGAAGAGATGTTGTCATAGTATGCCATTTTTAGTGGCTAGTTTGTCGTTTTTGCTCCTTTTCTCGTTTGCTCGTTTGGTAGGACTCATCAATAATGATCATTCTTTGACTTTTTCACTTTTGTACTTCTTAAACGAATTTTTTGGTGGACGGTGGGGTAGCAGGGCTTTTTTATGAACAGTTTTGGGGAGAATTAAACAACCTTTTCATAGTTCGGCTTTTGAAGAGGGTCGTTTCATGGACTTCGGCCTCTGGGGGAGAGGGGGGGGGGGTCGTATTTCCAAATTTTCCTCGACGGTTCGCTTGACCCTGAGCGGCACAGTTCTTCGAAATGGTCCTTTGCTAGTTGTGAGGACACTTGCACCAAATATGCTTGCGTAGTTTATTACGCTTAATGCCCATCCAAAGCCAAAAAATGATGGAGGGTTGGAGGTCGTTCAGAGGTCGAAGAGGGGGAAATATACCTAGATAGAAAGCAGGGTGCGGGACGATGCGCGTCTTGCAGCGAAGAGTATCCCCCAGCGGCCCAGTAGGGCCATTCCTGCGCCGCGGCACGCCCACCCTCTGGCCGTCTGAGCCTCTAGCCTTCGGCAGAGAGAGAGCGGAAGCGTTAAAAAGGCTGCACCGATGAGATTCGCACCAATGCGGAAATCAAAGGTCATAGAAAAGACCCCAAATTTTGCTTTCCGTGCCATTTTATGGTTCATTTCTGTTCCACTGACTACCTCTAGCTTGATTTCTCATGGTGCTTCCATCTTGAACTCCGCCTTTCAGCGCTTCTGAATGAACTTCTTGTTTTCAGAATGTTGATCGATCGCAGTATAGCTGGAACATTTCCAGACTTACCACCCCTAGAACCGTTAACCCGATTCATAAGTTCTTCACCAAAAGATGTAGGTCGTGCTCTCTTCATAAAAACTCTTCAATTTTTAGAAATGTACAAATTGTCTACTGATGATGTAAAATATCAAATCGAGGTGTATGCAACTATAGAAACTGTTTCAGAAACCAACAAGAAAAGGAAGTAAGAATATTGTGGAGGATGAGAAGCAGAAAGGAAGGTGAGAAATCCAGTGAATTCGTTTAGAAATAGTCAAAATAAAAAATGCAAGTGGCGAAATCTAGCGCCAAATTTTGTACTGCACTCCAAATTTTGCATGTTGAACTTAATTTGATATATTTGATCTAATTATGTTTTTGAGAACTTTAATTTGAGTCATTTTTTGTCGGCCTTGCAATCTGACTATGTGGAAAGACAAAGCCGTTGAACTTGTTGGGCGAACAAATAAATAATTTTCAATAAACAAAAAAATATATTCAGGAAAGCTAACCGACTCGTTGAATTCCCTATATCTTCACGTCTAGCTGCAGCTGAATCTGAGGGAATGACAGTACTGCCACCTCTTCCACTAAGTGCTCATCCGACAAGAGAAGAACTTCGACGGCACAAACAATTCAGAAGTGCGTTGACTCGTACAATTAGACGACACCGACAACTCGTGTAGCGATGTAATCTGTGTACTGTATAAATTATCCACTGAAAATACATTTTAAGTGGCTTTCTTTCAGCACTGTGGTGTTGTTTTCTATTTTTCAGCCCGTACTGCGAAGCAGTGCGTTGTGAATGACTCCGTTACACCCACCCTACTGGATTTCTGCGTCATGTGAAGCCAAAAGGCAGGCTACAAAGTATTTGTCCCCTTATAGTGAGGACCCGACTTCCATGGGAGGGGGCGGAAGGAATAGTTGGAAAAAGTCAAGGATTCCTTCACAGCAAAATTCTAGCAAAGCTCTACAGGAAATAAAATTCAAATTTGAAACTCTGCGCATTTCTCCAGTTTTGTAAAAACTTAAGGCCTAGGGAAGTCTAGAAAAGTCGCCGAACAAGCTTGAAATGCCAACCATTTCTTGTCTACTGAGCATTTTGCTATGGAAAGTCACCCCTGATTTCAAGGACCAACAAAATCTGGGTACCCCCAGGAGGCCCGTCGCGCGGCAAGAAGGCAGAGTCGGCGGACGAGTTGCAGCGCGTGGTGTGCGATGTAGGACGTGCAGTGGGACACTCTTTAACTTGACGCGAAATCCCTATAGTACGCGCGCGACTCGTCCGCTGACTTTGCCTTCTTGCCGCGCGACGGGCCTCCTGGGGGGTACCCACAAAATTTACACTGACGGTGCTACATTTCGTATAAGAATTACTAGTGGTTTTTTGATCTAGTTGAAAACTATATTCTAGATGAGGTTTACAAAAATAAGCTTCGGACAATTCCCTTCCAGGTGCTATAAATTATAGGTGGATACAGGGTGGCTAGTAAATATTGACCATTGTTTATTTACAATTTTTCTATATAACTATTACACCTTGAGAAGTTTACTTTCGTATACAATAAAAAATAGCTATTCATTGCTAAATAAGGTGCTCTAATTGGCCTCCTTCAGCAGCGATACAGGCTTCAAATCTCTTCACAACTGACATCACCGTAGGCTGCAAGAAGCTAACGTCGACCTGACGCGAGAAGATCTTCACACTGAAAGTGGCGCACCGTTCTCAAAGCGACAGGCTCGGCTAGCAGACATTCGCTCGACGTTGTACGCTCACAAGGAGCCGATTTCCGAAATCTGTCGTGGTCTGAGCAGGAATTACTTCTGAAGAAAAGACACCGCTTGTATTTGTGGATAAATCCGTGAAGATCAACACCCAGGTCTACAAGAAACAATTTTTCGTGAGCTGCTACTTACGTGAACTGTTTCGACCTTCAAGCGAATCTCACTGGCATTTTAGCAAGACTGGGCGCTGCACATGCCGCAAAATGTTTACGATGCGGAGTGTTTTGGTGAACGTTAATTTCCCAGGTTTACTGCGTCATGAGATGTTTTGGCCCCCAACTTGCCCGATTTTGAAAGCCAATGGACTGCGGTTATGGAGCTTCTCGGCAGCAGATGACGCCTTCAGAACAACATCGAAATTTGGACTCCTTGAACGCTTCCTCTGAAGAAGGCAGGAACTCGACATCAGGCTGTTTGCGGCCCACGGTCATGTCAGTTAAAGCAACAGTCCAGGCAGGGTTTCAACTACTTGGTCATTAGGCGGTCAAAACATGCCCCAGCCCAACTAAAGTTTATAGGAAATGTCTTTAAGTTCAAAACCTACCTCTAAAATGCGCTGGAAGGGGTCGAAGTCCTCTTGGAGGGGGCGGATCACCCATACCGAGGCGGATCGCTCAACATACGCTGTGCAGAGCGCCGTGCTCGACTAGCGGTCGTTGCGGGACCGCCGCGCTGTATGAGGTCGATTCCATAAGAACGCAATTGAAGCGCTTCAATTTCGATTGCTGGCAAATAGTTATGTATTTGCAAGCATGCATGGCTATTTGCCAGCAGTTGCAATTGGAGCGCATGTACTACGGGCAGGTTCGGACAACTCGTCCAACACACGTCTCCCTAAACGGCAGGGGGAGTCCCTGTCTAAGCCCCTGCCCGACGTTTTTTTCTACTTTTTCTTTCTCCATTGACCAACTTCTCACCTGCAACGTCATTATAGGTGGTCCTTACCCGCGAATTCGTTCCTGGATTGTTGCTTTAAGAAGAGACTTAACCTTTACATCAGCTTGCCAAAAAGAGGCTATTTCCAGCACCTTCTTCAGTAACGTTTTTATCTTTTATTGATATAACAATAAAATCTAAAGATGCAATAGCTTTTCTTTTTAAAACAATGCGCCAATATTTTGTAGCCACCCTGTAAAGAGATCTGTCGTTGGAGTCCATTCAACGCTCGCCGACCGGGGAAGTCGTTTACTGTCAGGACGTGGAGCCAGGATCGGTCCTATCGTTGGGACTTTTTGCAAAATTTTTAGTTTTCACGACCCCCCTACTTCACGACAGTTTTCATACGACCCCCTCTCCACAATTTGTTTTTCCCTCGAAAAATACCGTCGAGCGGGAGGTGGGAGAGGGATATAGCTACACAAGAAACCGCGAAAAATCCCCCTATTTCCCTTTACTTTTCCTTCAATTTCCCTCTATTTTACCTGTTTTTACCTATATTTTCGCTACAACATTTTCTAGGGGCAAATTGTCTCCCGCACGCTCGCACCTCATCACATGTTATTTCGTGCTACGACCCCCCCCCCACCACAAACCGTTGGTACTTGTGTCCTGCGTGGAGCGCTTATTTAAAACGGAGATCTGTTGCTCGGAGAATTCGCTGCTGACGAAAAAAACATGTCAAAAGAGAAATTTATCCATTTTTTAAAAGATCGATATTTTTGTCACAATACGATATCAACCTATGACAATTCATAGGTTGAGGTGACATGACACGTTGTGGACTATTACGATGGCATAAAATGAGACATGTCATTATAATAGTCCACAAGGTGTTACCAGCGATGCGACATATTTAGCTCTTTTGAAGTCAAGTACTGTAGCAGTTGCGTGAGTTGGAGATCCCGTTTTCGAGTTTCGAGTGATCAGTCAGTTTCACGCAAAGGTGATGTTTATGTGCATAAATCAGATGGTAATCGGGTGCGCTAGATATGGCGAATAAGTCGTCTAGGACAACACCCCCCCCCCTATTCTTCCACCCCCCGCCCCCTCCCACTCAACTCCAATAACTTTCTGCCAGGACAGCTTTGAAGCATGCGATTGGGCATCGTGGTGAAGATGACAGACTCATACGCGTTACGGGGTTTCTTTCGAACGGCATCGCCCAACACTTGTAGCTGAGAAAGTACACCTGGGCCAGGGTGGGTAACGGTTGAGAAATCCTCGACCATGGCTCTGTTCTTTGCGAGAGTAGTGCCGAGAGTGAACATACGCGCGGAGAGCACAGACGGCTCGCGCATGGCGAGTGTGAATGTCCGCGCGAGAGAACGTCTTTGATCAGGCAAAAATCCTCGACGTGCCGTTGAGGAATCTTCAACCGATATCCACCCTGTGATAGAGCGCTAGCGTTGAGGGCAGCGCCGATGAGACTCGCATCAGTGCTGAAACAATGTGCAGTGATAGGTACCATTTCTGATCTCTCGGGCTTTTTTTTGTTTTTTTTTTTGCATCACTGACCACCTCTCCTTGATTTTTGATGAACTGCCTTCTCATCATAATTCCGCTTTGATGTGGACGAACCAGTGAATGAGAGAATATTGACTTCCACTTTACAATTCACACGATAACTGGCTTTTGACACGAACATCGCAATTATTCTTGTAACAACTATTTCAATTATATTGCAAGTGCATCACTGAACGCTCGATATGAGAAATTTGCAATTGGATTTTTTCAAATGAATCTTCCAATCCTAATTAAGCTTCTGATCCGATCCTTGTCTATTCGATCGTATAGGGTCGCCAGTTTCTTGTCAATCTTCTCTCTGCTTTCGATGAGATTTGTATCGTAGTTCCATGTGGTGTTCCTAAAGCTCATAATTGTCATCAATGAACAGGAGAAAGCTGAAAATTCAAAGGCAATTACGATGAGAAGGCAGATCATTCGAAATATCGGTAGAGAGGTTCAGCGATTAGTGATAAAAAAAAAAACAAAAAAAAACGGCCAAGAACTCGAGAAATGGGACCTCTCAATTTTGGCTATCTACTTTTCCGCACTAGAGCGACCCTTACCGGTGGTGACGTCACCAATGCGAGAGCTCTATTCTGCGTCTCTGCTAAGGCCGTCGAGTCCGCGGCTGGAGTCTGATGCAGGGTCAACCCTGCGTTGCGCAAAGAACAACGAGGGGGTCGTATTCAGCCGACCGAAAAGGGAGGGGGTCCCACAAACGGGCTGCAAGACGGCTTGAAAAGTGCAGTGTCCGGGAGTGCACTTTCAGCCTCTAATGTTCTCCAGGAGCTCTGCACGCTGTCGGAGAGTCACACAGACATGAGCTCCATGGGAGCATTAAAGCATGCAGAGCACTATAAGTCTCACCATCAGCTTATTATCCTTAATCGACGCTATCCGGACGGCGCTTTTGCTCCGCGGCATAGATCAAGAGTACAATAGACAATAGCCAAAAACTTTGTTACAGTGTAGTGCAAAAACATGGTCTTCTTGATCCCGGAGAACAAAGTGTAGAGCAGTTCATGGGAAAGTGAAACAAGAGTGCCATATAACAGCACAATACAACTCAATCAGGATACTAACACCTTCTTCAGGAAAACAGAAGACTTTCAAATGCGAGTGCGAACTCTGCCCACAGATAGGTGCACGGCGTATACCCGAGCAGGCGTTTTCCCAAAAAAACGCCTCTGTCAGCGGCCGTAAGCAGACAAACTTTCTGAAGAGAGTTTTGATGCTTTCAAATAAAATCTAAGCGAAACAAAGTGTAGCGAATTTGCTGAATTGAGTTCTAGAGACGCCGTAGGAAAATTGAGGCAGAAGAAGGAATTTCAGGGAAATTTCACAGTTGTTATGAAGTACTCTTCGAGTGGATTCCAACAATCTTTACCGCTTCTCATCACATTAATTTCAAAGGAAGTTATGGGCCTTTAAAGACTGCATAGTCGCGGTCCAGGAAAAAGGCTTGAAAAAAATCAAGGTGGAATTGACGGAACAACGGGACTATTTTTTGAGCGAGTGATTATTTCAAGAAGTTTTAGCACTTATTCGAAAGCTCTAATCCTCTAGTTTCTAATTAGCCTTAGACATCTGCAAAATGTTGAGTATGAAGAAAGTTATTAACGTTTGAATGTCGAAAACTCGCGCCTTCTCAAAAATCGGACCCCAAACCACCCAAGAACGGAACAACGGGACTATTTTTTGAAAAAATGATCGCTGGAAAATTTTCAGGTGCTTGTTCGAAAGCTCTAATCTTCTAGTTTCTAATTAGCCTTAGACATTTGCAAAAAGTTGATTATGAAGAAAGTTATGAATGTTTGAATGTCAAAAACTCGCGTGTGCACAGAAAACGGAACAACGGGACGATTTTTTGAAATACTTGAACATCCACAACATTTCAAATACTCCTCAGGAAGAAAACTATTTATATTTTCAAAATTTTGGTGTCCGATTTCATGAAACAGCTTCTGAAAGAAAATATAACCTTCTGAATGGAGGGGTTTGGATTGCAATGTAATTGCTACAAGGTTTAGTTTTTTCAGATTATAAGGTAAGGAAAGTTGAGAGATCGAAAAAATCCTGGTGGGTTTCTGAAAGTAGAAATCTTTACGATTAAAATGATGTATTGGTTTACGCAAAAATTTGAAAATTCCTTCTATTTAATGAATAAAACTTCATTTGCCTCGATTCCTCCTCTGAGCGAGACAGAGCGCGCGGATTGACCACGGTCCACCACTTCTCCATGTTGGTGACTGCCATCATTGATGAGCATTGATGAGCATTAAATTATGTGAAAGACATGATAGTTAATATGGGGGGGGGTCGTACCGATACCCCCGAAAAGGAAGGGGGTCGTAAAAATTTGGGAATTTGCGCAACGCAGGGTTGACCCTGGTCTGATGACGAGAGGTAAGCAAACCAGCCCTTTTGGCGTTTCTGGCTGGGACCGTATGCTGAATGTTGGGGAGGGGATGGGGTCCCCAACGGTCGACGGACTACTTCAACTCGGTTGGTACGGTAGGAGAGTACTGACGCAAGTGGTGCAGCTGGTCCAGCAGCTCCGCCAAAGGGCTGGTTTGCTCACCCCAGGACTAAGCCTTGGAGAGGGACGGACCCGTCCTCCTCTCTTTAAGGCTTAGTCCTGAGGTAAGCATCCAAATTGTGGCGGTTCTAAGGACCGAGTTGAAGTAGTCCGTCGACCGTCGGGGACCCCATCCCCTCCCCAACATTCAGCATACGGCCCAGCAGAAACGCCAAAAGGGCTGGTTTGCTTACTTCTGATGACGAGGCTTAGCCCCTCGGTGGGGGGGGGCAGCAGCGCGGATACGGCCCGCTAGGTAGTTAAGGGCATATCCTTCTGTAAAACGCGCATTGTCCCGCGTACTTAGGGAACTGTCCGAACTTCAACTAAGCACTTCCCCTTCTTCGATCTCCCATTTATTGTGACACCCGCCTTCAAACTCCTTCAAAACCGCCTCGAAAAAATGTCTAAAATTCTAATATTTCACATTTTAGTGTTTTTTACTGCGTTAATAATGTATCAGATGTCATTTACGGCGCGAATTATCGATTGTTTGTTGGGCATGTTTTGAGACCACTTTGCCCGTTGAGCACGACGAAGCTCATGAGTGCACGTTATCGACGTGAGAGCCCTACTGTTGCTCTGCTAAAAAGGCTCGATTCTGAGGCATGGGGACCACCACTTGAGGCAGTCACTTGAGGCGGAAGGGGAGCAGCGGCGAGTATGGGTTTAGAAGGAACATGAAAACTTCTCCTTCTTTATCATCCAATTTATTGTACTACCTGCCTTTTGATTGGCAATCGGTCTTGATCTCATGAGGTTCTAAAGATCTTCTGTATTTTTTACCATGGGTAGCCACTGGTAGCTTCCTGAGGGTAATATGTACTCTGTTTTGAGAGCCAGATGCTCGTCGAGTGCAGACAACACAACACAAGTGACGACAGCCCCCAGAAAATGTAAATTTTCCAGCCTATGAAATGATTAGTTGATTGGTGTTTTGTATCAGTTGCCATTCATTACAGCAATCATTACCAACTACATATCAACTACCACTATTCACCCGTTAGTCAGGAGGTTAACGTCACTTGTAGTGTGTGGTCTGCGCTTGACGTGCACTTGGTTCTCGGAAGCTGAGGATAAATCAAGTGGCAAAAGTTTGAGGCTCCAAAAAAGGAAGGTGAAGGGCGAATTGGCTAAGCTTGATATAATGATGTTGTAGTGCACTTTAGCATGTTCTAAGAAGTAACACAAGTTAAGCTAACTCACCCGGGTGTACAGAGGTGAAGGTGTATTTGTCCTTTGAATGGAAGAAACCATTCACCTTTCGACGGTCCGTGTAACCTTGAAAACATACGACACTGTCCTTTGCTCAATTTCTGTCTAGTTCGGATAGTAAGAATAACAGTACTAATGGAACTCACGTCAAAGGCAAATCCTTCTGGTTGTACCTTCGTAACTGGATAATCTTCCAGTTGTGTAGCATGAAATCCCTATCGGGTGACCACTTGCTGTTTGTCATCCAGTTGTCCCTTACCCAAGCGGTGCCCTGTGTTAACAAAGAAGCAATCAGTCTGGGTGTTGTTCGAAAGGTAGAGCTTTATGGGCTGCATTTGCTACGCCAATGAAGCTGCTGATGTAAAGCTGTGTACTCGAAACCTACCGATGGCCTCACACCAGGGAACCCCTTCGCTCCTCTGATGAGGAAAAATCAAGGAGAAGGAATAAAACAAGCTACGGTAAAAGGATAAAAGGATAAAGCATTTGCCGTTGATCAATCCCTTTTTGGGATGCGGCACGCATTCTACTTCCATTTGTACATTCGTAGTGGCGTTTGAATGCGATGTGGCCTATACAATGACTTGCGGGGGCCAGCCGATGTACAAGTCAGTGTTTTTATCCTCCCAGACAAGTCTGGTACCAATTAACCGACCCCGGAGGGATGGAAGGCTTGGTTGGCCCGGGCGACTCACGACCCAGGATTTGATCCCCGGACCGCTCGCGTGGTAAGCGCGCCACTTGTCCACTACACCACTTCCGCCCTCAGGTGACTACGGTACTTAACATTATGGTGAATTCTGGAACCGTCTATAGAGCGTACACAAACTTCATAATTAATCAGTCGCTTATGTGTCTGCTACCTATTAAGGAAGGACACAAGCATATATTGAGCAGCATTGAAATGAAGAGAACCGCGGTTCACCGTGGGCATGGACTGCCATCATCACGGTAAAAAGCAAGGCTAGAACGGTGCTCTGGTAGTGCGGTAATCGGTAGCACCCAGTAGACAAGTAGGGTGGGTTCGATGCTTGTTTGAGGCGCGGAGTGTTTCGTCCATAGCTTAGCACCTTGTGATATCTCACTTCTCCTCTTTCATGCCCCTCTGACTACTCCTATGAATGCAGATGGAGGAAAAAAAGAGTAGGAGAGATCTTTCAGGATGGTTTTAATGGCGCTTGAAGGTGTATTCCTCGATAAGGTCGACGGGGCGAAGTGGCATGGCCCTTCTCGCGGCGCTATCGGCGCGGCACGCCCACCGACTGGCTAACCACTCGCCGCAGTCTCTAGCCGTTTAGCAGAGAGAGCGTTAGCGTTGAAGAGGGCAGCACGATGAGAGTCGCATCAATGCGGAAATCAACGGGCAAGGAAGGGTCCCATTTCTCGGGTTCTGGGCCGTTTCTCATGGTTTTTCTTCATCCGGTACCACTGACCACCTCTAACTTTATTCTAATGGGCTGACCCCTATCTGTAAATTCTACCTTCAAAATTACACTCCCGCATTTGATACCAATCCTTGCAGGCACTTTTACGCAGCTATCAGACTATTTTCCACTATTGCTACCTAGAGAAATTTACTTACCTTCTTGTAGATTTTTATTTTCCCCATATTTGTGTTCAGTCCTATCATCGAGCGAACACATGCTTCGAATGTGAATAGATCTTCGTAGCTCTTCAAATTGTAATAAATTTTGAGACAAAATGCCAGCTCGCTCTTTCTTTCCTTGCCAAACATCACCTCAGCAAGATATGCCTAAAAATGTCCTAATGATATAACCGATTCAACGACCTGTATTTCTTTGACTACCAGTAGACATACATATGTATGCAGTGTGTCATAAAATCACAGGTTCATTTCTCTGAAATAAATAAATAATTCCTGTCCAGATTTCTACCATCAATACTTTAGTAGAAGTTTGTGATATTTTGTGAGTAGATTTGGAAATCAAAGCAAATACAGATTTTTCCAGATTTTTCTACAAAACATGACGTCCCAGTAGTATGGGTTCATTCGAGCATTCGAAAAAAAATCAAAACTATATATTTAGCAAAATTAGCAACGTCAATAATAATTGCAACCCCAACATTCCCTCTCCTTTCGATTGTCTCATTTGTTCGCCTGCTCGCTTTCAGGACAATTCAGGAGATTGTTTCGATCGGTACCCACTTTCGAGTGTATTGAATGGGGTTTTTTGATAGTCGACATTGTGTAACTAAATGTCTCTAGCAAGAATGCCCCATGGTTTTCTTTTGTTTTTTTTTGAATTGGCATGTGGCCAGATAGAGACAGGAACGTCTTTCTCAAAGCGACGCCTCTGCCGAGGCAATCGTATGATTGGGAGCTTTATCTTGCCAGAATGTGAAGCGCACGAATGGGTGGAGTTCATGAGATTCCACAGGAGCTCACGAGATCTGTGTCGATGCGATTCGACTCTTGCAAAAGCCAGAGAAGATGCCTAAACCATGAGACTACCCCGCTGGGACGTCGCTCCTTTCTCGAATCACGCTCAAAATAAGCTACGCACGCAAGACAGAAGAACAAAGTGATTAATGCTTTTGGGACATATTTTTGAAAAAAAAATCAGGTAAAAGCCTAGACTCCTTTTACACTCAGCCCTACTCTAACTAGAGCGGTGGCCAAAAAAAATAGACACTTGACTCCACATTTCAGACAGCATTAATCACACTTTGCTAAATCAAATCGACTGCCCCAACTCAGTATTGAAGAGCACATTCTAATCTATCTAAACCTTACATGACAGCCTTCTACACCGACGACATCAGAAGATTTTCCCACGGAAACATGGTTCACGGTACGAGCTCAACGAGGTCGTCGAGGTACCATAGACCATTACGACGTCCCTGAAACGCTGGTCAAAAGCGGTTTTGCATAGTCACAGCTAGTGTCTCTGGAAGCTATTCACAGTTAATCCATTGAAGAAATTATGTAGCAGCTTCAGGCCGGAGCGATTACGGTAAGCCTCGTTGAGCTCGACGGTGGCGGCAGATGACGTCATATTCTGAAGACGGCGGGGGCAGTGAAGGAGGGCCTGCTTCTGTTTACGGGGGAACACCTAAGGAATATTCGCCGTAAAACTTTCATTAACATCGGCACCCTGTGCGACGAAAAGTTCGATGATGTGCGCCATGGGCAAAGTGTCTCTTTTTTTGGCCACCCCTGTATATTTATTTACACAGTTCCCATATCCGCTGCTGAAAATTTGAAGAAAAATTGCTTACTTCTTCAAGAGATATCGAAGGAAGATGGGGTGAGGCTACACTTCTGGGACACACTGTACAGTGCGTTTCATAACTATAAGGTTACCCCTAAATATCGCATTTCCAGAAACCAGCCATTTGGAAATTTTTTGACTGACACGAGCAGGTTCCTCGTCAAAAATGACTTCCGCATACAAATTTGGCTGCAGCAGCTTCCACCCTTAATTTTTATGAATATTTTTTTTGGTTTTTGCACCGTTTCATAATATAAGGTCACTTTGAAAAAATGAACACTTGACTGCGGAAATCGAAGAACTTCGTTTTCCAATGGACCTGTAAAGGTGAGTATTTATTGCATGTCCATCTCCGAACCACATAATCGAAATGGCTCGTGGTCGTCTACCATCTTCCGAAGAAAAGGCGCAAATTCGAGCTCTTCACAATGCTGAGCTGAGTATGAGAGCCATTGCGGAGCAAATCGGAGGATGCCCCTATTCGTTTCAAGGATATTTGATGAGCCTCGATATCTCCAGATGTCCTGCGAGTATTGGTCGCCGACGTAAGATCACTGTTAATGAAGAGCGAAGAGTTCTGAGAGCGGTTTCGAACAGTGCCTCCTCCTTAAATCAAATTCGCTCGGAATTACGCCCTCGTTTCGAAAACTACAATCTGGAGAGCAGTGAGCAGAAGCGACAACATCATTGGACAAACAATGATGAAGTCTCGGAGGCTCACAGATGGCCACAAAGAGGGACGACTTCAATTCGCCAAGTCAAAACTAGTGAGAGATTGGACCAAGGTAAGCCCTCACTACAATTTCACCAAACAGCTAATCAAATCCATTCAGGTTGTGTCCTCGGACGAAAAGGAATTTAACCTGGACGGTCAACACGGATACAAGTGCTGCTGGCGTGAGTTGCAGAAGGAGCCGATCTACTTCAGCCGTCGCAATTTCGGTGGAGGAAGTGTGATGGTCAGGGGTGCTTTCTGCAACGATGCCACGTTAGAGCTTGCCTTCGGAACCTGCAGGATGGATTCCATGGGTTACCAAGAAGTCTTGCAGCGGCACCTGGTGCATTTTTTGAGCCGGCGTCCTCCCCTTAGCCGATTCCCACTTCGGAGCTGTTCAGCATCTAGTCAAGAACGTAGGAAGTGTGACTGAACAAAAAGCCGCTAGGGAGCTGAAGTGGGCGTGGTCGGAATCGGCCGAGGGGATTGCAGTCGTTTCCGACCACGCCCACCCTGCTGGGACTGTTGCTTTAAGCACCTTATTTTATGTACGCCACAGAGACTATTCGATGCCGCACTGAGGAGCCATAGATTATTACTTTTTTTACGTGCCATTAATTTCAATGAATTTTTCATTTTCTTAAAGGAATCTTGCGCGGAAAATTCTTGCACTCTTTCCTAACATGAATATGTCAGTTGTGATCACTGGAAATAGCACACAAAGTTTCACGCATGAAGATTCGGTTTCTGAAGAGAAACAAACGTACAAAAACTACACGTTATGGACCATCGAAGGACCAGGAGGCAGAGCCAGGCGAGGCATGGAAAGAAGACGGCGTTTGGCCGGCTACGTACCAGGCGACGCAATGAGAGAATCGGGTTAAAGCGCGCGATTTCGGAGAGATGGAAGACAATCGACATCGATGGAATAGGATGGTATGTCCGTCGGGTTCGCACGACTGTGGTCGGGGCACCGCGCGCTTGGGCACTGCTGTGCAGCAGGCGCCGTGGCGTTGCATGCACCGACTATAGGGGCATGCTCCGCCTCCGGTCCCGCCTCCAGCCGGGACTACTTAAGCGAGCCGCCTCTGCCAGTCGGCGCACTTCGCTCCCTCCGGGAGGAGCGTTGTGCCGGGCAACGCTAGGATGCTGGACGGCTCGGAGTGCCACTGGCACTCGGCAGTATGGTCCGGCATACTGTCCCGTCCTGTCGGAGCGCTGGCAAGCCAGCGTCCGCTACACCGGATGGACGCTGCCGGCTGCAGGCGCCAGCAGTGCGCCACTTACCGCCGACGACCCGATGGATGGACGACGCGATGGCTTGGTACTCCAAGCCCGGCAGAGGATAAGAAGAGTAGGTCGTCAACTTGTTGCCGCCAATATTCCGCCAATAAATGTAAGTATGTTTAATTGTAGTTGTTGTAGTTGGGTTGTAGTTTGGGGAGCGCCAGGGCAGGGGCCCGACTAAGGCGCAATAGGCTTTTTCTTGTGCTGTTATGTTGTGGGGTTGCTAGCCGGGGCAAGGGAGCCCTCGGCCCTTGGGCTGGGAAAGCCCGGGCCGTCGGTGGGCCTTGCCCCCGCGGGTTACCGCTTACCGCGACCCTTAAACCCCCTTCCCTGGGTTAGGAACCCGTGACGCCCCGGGGAGCGGAGGCCATGCTCGCCTGGAGGAGAAAACGCAGCGTGGTCACGGGAAGACCTCGATAGGATGACGTGCTGTCCTGCGAGAAGGCCGCGCGGAGCCCCGAACACCTCGTATGATCGTGTGTTTGGAGGCGGGGTTAGGAGGGGCGAACCGCTCGCCGACAGATAGAGTAGAAGTGTAAGATGTGAATGCAACAACGAAGCAGAAGGCCAGAAAGAGCTTCTAGTGAATGCACTCCAAGAACCAAGTTTGAGCATCCCCGTCGCCAGCATTCGTGAAAGACGTCCGTGGGCAATTCGAACGCGTAGCAGCCTTTTCGAGTTTTCGAATTTCTAATCAAAACGAAAGCAATACTTCAGTTCTTTTCACTATTATCGTGGATAATGAGTCTCAAGCCAGTGATTTATGGCTGAAATAGAATCATGATTTTTCCGCGCAAGATTCCTTTAAGCATCGAAACGATGTAAACAACCAAATATTTTTGCAAAAAGTTTGGGAAGCTCACAAGCTGCCAAACTATGTGGGGTGCTGACGGACGGTTCGTTGCACCCAGGAGACCTGCTGGGTTGTGTATTCAAAAAAATTCTCAGGTGACTGGTTGATCTGCATATATGAAATTCGGGGGTGACCTTATAATTATGAAACGCACTCTATACAGGAGTTGGAGGCAAGATGAATATGCGGTGAGGGATTTTCCTCAACGCACGTCGGAGCGATTTTCTGTCGCCTGAATTTTTACGTATGCGCGCGAATATTCACTCTCGCCCCCGTCTGTGCTCTCCGCGCGTACATTCACTATCGGCTCTACTCTCGCACAGCAGAGAGCGATGGACAAGGAATTCCTCGACCGTTATTTCACCCTGGTTAGGGGGCAATAAAAAAAACATCTTGTCGACACATTCAAATCGGCATTTAACACTTTGGCGTAACTCAACGAATGCGACCAACTTCGAAATTGAACAGCATATTCCTTTCATGAATAAATGACTTCATTTGTGGCCTTACTACGAGCACGACACTGCAGAAAAGGCTGAATAGAACCATGGAGTGCACACGGTCGATGCCTCAATGGGCGACGGCCGATACGGACCAACACCATGGTTTCTGGAGAGGTTTGGATTTCGAGGATTGCATAGTCAGAAGCTAGTCTCGAGAAGGATATATACACACCTATATCCCTACTATATATAATGCGCTAAGTCTGTCTGTCTGTCTGTCTGTCTGTCTGTCTGTCTGTCTGTCAC
Source organism: Ostertagia ostertagi (assembly GCA_036418205.1). NCBI lineage: Eukaryota > Metazoa > Nematoda > Chromadorea > Rhabditida > Trichostrongylidae > Ostertagia > Ostertagia ostertagi. Next base: position 187,135 of record MU868429.1, read on the forward strand.
GAAATTCCGTATTAAGCGGACAACAACCTACTGGGTCCAGGTCATGTTTGGGATGGGTGTACCATATCTCGAGAAGTAAAAAACATACATTACCTAAGCGGAGCCCCGCCCACAGTGGGCGTGGCGTGCGTCGAAATGAGTGGTACTGAGGACCATGATTTCAAATTCAGTCACAAAACAGCCTCGAGACCGGGACAAAAGTGGGCATAGGTGTGGGTTGGTAAGCCAGATTGAACTGAGGAGACCCACCCTCGGTGGGCGGGGCGTTCTCTAGAAAATGCACTTCATAGTCGTGCCTCCAGGGGAGAAATATTCATAACTCGGTTAAGAGGAAGCCTACAGACCAGAAACGAAATTAGTGCAGGGGAGCAATGCCTAAGGTATTTCCACCACGCATGATGTGAACGGAGGCCCGCCCACAATGGGCGGAGCGTGTCGTGAAGCGGACAGCATTTTCTCTCAAGAGCTCATAAATCGGCTCCGAGATGACTTAGAGACCGGAAAACAACGGATAGAGGTCAGGAGGGGAGGGGAAGCTAAATGTCAGGGATGGGCGTGGCTTACATCAAAGTGGGCGGAGTTTGCAATTAGGCTTATAACTCGGTTCCTAGGAGTCCCGGAGTCCGGGAAAAAAGCGTATGAGGGTTGGCAGAGGGAAAGGGGTCAACCGTTGTTGGCGGGCGGAGCATGCACCAAAGTGGGCGGGGTTTGCCACGGTACTTCATAACTCGGTTCCAATAAGTTCCAGAGATGGGAGAAAAGTAGAAAAAGGTTGGGAAGAGATGATAGCCGACTGATATCAGTGGGCGACCCACGCACCAAAGTGGGCGGGGTTTGCCACAAAGATACGTAGCTCGATTTCGTCCCCTACAAGACCTCATAATTCGGCTCCGAGACGACTTAGAGACCTGAAAAAAATACGCCAGAGGTGAAAGTAGGAGTAGAGGATCGAGATGTGACAACGCTCGGATGATCCCACATCCACCCCCGTAGGCACACCCCGGATGTGGCGTGCCCAGATGATTATGCGGACACAGTCATCAGGCCCGATAGCCCCCAATCCACCCAACTCTCGGCCCCCCGTCTCCCACAGTCACAGATTTTCTCAGCCGTCAGTCAGAAACGCTAAAATCAAGAGGACAAAGTAAAACTAGATTGGGGCGATTTTACCCGCGAGTTCCGTCTCAGGGCACGCGAATGCCTCGCGCCAAGCAAACATGCGTCACATACAGTCCGAAAGAGACCATGTAGGAGCTCTCGTGTGGCAGCGACCTTCTCGCGATGCAGTATTCTTCGAGCTCGACGGACCCGCGATGGACGATACGATCGCTATTCATGGACGCAAGTGATACGGTCGCGGCTACCTTTGATACTCAGATCCTTCAAACCGCTACTGCGTTCTCTCGCAATCCTTTTCTCCTCTCAAGGCTTGTCCCAGCGGCGTTCACCGCTCTCTACATCGTATCGTGCTTAGCATATCGCAGCAGCGCAACCATGAGGAAATAATCCATCGCTAGTACACTCGTTACTCTCCCATCTATATCGACATTCATTTCGCAATAACACTTCTCGTCGCACCCCCTCCGCCCGCGCCCATATGCGATTGCATTTGTCAAGCGGACGGCGACTCTTTGACAACGAAAAAATCAGCTTTTGAGGGCGGGGGACATGAGCCAACCCGCCTCTGCGCTCTCTCGCGAAATCCCTTCTCACCAGGCTTAACTAGGGAAGGATGAAGGGTCGAAGTGGCCATATGAAATGAGACAAGTATCATGGTATGTGGTTTCAGACGCTGATCTCGAATCTTCTTCCCAAATCTGCCAAACGATTCGCTGAACGGAGTCGGAGGTTTTTTGTTCCCTCACACAGTTTAACACAGTGAGAAATGAGGCCTCAGCAGCAGCGGCTTGTGAAGCAAGGAGCCTCTCTTTCGGGTGCTGGTGGCCTAGTGGTTAAGGTGGTGGGCTTGGGATTTCGGGGTCAGTGGTTCGGATCCGCCCTTGTTTTCCATTTTGCATTTTTGTGACTGACTGTTTGGCAGTAGTGAAACATGATTCCTTCATCATTGGTCAGCCCTACTTGCTTTTGAATGAGTCTGAGGTCGATAACTTCGAAATTTTTCCTAACTTGCATGCCACTACATAAGGTTAAGGCGCGCCAGTATACGGAGCGCGCGCTTCAGCCGTTTTTGAGTGAACGAATGTGAGATCTGTGTTCAAGCAGTCCAAATAACCCCTGGGCCGATTTCTAGAGAAATTCGAGATTTTGAATTAATCTCAAAAAGTGGGCGAGTCACTCATTGATGCTACATACATATCCATAGGCGGTAGTTCCAGGGTTGACCTATTTTGGACGACGGCGACCCTTTAAATTTGAAAATAATAAAATGTGAGGTGTTGAAATCATGCGAACAGAAAACCAGACACTGCTTTACACTCTTCAGAAACCAAAAAAAAACTTATATCGTCTCAAGGCTATGTAGGCTTCGATGATAGGCTGATGGATGAATGGATAGATACCCACCAGCCTTATTTCGAAATTTGGTCGAAATCTCAAATTTGGCTACAAACTTGTCCTAGGGGTATTTTAATCTCCGGAACACGAATATCACACTTGTTTGCTGCAAAAACGTCTGCCAAGAGTTCTGTGGGCTCCATGTGCAGTCTGTAGTGAGTACCGCAGAAACTGATTAGAAACTCTTCGCAAAGTCTTTGCACGGGTTAACTACAGGCAAGCATTGATCGAGTAAGGTAGCTGGGAGCCTTTTCATCATTTTGCAGCGAAGGCAAAAAAGAGAACCCGCCAGGGAATCGATCCTACGACGTCTCGCACGTGAACCCGGACTACTACCGCTGCACTACTTTCCTTCATAACTCCATTCGGAAAATCGTTTGGCAGATTTGGAAAGCAGATTCGAGATCAGCGTCCAAAAACGCATCCACCGGTGTAGGTCTCTTTACATATGGCCACTTCGACCAATCATCCATTCCTGGTAGTCACAGCCGCGGGCATCAGCTTCTCTAAATCGTGCCGTGCGTCTAGCCATCGCAGCACGGGACCATTGCAGAAAAAAATCAACAGCAGTCCGTTAAACCGGCAATGACGGAGGGCTTGCGTTCACTTATACAGGGACATTCGAATTTCGCAATAACACTTCGCCAACGACGGCACTCTTTGCAACGAAAAAATCCGCTGAAGTGCGACATGAGCGCAATATCTTTTTTCTGCACCCCCCTCCCCCTCCCCCGCTCCTGTGTATCATAACATATCCGACAAACTTTCGGAATAGAGGTACCTCTTTGAAGCCGATTTTCATATCAATAAAAAATTAATATTGAAGTTAGGGATAGATAGTTCTTGTTCGTGTAAGTTCAAATGTTGTAATGAACGATTGGAATTTTTTAGATTATGAAAAAAAAGCTCTAGTCCTAGTTCCGGCGCCCTACGTGTGCACGAATAGTTCGCTTCACTCCTGGTAGAATACTAATGCTTTAAATGAGACTCACATGCAATGCTCCATTGTCTGTGCCATGGTAATGCGCCGGCAGTCTGTACTCGTAATCAGCAAAGCCTTAATCAGTTACAATAGTTTTAGTAAAGGGCCAATTATTCACTCTAAAGACAAGAATTGCACTCATCCAGAACCTTTGAGGAACTTTTGTGTCCACGTTGTATTTTTCACAATGTACGAACCAGCTGCAACTTCCCAGTTATAGAAACGATCAAAGAAACTGATTTCGACATTGTCATCAACATACTCCTCGATTCTTCTAAATTAGTCACGTGATAACGATTAAATGCTTCTAGAAGCTCCCAAAAACTAGGGAAAGGTTACAAGAATTGTTCTGGCAGAATTCAGAATAAGTTTTTCACTTAGTTGATCAAGGACTTCCCACTCATACTTTATTTGATTAAAGATTCAATGATAGTGCTTGGAGTCGGAGAAAGGGAAATACACCCAATCGAAAGGGTAAGGGTGCGGTACTATTCACGTTCAGCAGAGGGTGTGCTCACAGCGACCTCAAGGTCGTACCCGCGCCGCTCCGGCCGCTGCACGCCCACCGATGGTGATCTGTCGCCGCCTAACTCTTTCTGCTCTAGGAAGAGCCGTAGTGCTGAAGGGGGCAGCACCGATGAAGCTCATTTCAATACGAAAACCAACGGGGAAAGACTGTGTCTCAATTCTCGTATTCTAGGCCGATTCTCGGTTTTTCTTTATCGTGCATCACCGATAAGCACTCCTTGACCTCAAATCAGCTGTGTTTTCATCGTGTACTCCGCCTTTGGCTGCAGTGTAACGGACAACTTTGCCTAAGCCACATATTAGGGTTACAAGTTATTAATCAAGTAACCCCCCACTTCCCGAAAATACACCTGCCAACCTCGGCTAGTGAGGCTGCATTGTGTCCGCCTCGCGCGTCTCCCCGTCGTCTCTACTTCTCTCACTTTTGCCCTTCCCTTAACGTCAAACCTGAAGGGCCAACGCTTAAAATGGCACATTTGACAAGTTTCTTACCGCTTCCTTTGACTTTTCTCTGAGGGCAGCAATCCCTATGGACGAAGAACGTTGTGATTTTAATGACGTTATTGAATCGTGGACCTAATCACTCAGTGCCCTGTGGTGTGATTGGGACCACCTGTTAACGTTTTTCCGCCAATGACGTTCAATGACGTCATCAAGGCCGCAACGCACTCCTGCCATCGTGATCACTGCCTTTAATGCCGAACCCCTTAACACCTCCACATACATTTTTCATCAGCGAAGTGTTGGCCCAGTAATGGCTCAAGAATCTTAAGGTGAGCATGGTACACCCCAATTGAACAACCTTATCCCTTCCTCCCTCACATGTTTCATTGGATAACAGCCGCGGAAATTTTTTAGGAACGAAGTCGTGACATCTTGGATAATCTCAAAAGGGTAGAACAAACTTTTTAGGGTTAACAACACCCATATCTGCATCGATATATAAGATTGTATGATAATTTGGTAAAACATGGGCAACCACGCAGTGACGCCGTAGATAGACCTGAACAAGTAGAAATAATAAATAGATAAATAAGGGTATAAAAACGTGACCCACATCTTTATGAGGACACTGTTTTGTATAGTCGGATGAGAAAATAATACGAAATTCGTAGCCTTGAGCTCGAGCGTAACAAGCCACAGACACTGGAACAATTGAAAAGATAAAACTGAACTATCAGAATTGCACAAATTTCTTCAGCTCAAAGGATGAATGGTCAGATAGCCCTGTGTGAGCTAGTTCTATAGGCTGATGGAGCAGCTGTTTTGAAGATTGTTTTTGCTCTTGGGTCTAAGATGGGTCTCGCTTTACCTTTCTTGACTCCCTTGATACCAAATGGTTGTGGAACACGGGAAAGGGTATGGTACCTCTAAATTAAGTTGCCTAACCCACTGGCAGACCCCACTGTCTCCAGAAGCGAGAGCAGATCGATGTCGTGCAAGAACAGCGATCAGAAAAAGAAAAGGGTCAAGCGTCACCGAGAAATCTTCAACAGGGGTCACGCTTGACCTGTTGATAGGGGTGTTGTAAGGGAGTATGCTCAAAGGCAGTGAACTCCGAGAATTCCTCGACCATGGCTCTGCACTGTGTGAGAATAGTGTCGAGAGTGAATGTACGCGCGGAGAGCACAGACGGCTCGCGCATGGCGAGAGTGAATGTCCGCGCGGGAGAGCGTGACTGAACAGGCAAAAATCCTCGACGAGCGTTGACGAATCCTCGACCGGTTTTCACCTTCACCCTGTGCTCAACAGTGGGAAAAATGTATTCTATGCTGAGGGTATGGAAGGACTTCAGGAAGACTTCGTGCCCCTCACAAGGCCCAAGCAGACCGCCCTGTTGTTTTTCTATCTTCGATTAGCGCCCACATGCTAAATTAATAGTCGACGATCGCCTAAACGAAATTGTGTGGTGCTTCCTCCAAAGCTGGCTGCAATTTTGAAGCAACATTACATTTAACATTTTTAATAACTACTTTAAAGTATTAATTAGTCAAAAGAAATCACATTTTAAGTGGTACGCACTCATTGCATGTTGGTAATACGATAAATGCGTATCCGGCTCGATAACGTCCACAATTGCAATCTTATCTTTTACCTGGAAAACTGATTTCATTTTATATGAATGTAATACAAGATTTGCATGCTGTATAAAGTGGATTGAAAATGTTCAATCTGCATTTTGACAACAACTCTGGGTTGACGCAAGCCTGAAAAATTATGTTGAATCATAAGTAATGTCCGCTTCAATGTCAGCATTCAAAAGTTTGTAACTTTCCACAAATTGCTTTTTCCAATACATACTATACTTGCCACAGCTGTCCACAACTTTCTTAAAGTTTTGCGAACCGCTTGGCTTGCAAGCTCATACGTCTCTTCTTGTAGATCGCAGATAGGCTAGTGAACTCAACCTCAGGTCGCTGATTTATCACTGGTTTTGTTACTGATATTTTTGACAGCTTGTTGGAAATTTTTAACTTCATGCTATTTTTAATTTAATGGCGTGTTCAAGCACAAATAAAAATAGCTATCTTCTACCTACTCAGAAGCGACTCCTACAGAGTTGTGAAGCTTCCGACCCAAGGAATTCTTGGAGGCTCGTTTGTGGTGTTCGCCATCATCGTGCCTCTCTCTTTTCAGACATTGAGCAAAAGCACGGAAAAGTGTTTATCAGTTCCTGTGAGATCATGTGAATATAACGGGTTGGGCAAACCAGTAAGGCAAGTTTCTGTACAGCCTTCTGACTTCGGTTTCCGACCTGTGTTCGGAAGTTGTCATCTGAGTTGTAATTTCAATTACACATAGCGAGATCCGCAACAAGTCTACGTAGTTGTAAGCTGTAGATGCCTGCGTTAGCGAAAATTTAATCGCTTGAGGTCTGTAGTGGGAGTGAGATACTGCAAAAAGCGGGGAGGAGGACCTTCTTTGCGTGAAAGTCATTTTTCAGAGCTCACTACGCTCTTATCTTGTCCAGTGACATCTTCCAATACGTCTGAAACGTCGGTTGTTGGAATACAAGATTTGTCAGACATTCACTCGTGCCCGTACTCACCCCCGTTGAATGTGTTTTTCCAGCCTTCACGATTTTTTGATAGCTTGAAGCTGAACATGGGAAACTTTACCATTGCCTGTTTGCTGCAAATCTACGGCTAGGTAAACATAGCAACGGCATGAAGCATCCGGAGCCCCAGTCGATTCGCTCGAAGCAACAGTCCCAGCAGGTTTTTACCTTCGACACTAATGGTGTGGAACGATGCGCTAGCCCTAGTCAAGAACATAAGAAGTGTGACTGAACAAAAAACTCACCTTGGAAAGCCGCTAGAAAGGGAGCTGAACGGCTTCGAAGTGGGCGTGGTTGGAAATCGGCTGCAATCCCCTCGGCCGATTTCCAACCACGCCCACTTCGAAGCCGTTCAGCTCCCTTTCTAGCGGCTTTCCAAGGTGAGTTTTTTGTTCAGTCACACTTCTTATGTTCTTGACTAGGGCTAGCGCATCGTTCCACACCATTAGTGTCGAAGGTAAAACCCTGCTGGGACTGTTGCTTTAACCTATAAAGTGTAGTTAATCCCTCGACGTTCCAGAAGTCAACCTCGACATGCTCCTTTATTCATCGTTTCTGGTACGTCAACGCTACACGTTCCTCTTGTAGTTTCGGAGGAAGGACTCAGTAAGTCAACAGTTGCGAACGTGCTGCGAAGCGTACGGTTTTAGCGCTTGTTGGAAATGAGTATAGATGGTCCGCTTTGGTTATATGAAAGACCGTGATAGCCCCTACACTCTTGTTGACGACGACACTACATACAAACAGGTTTTGGCGACAATGGCAAAAATTGAAAAAAAAACGGACAGCACTTATGACTCGATTCACTACTTTCATTGTACTGAATTATGACACTGCTTAGGTTCTCTACGGTCTCCGCTACAACTGGAACATATGTCAAATGTATGCGCTCTTTCCCGCTTGTTGAACTTCATGGCAGTTTTTTGCCGTTCAGACTACTCGATTTCCTATTCTCGTTTGCGTATTCTTGCTTAATAGTAACAACTCTCCGCTCGAATGTGAAGCGCTGCCCCAATCACAAGGACAGGGCTTCCTCTTAATTGTGGGGTGTCAAGGCAGGAGACTGGAACAGGAGCAGAAAAGCGATGAACGGTTTAGACTGGGTCTTGCGTGCCGCAACCAATGTCGCGCATTTTCAGCCCTTACCCCTACAAATATGTCAGAACGGTTACGTTTCGATAATGGGTCTACTTGCTCAAGACAGCCTTTAAATGCTCAATGGACTCTTGAACCATCATGGAATCGCGATCGAAAACAAAACTTCAAGAACAAAAATTGATACTATCTTCACAGCATTCTTTGTCCATGACAGTGACTCACCGTATCTGGTAATATATGTTCAAGCTGGGCGAATGGGATCGGTGGAAGATCGTTGAGAGCTGCCTGCAATATAATACTTAAATTGTGTTTCAAAAGTATAGGTTCACCCAATTTTTCTTCAATAGCTCCGGAAGAATTAAGCTTTTGATCCACATTTTTCCAGAAATACGTTATAGAGTTGTGCTGATACAATTCAAGTACACAAGAAAGGAACCAGGAATAATTTTCCGAATGGCGTCCCAAAAGTACGGGTTCACTTTGTCTTCTGTCTTTTGTTTTCACTAAGATAGCTTGTAAGGATAACTTGTTATCGTTTCCCTTTCTACGTACGTTCTGCAGTGCCATGCCAGGTGGAACACAATCAATGGAGTGAAAAAAAGGTTTTACGGTTCGATGAAAAAAGTAATTTCATATCAACTTGACCAGGAAATTCTGGCACAGTGTGGATTCCTCCGATGGGAATGCGGAATCGGAATATAGGGGAAGCGTGCTCAGAGTTGGAAACGTCGATCATAAGGCTGCCTTCAACTATGTGAAAGGTGCGCAACGACTAGGCAAAGAAGTGGCACCTGATGTGTTGATAGTCTCTACAGGTCGTATTTTCGAATCATCTCTCTAGCTTGTGAGAAGACAATTATTCATTAACCCATATGTACTAGGATGCCATGGATTCGTTTTGCTGGGGTCACATTGGCTGGGCGCACCAACAGCCGCAGCAAAGTTGAGGTGATTTGCAGTAATGTTCTCTTTACGTAATACAAACGCTACGATTTTTCTTTGTATGGAAAGAAACTTGATATGGACTGTGCCGATAGCGTAGCAAGCCCCAACCTTTTCGGCTCTGGCGGTGGCAATTGCCACCATCAAATTCAAATGTCTGCATTACCGCTGCAACAGCATATTTCTACTACCCACTGCTAGAGGTTACTTCAGACAACCTTCCCCTTCCTAATTATGCTTTGAACCCGCCATTTTATTGTGTGTTGCTGTTAGCATTACAAGTATTTGTGTACAAGTGCAACAATGAATCGGCGCTGGTCTCAGCAAGCCGCTAGGTAAGTGTCAATCATTTCTAAAATACTTGACATATATTCATTTCTTATCAAAAACGTTAGATATAATGTTGTGCAAGATCATAAACTTTTTCGACATAACTAAAATTTGGAGCTGGCCAATTTTCAAAGCTTCCTCGTTTCTTTGTTTGTGATCGAATAGCTTCCAAATTTCGCCATAATGATACCTATATGCTCACAAGTAATAAACAATAGCTAGAAGAGAAAATTTTTTTCTATGGAAAAAATTCAGGTTCGGAAAGGGTTAGGAGCGATTAACGAAGAGCCACGACTCTTGTGCATGATGACGGATTGCTGGCGATGATTAGCGTTATGGTTTGGTTCTTCTTCTGGCCTCTGTGAGAGGCTAGTGATGGTCATCACACATCTTATGAACTCCAGGACGTCCTCGTAAACGACTTATGTCAGTACCATACAAAGCGATTCACATTCATACGGCTTCATTTTTAGCTAGAGAAGGTTGCCCTCATGCGAGTGTCTCTACAATGGCGTGGTTTGAGAAGAGATTTTGGCCTGCTTTAACCAATGCTGAAGGAATGAGTCACGGAAAAAACAAAAAACCTATACTTATGAACCTATACTTTTGCAACACACTGTCTATTTGTTCCTATCAAGAAAATTGTGCACGATAACTTGTTTATCCTTTCCACACACAGATGTGTGACCACAGTTACAGTGTGAAAAATAAAATGAATGGAAATGCATCTTCCAAAAAGAAACTAACTCTGGAAACTCACATTTGAAGGCAATTTCAGACGCCTGGGTGCAACAAGGGGGGGGGGTTGTGATTAAGGCTCACAGGGATATTGCAATTATTGGGTTTACCCATAATTTCTGGCCGAATTTCAACACTTTGATTTATTCAAGTTTTATCTTTCCTAAAGAACAATTGATCAAAAACATAACCACCATCATAATCACTGATATGCACCCATTTGCTAGGGAACGAATGGATGCATTCCTCCCAGAACGAGAGAAGCTGTGAGATGAAAAGCTCGAAGAGGTCGTTTTTGGGGTGGTTGTATTTACTGACTTTTTCCTCTCCTAGCTGCTGCTTCAGGGAGCTGAGGAGGTGATAGTACGATGGAGCAATGTCAGGGCTATACGATAGATGTGGTGTCGTGGTCCAGCCAGTTTCCCTCGAAACGTGGCGAGTTATCTTTGCAATGTGATTTCGGGCGGTCCTCCGGAGAAAGGAGATTTTGAGACTTTTCCAACCGTTCTCCCGCACTGCTGCGGCCAACTTTGGAAGCTATTCCATGGTTACCTTCGCAATGCTTGTCTGCATAAAGTGAAATGGTTCTCAAAACGGGATACCCAGCGAATCCAACAAAACGGGGGTCACACCCTCTGATGAAACAGCTCGGGTTTTGGTTGATGTGCTGCGTCCAGGCTGCGAGGTAGCCACCGGGCGAGCTGCGTGTTGTTATCGTAAGGGACTCTTGACTCATCTGCACTATACGGTTGTAGAATGAAACTTTTGCAGATGGTCAGGTATGCTTCTCGGTCATGGTCAGTCCATGCATGCTGTTTCCATCGAGGCTTCATTCTGCTACAGTCCATTCCATTCAGGTGTCGACTCATGGAGCGTAGGCTGCGCCCAGATGTTTGCTACAGTTTCCTGCTAATAGCGTCCGGATGCACTTCCTATTCGTAGCGCAAGGGTCCTCATCGAAAGTGACTGGGGTCCATGATGAGGTCGAACTTTGCAGCTCCTATCGCCTTTGCCGATGCTATTGAGCCAATAGCTCAGTGCCCGATCAGTAGCAAAGACTGGGGCAAACGTAGCGCTGATCTTGCCTACCGCGCTCCTTGCAAGGTTCTTCTTAAAATTGTCGCAAGGCAAAATCGTTGGGTTTGGTTGTTGATCTATTTTGATTCCTACTTAATTATCCCTTTGCGCACTTTGAGCTTCTGAATCATCAGGA
>MU868430.1:221430-235246 GCA_036418205.1 Ostertagia ostertagi
CCGTTTGACTTCAACGACCTCGCCGACCAGGAAACACTTCTGGGCCGCCTATACAACCACTTCGTAAGGTTTGCCGACAAGACGGTGAAGTTCGCCGTCAAGCTCGATACGGACTGGGACAAAGACGAAAGCAAGTCTGCCGGCGCTACGCTTGCGAGGCTGCTGGCGGCGCCAGAATCTTCAGATCCACTTGTGTCGCTGACCCAGACAGAAGCCGGCGATGAGGTGGTGACGGCATTGCTGCAAAGCTATTCACAGGCAACTGCCTATGTGATCCTGTTAAGGCGCTTTCACTGGCAGGCTCAGGATTTGGCCGCACATCTGAAGTTGGCGGTGGAGTCCTTACGAAGACGCTTCCGTAATGCAGCCCTTACGGTACGATGCCAGCCCTCGATATTCGACGGGGTATGTCATCTTGATCCCGAGTTCATTACGGGCATTCGCATTAGTAAAAGCGGTGCGCAAGCGGTGCATTTAGAAGGCGACCAGAAGGCTTGGAGCTTCTAGCCACTTTCCGTCTCAGCCAGCGATTCGCATATCGAAATTCAGTGACGCAGAATCTCTCCGTATCCTGAGGGTAGATCAACCGGAACGGCAGTAGAGGTCCCGGCCTTCATCATTGTTTCGGCCGTCTTCTTATCAGCGCGCCGCTGTGCAGCTTCCAAAAGTAAAGCCGCTCTCAGCCTATGCAGACTGAGAATGCCGGTGAAAAGGAATGCCATGCGCGAGATTACAAATGCCACACACGCTATAACAAAACAACTGACAAAATTCGGCCAACCGATGGCGGGAAAACTTGGCGTCTCAACCTCCCCAAGCGGTGAAATTGCGATGACAAGGACCAATGTGAAAGCAGCAGCCCCCAAAAGGCCAAGCCAATATTTTTGTTGGCGCTCTAACTGATCATTGAGCCGGCTTGTTTCCATGGGCGACAGATCATCACCCTGTAAAAAGTTTGCCGTCACCGGTATCACCTGGATGACCGCCGCAGATACAAATCCGAGAAACGCTATCAATCCCTCCTTTATTTCGACGAGCGAACTTAACGGCATCCACACAAGGGCCGCTACAGCTGCAAGCAAAGTTAAAAGATGACTAACTCGATTCATTACGGAGCAATTTTGCCGTTGTTTACAAAACTGTTGTAGGCCTCGTACATGGCCCTTAAAACGTCTGCAGGATCCAGCAATGAGCCGACAAGTTCCTTTTCCTCCTGCTTCAAACTCAACAACCTGACGGCTGCTGGGTAATGAAGGCGAACCTTCCCGTCAGCCGCTTTCTGTGAGCCCTTGGTCTTCACCGCGAGCTGGCTATCCGGCAAGTTACGCAATCCTGCTTCCAACTGTCGCAAGCTAGCACGGTCCACCTTGCGTTTTTTGGTCTTGTAGCCAATGTGCACATCTACCCGCAACTCAGCATCTGCGGGTACAGATTTCATGACCCGGTCAACTTCTGCCTCACCACCCAATAGCGCTCTGAGGATTTCCTTCACATGGCCCCTTTCGGCCTCATGACCGGCGCCAACTTGGCCTGCCTGGACAACCTCTCTAACCATTTGCGGCGCATCCGCCGCGTGATTCGGGACCATCGGGGGTGCTGTAGCAACTCCGCCGATAACTAGCTCAGTAATGTCTCCCAAATCCCCGCCGATTGCTTCTTCATCGAACTTCATAGCAAGGACCATCTGGGCGTCCTTACCGACCAAAGGCACTTTCTCCGAAATAAGCCACTTTAGATAACGCTCAAGCGCCTCAGTCTGAAGAGAAGTACTCTGGATCACAAATACATGATCCCCTTTAACCATCCAAAACATTTGAGAGTGGATGTAATCTCGCTCGCCATCCGCAGGCAACTGCTTCACTGGCACCACGGCTAAATTAGGATCGCCTCGATCAATGAGCGCCTGCAGATGACCTTTGGTGTAATGAAGAACATCACCAAAAGCCAGTGGCTCGTCATCGGCCGCCTTATCGCCAAAACAGTTCGCAAAAAAGCTAGATTCGCCCGATTGCAGAACACGCAAGGTGTATCTATCTCGAACCCGCACACCCTCGTAAGCGTGATTCATTGCGCCGCAAATTAGCGCCTCCAAAGACTGCTCCCCGTACTCGGGCACTCGTTGAAGTTTTCTATAGTGGATCGTTACCGGTTTTCTTAACATTTCGTTGTCTCCCTCGCAACGGAATGTACTTCCAAAATAGCGATCAGAGAATCGGAAACGCCGATTGTATCCCAAACACTGTATATTCATACAGTTAACGAGGCCAAGCCTCCTGAAACATCAAGGAATCAGAGGCGTGGCCCGCAGCCTCTTTCGCCAGTCCTCCGCTTGCAGCCGCACACTCTCCAAATATGACGTTGAGGGTTGCGGCGTGCGCGCGACAGGAGGTGAGGGAGGCGCCGGGCAACTTGGCCCGCTCGGCGGCGAGTTCGTCGCGCACGCTGACAAGATCAGCGGCAAGCAGATCGCCAGCAGCATCATTGATTTGCGCCCTGTCATTTGCATTTTTGAGTGCATCGTCTTTCCCCTTCGCCCAGCGGGCAGTGATACCAGTGTTGACTGCGACTGCCTTCATGTCGCGGATTGCCTGTTGTCCCTGTTCATGGTTCGCGCCCTGCACCCAGCCAAAGGCCAGAAGCGCCAGCCCCACCACCAGCAGGGCAAGCCAGCGGACCGGCGCCGGGATGATGTCGAACAGCTTCATGGGTAGGCCGTCCATGGAAGTTGAAAATGCGGACCGTCCTTGAAGCTGACCCAGTCGCCGCCCCATTCAAGCGGGATGCCAAGCTCTGCAGCCGCTTCCTTCATCAGGTCGGCCAGTGCTTTGTAGGCAGGAAACTTCCATGAGATTTCATCGGCATCCACAACCTTGTCGAGGTCGCGGTCCTCCCACACGGCCAGGTCCACGGCATGGCCGGTAAGGTGTCGAGTCCGCATAGTCTGTGACTTGCCGGCGGCGAAGTATTCCTTCTGCTTTGCCAGCGTGCGGACGCCCTCCGTCACGACAAAGCCATGCTCATCGGTGCATTTCTCTGCTGCGCGTCGGACCACCTTCACCAGTTGGGGGTGAACGCCAACAAGGTTGTTTTCGCTGCGGGTGTTCAAGATCATGGCTGACCACCTGGGCCGGAGACGGCCACCTGTTTGACGGGACGCGCCAAAATCACAAGCACCAGAAACACAGTGCGGATGATGCTTTTCCAGCCAGCATCAATCGGGAATGCGTCGGTGTTGTCGGCGATCAATTGCAGGATTTCCGGCACGGCCAGGCCAAGGGCGGCAAAGCGCAGGCTCCAGGACTTCCAGAGCTTCCGCCAGTTAGGGACAAGGGCAAATTTCATGGGCAATAACCTCCTTCGCCCATTCTTTAGCTGCACGCCCCTACCGGCGGACTTTTGTCACTCGTCGTCTCTTTCGTCCCTGACGGCGCTACCCATCACCTTGACGCGCCTGCCCCTGAGTGCCTTGATTTGCTCCGCCCGGTCGCCGCCCTTTTCTTGCTGCTCGAGCTCGGCGCGAATCTGCTTATTCAGGGCGGTGACGTTCTTCGCCGCAGTCTTGAATTCCAGCATCATCTTGCGGCCTTTCGCGGCATTGCCCTCTCCTAACTCTTCGGCAATCTCGCGCGCCAGCTCGGGCCGGCCGGACTTCACGAAGTAGTCAAATTGCGTCTTGGCGTCTGTCACCCGCTTGCGGTCATCGTAGTAAACACGCTCGCGCTGGCGGTCATCATTGGTCCCGTAAAAGCGACTGGCGAAGGGTATGCGGTTGACACTCGGCGTTTCGCCGCGGGCTTGCGATTGGGTGGCGTCTAGCGCCTGGTCTAGCGTGCGCCCCGGTCCGCCGGTCATTGTGTAGAAAACTGACTTGAGGATGTCAGGCTCCACATTAACAAGCCCCGGCTTCACCTTGTCGCCGCCGGTGATGTCGTTCAGACCTTTGGATGCAGCCTTCCATATGTCCGGCGTGCTCTCGAAGTGGCGCGTATAGGCGGGCTTGGGGTCGATCTTGCCAAAGCCCTGTTCTTTCGATTTGTACACGGGGCCACCGGTAAAGGACTTGTTCTCCGCAATCTGCACCACGGGATCCAGAATCGAGGGAGCAATGAGCTGGCCGACGGAAGCAGTCGCACCGAGCGGGCTGAAAGCGTCGAGTACCGTGCTTGCCATCGACCAGCCGTATTCGCTGGCGTTGCGCGGGTCCTTCCGAAACACGGCATCCGAGATAAGGCGGCCAGCATTGTGGAAAACGTGAGGGCCAAGCGGCAAAGGCACTTTCACATATTCACCTGGTCGCATCGGGTTCATGAAAATCCAGTTCTTGGACTTCTCGAATTCCGGGATCAGGTCATATCGGTTGCGGCCCGTCTCTTCGTCATCGTCCGACATGGCCCGGTTTAGTGCATCCAGCAGAAAGCCCATGATCGCCACACCGCCCACCAAGGCCTGCGCCTTCGGGCTTGTGACCAGCGCCTGCGTCAATCGAGCAGTTCCCTGTACGGACGCATTGAAGAACATATACAGCGCGTTGACCGGCGGCGTGAGGTTGCCTTTGCGGTTGAAGTTGACCGTGATGTTTTTGGCGATGCTGGCGGCCTTCATGGTCGAAGCCCCAGACTGCCGTGCGGTTTGAAACACTGCCAGGCGGACGGCGTTCTCGATGATGTCGTTGTAGTCGTCCACAAACTCCAGCACCATGCGGCCCAGCCGGCGCGGGTCAGCCGTCCCCTGAGCCATCCTGTCCACCTCGCGCTGCAGGTTCTTCATGCGGGCATCGGAGTTTTCAAACTGCTGCATGTAACCCGTGGTGCCGCCCGCCTCCTGCATTTCCTTGGCGTAGCGAGCCCATTGCCCGGTGCTGTCGCCCCGCACGATGGAATGCATGCCCTTGAAGGACTTGCCGAGGTTGCCCAGCACCTTGGCCTGCAGGCCTTCAGCGTCGGTGCCCTCCAGATTGATGAGCGCGCCCTGAATGTCTCGGGCAAAGTTCGTCATCCAGAAAAGCGGGTTCCGCTGGGTCAGCAGGGACGCGATAAAGCGGGTTCCTTTGCTGGCGATTTCCAGAATCTTGTTCATCGGCGCAACATCAAGGTTCTTCATGGCGCGGGCCGTCAGCATGGCGCGCTCGCTCTCCTTGTTGAACACGATGAAATGCTCGGTCCCATAGTCCTTCACCATCAGGACGTTGTCGGCAGTCTGGTACAGCGGATCCACTGCGCCACGGATGACAAGCCCCGACTGAGGGTCAATCCTTGGCTTTGTAGGCGCCTTGTCCACCGTCCAGAAGTTGGGGTTCGGGTACGCCTTCGCCATTTCCAGCAGAGCGCGGCCGACCTTGGCCTTCTCCGCCCTGATGGCTGCCGTCTCCGCCTGAGCCACGATGTTGGCCAGGATGTTGACCACGTCCTTATTCGAACCGACAGCGCGTTTGGACTCCGGGCCGCGCACACTGAAGCCCATGCCCTTGGGGGTGCCGCTGGATTTCACATCGCGCTGCAGGGGAGCGTAAAACTTGTATGCAGCCTCCCATGCCTGCACCGTCGCCGCGTCCTCCAGGCCATCGGCCACCAGAGCGTTGCGGGTGTCGGCGTTGAGCTGGTCGATGTCCTTCACGATTTGCGTCAGTGCAGCATCTTTGCCCGAAGCGCGGAAGCCTGCCATCGCGCTGGCGGCGTCGGCGTCGCTCATTCCGGACAGCGCGTCATTGTTGGGCATGTTCGGATTGATCGCCTTCATTGCCGCATTGCGCTCGGGTGCATGACGGGCGTGCAGGTACTGGTTGACATCATCCAGCGTCACGCCAGCATTGCTGCCTGCTATGGCGATCTTCTTGAGGATGGGCTCGACTGTCTTTTCGTGCAGCTCGGTGACTCGCGCGGAAACCTTGCCTTGGTACAGTTCTTCGCCTAAGTAAGGGTCGAGCGCTTCAGGCACACGCCCGAACTGCTCGGCGATGGCGTCCCGCACGCGTTTCATGTCGATCTTGTTGTTCTGGATGCCTCGGATAAAGGCATCGCCCGCGCCAGGCTCGGGCACTGTCCATGGCTGCGGGGAAAGCGCGCCGGCTGCTTTGGCTGGCGGGTTACCGGGAGGTGCTGCCCAAAGGTTCGTGGAAGGCAACTTTTTTGCACGGCTTAACCGTTGTTCGGCCTGTTTGGACCCTGTAGTGGTTGGGTCGGACTGAGGTTCCCGCCCCTGCCACTGGACGGCGCGCACTGCCAGTGCCGCGATGTCCTGAGGGGTAAGGTCCATCTTGATGCCGTAGCGCTCCTGCAGCTTGCTTGATAGCCCCGTGGTGGACCACCACGCGCGGATCGCGGCGAGAATGTCGGCCAGCCACTTGCGTGCGCCGGGGGAGGCTTTGGCGTCTTTTGCCGCAACCGTCTCGATCATGTACGCCAGCAGCTCCGAATCGAGATACTCGGGCCGCGTGTCTTCAGGAATGCGCGAGACTGCCTCCAGCGCTGTAGGGTCGTCGGCATGAACCAAAGCGCGGGCGCGGTCCACCAGTTGCCGATACTTCTGAGGGCCGAGCATTTTCTGCATGCTCGCGTGCTCCCCAACTTCATGCAGCAAAACGGCTATCTCGCTGCCCGGCTCTATGGCATCTGCGAACAGGTGGGCGGTCGTGCCATCCCACAAGCCTTGTGCCTTGCCCTCGATCTTCTCGGAGCGCTGCGCGGTGTCGTTGAATTGCTGGGCGCCATCCCAGATCTTCACCAAGCCCCGCGCCTCAATACGCGACAAAGTGGGACCAAAGCGCTCCAACAACTTCTGTCTCACGCTCTCCACAGAATTTACCGTTGCTGAGTCCTTCTCTGGCTGGGACTTTGCCTGCGAGTACAAGGGACCTGCAGCGATGTCCTGACCGGTTTCTGCGCGGGATACGCCCGAATTTACATTGATCGAATCCACTACCCGAACATCGACCTTCTGCAGAGCTGCAGCGACGTTGTTGCCGGCCGTGATCCGGCCCGGGAAATCTCCGACGGTGTCGAGCTCTCCCCCGTGCGCCAGTATTGCAGCACCAGCGTTTGCCTGACTGACGGCACGATACAGCGCGGCCAGTTGGCCCGTGTTGCGAAGCGGACCCCGCATCTTGGGCGGAATAGGCACCCATGCCGCCACTGCCATTTGGGAATCCAGAAGCAGAATGCCGGGCTTGCGGCTTTTCTCGTAGAACTGCTTTGCAAATGTTCTTGCGTCGGCAGGGCTGTGAATGCGGGAACTGAGCGCGCCAGGCGTCAATTGGCGCTCCATCACCGGCACGGTTATTTTGTCGCTCGATGGTGGAATGGGGCGGGCTGTCCACTCCGAACCGCTCCCAATGGCGTTGACGTAGGCAAAAGAGTCGCCCGCTATCGCCAGCAGCCCCATGGGCTCGATGCCGCTGCCGTTGAAAACGTCGGTAAGTGTGCGGTTGAGGTTTTCGTCTGCGCGCGACAGGACAGCCGTTCCGCTGGGATGGTTGTGAGAAAACCAGATGTGCGCGGCGCCGGGAATGCGGATGGCCTCGCCCATGATCGTGGCAGGGTAGACGGAGGTTTGTGCAAGCGCTCCCTTGAAGCCCCCGACCACGCCCAGCGGCTTGCCGTCCTTGTCGGTCACGATGGCGTCGAAGCGTTCGACGGCCGACTTGTAGAGGTACTGTGTTGCCTGTGCCGCCTGGGTAGGCGTGACGACGGCCGAAGCGCCTAGTTCGCGGCTGGTTTCGGATCCGACGAAGGCGTTTGCGTAGAACTCTGCGCCGGCAATGTCGGCTTGTACGTTGGCGGGGGCGTGTGCGTCCCCTGATAACCCGTCGCGCTCGGGTCCGGCTGGCCGATCTTTTCGACGGCCGGCGGGTATGGGGTGCCCAAAGAGGTCTTTGTCATAGTTTCCATCGTAGCCAAGTTGCGGGCTCTCGGCAAATAACCGGCTCTGTCCGCTAAGGGCATCGTCGGCGCTTTGTCCGAGTTGGAAGTTTTCAGCGCTGGCTTGCTGGCGGTCGGCGATGTCGCGCTGTTCGCGCTCCTTCCTTGCATCCGCCTCGGCCTTTGCGTCTCTTGCGGCCGCTTCCTTTTTGTCCTTTTCCAGCGCGTCCAGGCGCGCCAGAACATCGCCTTCCGTGTAGCTGGTTAGGCCTTCTTCGGGGCGGTATTCGCTGGCAGGCTCGCGGCTTTCTGCAGGCGGGTTGTCTTGTTGGCCAGAATCTTGGCCGCTATCTCCACTGCCTGAGGCGATGGCTGCTTCGAGGGCTGATTTTGCGTTTTCATAAAAGTCCTGGGTTGTGCCTTCCCGCGTGGCGTCGTGAGCATCAAGCATTATCGTTTCGCTGTCAATGCCGCGCTCATCCGCCATCGCGATAAGCGCCTGAACTTCAAGCTGGATAGCGTCCGGTGCCTCGGCAAAACCGGTGCCCTCAAAGTCGCTTTCCGTCAGCTCGAAGTCCGGGAAGGGGTCGAAATCGGGGTCGCTGGCTGCGGCTTCCTGCTGGGCCGCGAGGTGGTCTTCAAAGCGGGCAAGGTTGTGCTTTTCCGCCATGCGCTCCACACCCTCAGGCGTGTACTGCGGATCCTTGAGGCTTCGCTTGATGAGGTCGCGGGCCTGGTCGTGGCCTGCATCTTCAGGCAAGTAGCCTTCCTCGATGAGCTTTTCCGTGGCGCGCTCAATGGTCAAACCCTTGCCGGTGCCTGCAAAAAGACTGCGGTTGCCGATGCGGACATTGCCCTGCATGTTCATGTCCGACCGCGTAGAGCCTGCGAGGCCGCCAGCAGCAGCGATGAAAGCATGTGCAGGAATGGGCTCCCCGCGCGGGCTGGTTTGCGGCAGGCCCATGCGCCGCGCAGCTTTCTCCTGCGCGGCGAGCTGCGCGCGGGTTTTCTCCGCCAAGGCAAAGCCCCCATCTACCTTGACGACACGCATGCTGGGCTGCAGCTTTCGGGCTTCCTTGGCAGACTTGTTCGTCTTGAATGGCTTGCCGCCTTCTGACAGCGGCGTGTGGTTGCGCCCGAGCGGCCCGGCTGGCGCTGGTGCTGCTGGTGCTACCCCAGCGGTTTGTATAAGACCGGCTCCGGCAGGGGTTCCGGCTGCGGCTTGTCCGCCTCCATCGCTTCCCGCTGGCGCTGGCGTTTGAGTTGGCGCGGCTTGAGCCTGGGCGGATGCTCCGGCCGGGGTCTGGTTTTGGACATTGGCAACTTCATTCAGTGCAGGCGTGTTGGACTGGGCTGACTCAGAATCCAGAGCTGGACCGCTGTCAGTGCGCTGCAGCGCTCCTGTTTCTGTAGCAGGCGCTGGTATCGAATCAAGCGCGGGCCGCGTGGCTGTGGCTTGGGCGGATGGTTCTGAGTTTTCAAGATCATCCTTTGAAGTTTCAGTTGATGGTACGCCGCTATTTGCCTGTGGCGCCGGGGTCGCCTTTGCTCCATCCAGCACCTCATCCGCACGCATGGGACGCAGGTTTGAGGGTGTGACAATGGGTGCAGTGGTCTGCTGTGGAAAAGCGGGCGTCGGGGTGTCTGCAATCTCTTGCGCTGCCGCGTCTATCTCGCGCGCCATTTCGCTGGCTGCAAAGCCGCTGTTGACGGCGGGCAGCAGTTGGCCATCTTTTGGAGCTGCGCCCAACTTGCGCGATGCGCCTGCCAGAGCTGCGCCGCCGCCGGTCATCATGCCGCCCTGCATGATGGTTTGCACAACGGTTTTCTTGAGCTGGTCAGCCAGCTCGGCAGATGATGGATTCGCGTTGGTGCCAATGACGGGTGCAGCGTCGGTGCCGTACTGCAGCGCAGTGGTCAGGCTCTCGCCCGGAACGTCCCGGACACCAGCACGCGCCATTTCTGCGGCTACGCGTGCGGGAGCGTTTCCTGCAACGGCACCTTTGAGGGCGCGGATCGTGCCGGGCGTCCCGCCGATTCTTTCGCCGATTACCTCCGCCGCACCGGTCAGCAGGGAATTGGCAATAGCCGGAGCGACATCAAGCCCCTTCTCGCGCACCTCGCCGTACTGAGTGCCGGCAGACTGACCAAACATCACTGCGAGCGCTGCAGGCAGATTACCGGTTGCAAGTGCTGGGACCTGTTGGCCGATGGATACCGCGGCGTCCTCAATCGCGCCAGGCAAACCCTGCACGGGGGAATTGGGCGTGAAGCCTGCAATAGTCGTCTTGCCTGCTTCGGTTTTGTCTGCGAAGCGTTTGCCAGCCCTTCCAGAGGTGCGCGCAAAGTCTGAGACGGCGTCGAGCCCCGTCACGTCACCGACCATCTGGACAATGCCGGACGTGCCCGAGTTGATGCCGCCCAGCGTCTTGCGCAGCACGCGCGATGCGTTTTCCAAAAAGGTTTGATCGATCGGCGCGGACGGCCGGGCCTCGCTGAAACTGCGAGCTGGAAGTTTTGTACCCTGCGCCAATAGGCGGGCGTTTGCGGCCTTGAAGTCGAGACCGGCGGGAGTTGCTGGGCCGCCAAGCTGGATGCCTTCCAGCACGCTGGTGGGCTTCGGTGTACCGCCTGCCGCAACAATCTCCGCACCGCCCATGCCCATGGGGTCGCCGTAGACGATGGGCAGAGCGGCCGGGATGTCTGGAGAGGTTTCCCCGTCAAGTAGCCCGGTGAACTCTTTCAGCTTTGGAGCGTCAAGCTCGCCGGTAAACTCTTTCAGGGCCATTCAATCACTCCATGATGTATCGCTTCCCGTCAGGCCCCTGATAAACCGGCTTTCCGCCAGACGTTCCAATCAGCTTGTGGTCCTTCGGGACAGAAGCATTGATTTTTGGTGCGGCAGCGGCCGGCGCTGGACTTTTGTTCATGCCACGGCGTGCCAGACGCTTTGCAACTTCCGCTTCGAACGCCGGTCCATCGAGCGCTGGCTGTTCTTTCTCAAGCGCAGCGATGACTGCGTTGCGCGTTTTCGCATTGGTGGCAGCTTCGCCGGTTCCCTTGCTCGGCGCGACGCCGATTGAGACAGGCGCCCCTTTGGTCGGCAACGTGGTAACAGTCGCCTGCCCTGTGTCTTCATCAACAATGGTCACGGGCTTGTCCAGGCCAGCAATGACGCGATCCTTGCGCGCATTCGACAGGCCCGCAGAAGCCCCAGCAGACCCGGCCTGCGCGTTGTTTTCGTTGGCCTTCGACTGCTCGACCGTTTGGAATATCTTCGCCAGCACTGGATTGATTTCACCGCCGGTGCCCGTGGCCTTGCTGAATGAATAGCCCGTGTTGCCGACGTTGTCGAAGGGCATGTAAGGCTTGTCTGCCGTGACCGCAATAATCTTGTTCATGGCATCAATGTTCGGCGCGGCAAGTGCTCTTTCACGCAAACCTTGAGCTTGGAACTCTGTGCCAGCCTTTGCGACCCGGTCGGCATGGGTGTCACCGGTCATCTTGAACACACGGCGCATGGTGCGCTCATAGTCCGGCATTGTCGGATTGGCTTCGATGTCAGCGTCAACGCCGCGACGTTGATCCAGCGTGTACCGTCCCGCCTCCGCCTCCGTGCCGTATTTGTTGCCTTGCTGGGTGTGAGCGTATGCGGTCGCAGCTTTCGAGGCTGATTCTTGCTCTGCCTGCTGCTTGAACAGCGGTCCAAGCGCAAAGGCCTTGAACAGGTTGCCAATGCCCTGCCCTGCTGCTTGCGCGCCTGTGCCGTCAAGGGTGAATTTCATGTTGTTACCCCAATACTCGATATAGAGCGCCGCTCGGTGATTTGAAGCCCGAAGCGAAACCGCCGTTTGCCTTCAACCCCAAGCCTCCGCTTTTGCCGAGCAAATTCATGCCCTCGCCGCTGGAAGCCTTCAAGCCATCGCCAGCGACAGCCCCACCAGAGCCGCCGCCCATCATCATTCCTGCGGAACCCAGCCCCTGGAGGATGGAGCCGGAAAACACCAGCCCCGGATCCATCTGTCCAGCCTGCTGGGTGGCGATCTGGTCGGCACCGGCCTGCCCGCGCGAGAAGCTGGCCAGCCGGTCAATGTCCATGCCGGTATCGGCCAGGCGGATGCCCTCATTCATGCGCAGACGGTTTGCAGAGGAAGTCTTGCCCATCATCCGGGCCAGGCCTTCTGCCGCCTTCAAGGCATTGATGTCGCTGGTTGCCTTGGCTGCCTTGTAGTCGCCCGAAACATCGCCCTGCGTGGTCTGTTGTCCGGCCCGGATGGTCTGGCTTTCGCTAACGGGCGCAATAAGCTCTTCGGTGATGGTGTCCTCGATCTGCTTCTGCTCGGCCTGCCGGTCAGGAGTTGCAAACTTTTCCGCTGCGCCCAGCGCCTTCTGTTCCGCTTGCATCTGAAGCTCACGCTGCGAAGCCAGGCCTGCGCGAATTTCTTCCTGCTGGCGGCGCTGCGCATCGCTGGCGGCTTTGTACTGCATGCCGGCCCCGGCGATCATCGAAACGAGTGCAGCAATTTCTAAACCGGTCATGGGCTACCCCTTATTGAGTTTTGCCGCCATAGGTGGACGTAGGCGCAGAAACGCCAAGCCACTGGGCGCCGGGAAGTTGAGCCCCTGCCGTGCGACCCAGGCCCTGCTGGTTCACAAGGTAGGCTTGGCTCATGTCATTGAACAGGCTGCCGATGTTTGCCCCGGAGCGCTGGGCTGCGACAGAGTCGGCATTGACCTTCAAGCCATTGAGGGCCATGGTTGCAGCAGATCCGGTGTCGATGCCGGACTGGGCCATGCTGAGCAGGTTGCCGCGCGTGCGTTCATCAGCGGTACGGAGGTCGGCGGCTGACTGGTCGGCAATGCCGCCAGCACGTAGCAGGCCTTCATTGGTGCGCCGGTTGATTTCCGCGTTGCTGTCGATGTCCGCAGAACCGCCAGCCAGGCCAGAACGCGCCAGACCGAAGCGGTTTGCCTTGGCTGCGTCTTCTGCCTGCCGGTCCACCTCGGCCTTGTTGATGTCGTAGACGGCGGTTTTCTGGTCGCTGTAGAGCTGCTCGCGCGGCGTGGTGCCAAAGATGTTGTTGATCTGCGCCGTCGCCGCATTGATTCGAGACTGACGCTCTGCCTCCTGCGCGCGGGCATCAGCGCCAGGGTCGCCGCCCCCGCCCTTGAAATAGAGCCGGCGGCCGTCGCTGGTGTAGCCACTGTGTTTCGTCGTTATCAGCATGATGTCACTCCGTTAAATCTCTGTGCGGACCACTCGGTACACACTTTTGAACTCGTATCGCGCCAGAAGCCGCGCCATCGCATCGCTGCATGACGCTTCTATAAAAGACGCCCCCGCCTCCTTGCACCATGCTTTGAAGGTGCTCCAAAACTCTGCCGCCACCTCGTCAACGAACCCGCCGCCAAGCGCCAAAATGTTGACGGCAAGGGTTTGCGGGTAGTGGACAAACTCAAAAGCCCCGGCAAGGATCGCCACGCCGTCCCGCTCCACAACAGCGGTCACAACGCGCCCGGACTGGGTCATGCGTGCGATGTCTTCGACCGTGAACTCCCCGCGCGCCGCCTCTTCCACCACGGTTTGCAGCAACGGCGCAGCCAGATGGAATTTTTGAGCGAAAAGCTCAGGGCTGACGATAAATGTCACGTTCATACTGGCCCCAGGTCGTTGAAATAAATCGTCACGGAATCGAGCTGGAAAGGCTTGTTGTCGTAGTTGCGAAAGCGCAGCGCAAACTCGGTGCCAGAGCACTCAACCGGAATCGTGCCGGCGGGCCGGGTGTTGCCCTTCACGCGCACGGGATTGGTGAAGGCGTCGGGATCACGGGAATCCCAGCCGACAGAGAACTCCGCGCGCCCCGTGATGACCACGTCCGCGCCGACGATCTGCTTGAGGTTGCCCGGCAGCTTGAAATCCATGTAGGGCAACTCGATCAGCACCTCATATTGGGTGCCGTCAT
>MU868431.1:0-18174 GCA_036418205.1 Ostertagia ostertagi
CCATCAACGTACAGAGTGTTCCATAGACATCTTGAAGCAAACCTGAAATTGAATGGTTAACTCAGCTTCGAAGAATAGTTACCTAGAGATTCAGAAATTTTGAGTTCAGTTTTCGGGAATCCCTTTCGCAAATCCGATTATGCTCCTTCATCTCTGTCACCATCTACTCTATTATTGCAATTTTGAAAACTGAGACAGACACTTCAAATGTCAGACCTGCTTCATAAAAGCAAGTCAGAGTTTCAGGGTATTTTTGAGGGAACCGCAGCAACTCAGACGCAGTGTTTGCTGTTGATGTTACCGGCACCGTGAAACCTACTTGGACCATCTATGCAGGAATCTCTCGTAAGCCTTCCCTAAGTGAGCATCTTTGTTGACGTCAGCGTTTTTTAATCTGTTGAAAGACCATTGATTGGAAGTATGGAGGGATTCAATGCTTTTACACAGTCACAAATGAAGCGGCGCTTCTCAACACATTGGCAACCACGCAATTTCCGGTGTTTTCAAAAAATTGTATCCTCATGCTATGCGTCTAATGGATATGCTGAAAGAACCTGAACTCAGTGTAGGAGCAGTTGAGCGCTAAGGAAAGGAAAATCGCGGGAAATAGAGCCACGCTATCGTCGACTGTTTCCGCACATGAACAACAAGGATGGGCTCATGTAGGTAATGAGATCACGACTTAACGCTGGATATAAGCTTTTACCGTTAAACAGTCACATACTGCTCATTATAGTGATTGACAGTTGACTAGCGACTGCGCTGGGGCTGAATCGCAGCTTAATTTTACGGTCTTGAGGTATCTCCATAACTAAAAGCTGATTTGATGGCGTTCAATTAAGGCAACCAGCAGGGTTTTTACCTTCGACACTAATGGTGTGGAACGATGCGCTAGCCCTAGTCAAGAGCATAAGAAGTGTGACCGAACAAAAAACTCACCTTGGAAAGCCGCTAGGGAGGCCTCGAAGTGGGCGTGGTCAGAATCGGCCAAGAGGGCTGCACAACCACGCACACTTCAGTATGCCTCTAACATTTATCTGATGTAGCCACTTTGAGTTATCGTCTTTTTTTTACCAAAAATAAGCGCCACTCGTCGGGTGGGAGAGTTCAGCACAAATAATCTCAGAAAAGGATTCTACGAGAAACGATCTGGACTTAAAAATGCAGGTAATATGAACTTCACTTCTCTTCCAAGTTAGAAAGACCGCGTCTGTGAAAGGTATGACATGTTGCGTGCTACCGTCAAAGCGCACCTAGAGCTCCTACGAGCTGAGAGTCGTGCTCGAGGAAAGCTCATCCAGTGATCTCGAGCTATTCTGTAAAAACTTAATGTGAGTCAAGCTTCATCATGCTCCGTCGCTAAGTGCACTCCGTGTGCCATGAATTCCTTGTCAACATATTGAAGTGAACCCTCACAGCAGCCGTACTACATCCTCCGTCAGTCTTGAGAAGAAAATGGAATCAGGATTGAGGTCGGACAGCTACGGCTTGTGACCCCAAAAGAAATTAGGCTGAGTGGCTTTCGCATGAAGCCCCTCCAACGAACTTCAAAAGGGAGAAAGGATCCTCTTTACGAAAGCAAGCATTCCTTTTTGCTTGGGAGTGATGGCACACTGAGTCGAATTTGTCGGAAGGAAGAGGTAGTAAAATGCATAATGGAGGATCTGCGATGCTCCATGGCGTTCTCGCGTTATGGGGACTGGGTCCCTTCCCGAAGTATGACGAGAAAGTTACAGCAAAAAAATGCAGAGACATGGAAGCCAAGCTCATCTTATCCTGAACACGATACACAACTCGAGGGTCGTGAAGACCGCTTTCCGACAGCAAAGATCAGACATTTCAAGTGTACACTTGGTTAAAGGTCGTCAACGAGATCGTCGCAACGTCTCTTAATTAAAGGAATCTTGCGCGGAAAATTCTTGCAAGATTCGGTTTCTGAAGAGAAACAAACGTACAAAAACTACACGTTATGGACCATCGAAGGACCAGGAGGCAGAGCCAGGCGAGGCATGGAAAGAAGACGGCGTTTGGCCGGCTACGTACCAGGCGACGCAATGAGAGAATCGGGTTAAAGCGCGCGATTTCGGAGAGTGGAGACAAATCGATCGATGGAATAGGATGGAGTAGAAGTGTAAGATGTGAATGCAACGAAGCAGAAGGCCAGAAAGAGCTTCTAGTGAATGCACTCCAAGAACCAAGTTTGAGCATCCCCGTCGCCAGCATTCGTGAAAGACGTCCGTGGGCAATTCGAACGCGTAGCAGCCTTTTCGAGTTTTCGAATTTCTAATCAAAACGAAAGCAATACTTCAGTTCTTTTCACTATTATCGTGGATAATGAGTCTCAAGCCAGTGATTTATGGCTGAAATAGAATCATGATTTTTCCGCGCAAGATTCCTTTAAGCGCGCCCTTTCTTCTACGTTAGTCGCCCGATGTTTTGAATAAGCCATAGGCGGGGTCTATCAGTGCCTCCGGTGATTTCTTCTGCTTTTTTTTGATTCAAGTGGGACATAAAGCCTACC
Organism: Ostertagia ostertagi; assembly: GCA_036418205.1. Taxonomy (NCBI): domain Eukaryota; kingdom Metazoa; phylum Nematoda; class Chromadorea; order Rhabditida; family Trichostrongylidae; genus Ostertagia; species Ostertagia ostertagi. Next base: position 2,522 of record MU868431.1, read on the forward strand.
GCTTAATGTTTGAAGAGCAAAGTTGAGTAACCACATATTGCGTTTGTGGAATCTAAAGCCCGAAGCGATGCCAGGTTCTCATCAACTCATTGGACTCCCACCTAGACTAAGTAATTAGTACTGGTGTTCCGTGAATGGGTGGTGGTCAATATGAGTGGTAATAGCAAAAGTGTGAAAAGAGGGAACCAGAGTGTGCAGGATGTCGCACAGCAACGTGAAACTTTCTGATTAAGGTAAAGCGTATTTTCCCTACAGTAAGGTCTTTTGGTCATTTTGGTACTAAACTCTATTCTCTGGTGAAAGCAGGCGTTCCTGTAGGTCTATCTTGTTCATAGACTTGTAGTCAGAACTAGCAATTGACTTATTGTAGCAGCTGTCAAACATCGCCAGATTCAGCGTCCCCATGCACGCGTACGACGGGAATGCGTTTTATTTGGCGCGTCTACTGGGTTAACGTAGCCCTAACGTAATGCTGAAGTTACATTTGTGAATACCGCAAAGGCAGCGCCAAATGATCAACACCCACGCTGTGGGGCTCACTTGAGGAAACAATATGAGTCTCAATTTCCATGTTTTCTACGAAACTTTACCGCTAATCTATTCAACATGATCCTTTCATTTACAATAATTCTTCCTCCTTGAGCATCGGATAGGAACCGTGGACTTCTGCGCCATTGTTTCACTCTAGCGACGGTTCGTTCCTTGCTACGGGCCGAGGAAGCCATAGACACTCCACCGAGACATCCATTTTTACCACTGCCAGATTAATACATAGCTATCCTCGCAAATGGAGGGGCAGAAGTGAAGCTACAATAGATGTGCAAATTTTCTAACCTTGGAAATATCGCTATGATTGTGGTGATCGCCATTACAAGCCAGAAATCCAGTGTCATCATGGCTTGATTCGGTACGTGCACAGGTGCATCAAAGAGAATTTCTGAGTATATGCATAAATGATTATCAAAGAAGCTCGTATAATGATTGCTGATCAAAAACGCTATAAAGGCAAAACGAGCCGCAAAAAAAACTCACGAGGTTGGACCACGAGGCCGTATATGGCGAAGAAACCAAAATGAAAAGCGATGAAGAAAACGAATACGGTAGCCAACGGAACGTTCTGAATAAAACTAATAAACAGGTTGGTCGCAAACAATTGGCCCAACACGTTTATTTTTCTTTCTGGCAACAACTCATTTGTTCAGCTACAAAAATACTGTTTTACGCTCGTGAGTCGGTATCCCCCCACATGGGAAGAAGCAGGTCCTCCTTCACTGTCCTCCGTCTCAGAATGTGACAGAGGGCAGTGGAGAAGGGTCATCTTTCATCATCATGGAGCTTACAGAGGCTAATCGCTCCGGCTGTAGCAGAATTTGTTACATAATTTCTTCAAAGGTTACTGATGGATAACTTCTCAGAGGCAGTCGCTCTGATTATGTTCGGAACAGTTCACGATCCGTCAAGGAACTTGTTGATTTTGAACTGTACACCACGCTCCCTAGAAGAATCTTGGGTAAAAGGTTGTTATGACGCGTTTTCTGATAGTTTTAATGCGCTCTTCAACTTCCATATAGGATAATCGGTTTGATTAGCAACGTGTAAATTCAGTTTCAAAAGTGGAGGGGAATGACTTTTTGCGCTCCCCCCCCCACACTCTCGGGAATAGTTTGACATTGGCCACCGCAAGCTTCATCTGCTACTTAAAAATTAATGAAAATCATTCCTCACGTTTCTGCATACTAGAGGCATGAAACCTCCCCGCAATCCCACACTGGTTTTGCCTGAGGAAAGATTCAGTTCTTGTCCTTGAAGGACGAATTCACGATGAAAAAGCAACCCATTTCAAATTAACCTAGGGATGGTGAGTGGTACACGAAAGAAGGAAGAACCATGAGAAACGGCCCAGAACCCGAGAAATGGGACCCCTTCCTTGCCCGTTGATTTGAGCATTGATGCGACTCTCATCGCTGTGCCCTCTTCAACACTACGCTCTCTCAGCTATCTAATCACTCGCCACGTATTGAACTACGGCGAGTGATCAGATGATCGGTGGGCGGAGATCGCCGGACCCGCCAGCTTTGAGGCATGATAGGTCGCCGAGGTCAAATTTTTCCATGCGAATTGCGCGTCAGTTCGCACCCTCAGGAGGTCCGTGGGTCCCTCAACTAGGTCAGTTTCCCTTTCTTCGACCTTCATTCTAATCGTGAATTCCTCCTTTAACGAGGATGCTGCACACTTACGTACGCCAAGCATGAGAGGATCCCTAATTCTTAAGTCGTCACGAGGCTCTGTTCAAACCCCTGATCTTTGTGCTCAAGCCTATAGCGACAAGCGCAGTACAGAAAAACCGACTCAATTTGGTTCGCTGTCACGTTTGCAGTACGTGTACTAGATAGAAGGACTACGCGGTGCTAGAAAAACATTATTGGTCACCGTCGCTACCTCGTGTGAGCTGGTTGGAACCAGTGTTGGAATCGTTCATTCAACATCGCCTGATGTGTTGAAAATGGCCAATTATACAGAACTGCCAGGCTGCGCTACAACAACAGCGAGAACCTGGTGGTGAAGACTTTCCTAATGGCGCATGCGGAGAGCCCGAAAGGGTACGCAACGTTTGAACGGCAATGATGCACTTACCCAACATCGCACCTCCACGGCGAGATGTGCTGTGTTGGTGAACATCATGCCAGTTGCGATGTAAAACCCGAAGAGCCACAGTCCACATTCCTGACCAGTGAAAGTCTGAAAAAAACATAATGAGGAATCAGTTGAGGCACATCTTGAGGGAGCAAAATAAAACCGGCATATTGCACTATTACAACCCGGGAGTGCGTTTGATCAAGATTTCACGCCTTCGTCTACCTCGCACCTTGCCTCCCCCATATGCAGAGTTGCCTGTGGGCTTGACCTCGCTTAATTGCATGCGCTGCCTACTGACCTTTCTTGACAACGCAAATAACATCAAAACAGACCAAATTCATTAAATGAAGATCAATATTTATTGAACATAATAATTTCATTATTGATGTCATATTCGTGTGAAGACCCTCGATAACCCCCATAGCCGAAGTTTCAGCTAAAATTGTTTAAAATTGTTTTTTTTTGCCCATCTCACCCCTACTGGGGTTGTAATAGTGCAATAGTGCCCAGAACACCACATTCATATGGTGAGGTTTCAAACACTACTGCAAAAAAATTGATCGCTATTGTGAAGAAACCCAGAGGTTTTTTTTAACGTTTCAGCTGCACTGGATTGAGATCTCTTCGAGCCTAAATCATACCGAAAAAGCCACCAGGAACGTTTGGGCAACGTTTTGGTCGGGGCATTAGCTGCACTAGAAAATTTAGAGTGTTTGCAACTGCTAGTCTTTTCCACCACTACACAACACGCCAAGACCGACCTCCCCAATAATTGGTACGTTGTATTGCACTTGTGATATTGATGCCAACAGTACCGCTATGGCCTGATGAAGGCGTGAACGCCGAAAGCGTGCTGAACAAGATCGGAGCTCCCACTCTCCAAGCTATCACAATCACTGCAACTATCGAAGTTTCAATATGCTTATAAAGCTCAGAAACTAACCTCGCATTTGTTAACTTAGGTAATCATATACAACATCGCACCTCCCAGCAGTAATTAGCGAGAAACCTCACTCCACAGGATGGGATTGGGGAGCGCAACTCATTGAAGGATCGTAGGGTACTGAGCTGATTGTAAAGTCGAATTATGTCATATTATCAAAAATGAGACAGAGCACAAATGAGGCTGCATTAGCAAAATCCCGCTCAGATTTGTGATGTTGTGAATGTTTGAAAGTCGATGGGGAATCATTGCTGAATCTGCTGTCAATGAGATGACGGAACTGTAAAGAGTTCCCTAATATCGCCGTGGTTTTCCTTCCTAAATGATAATCATCATGAAGCGCCACCCCCCCCTGTACTCTAAAATGAATAAAAATGGTGAAATAAGGGTGGATGGATCTCCAACACTCAGCACATTCAACGGAGCTGATCCAATATGCAGTTTGTTTAGCTTACCGTAATGACTCACTTGAATTAACTTCGAGGGCATCAAAAAGTTGTTCACTAGCAAATGGCTCAAGGTAGAGCAATTCCTTCTATAAGCGGTACAGAAAGAATAGAAAAACAGGGTTGATTGGATGTCAAAAGGTAGTTGGCCGGATTCAATGTCTGTACTGATACCCCTCAACGTAAACTCGCAGAATCAAGGAATCAGATGAACAAATGAATTGTGAGGCCAAGTCATGGGCACAGCGGAGGTGGGAACCACGACTTGCGTGCCGGAGTGGCAATGTGACCGCGAAGGGACTGCAAACAAACAAGTTCAATGTGGATGACCTTTTAGATGGGTTAATTACGATTTACACAATCGACACTAGCCTAGGATGAGTCTGACAAGGGAGGTCAGCAGTCAGCGGGCCGCAATTAAGCGAGGTTTCCCCACAGGCAGGTGAGTGGAGGTGCGAACAAGTCCTGCCACAGTTGCAGTTGCTTCTCAGGTTGCCGACCTTATTCGGAGGGATCCTTCTGGGCTCACCGTGTTAATATCGAATGCAATTATAAACACCTCTCTGCAGACGGCTAGACAGATCAGTCACCTTTCCTGGTTAGTCCCAAACCTGAGTGCTACTTTTATGGAGTCGTATCCGCAGAGATCGTAGATGAACAGTGTCCACGTCGCCGCGTTACCCCTCAATTACGATAACACGGTTCACGGTGATGCACAGTCTTGAGACTAGGAGTTTCATATGTCTCCTTGAGTAGGGGCTCCGGAGTGCGTAATTTTTTTCATTTTCTTCCAAGTCCCTTCCTTCCCTCAGTGGAGTGATAGGGGACTTTGAAATTGCAGCGAGGCTAGCCATTCACAAAGTTCCCGCCGAAAGATGCAGCGAACAGAACGCCACACCGCCTCGTGACCCCTATCAACTTCGATAGCCTGACGCGGTCGCGAGACCCATATAACGCAATGGTCGTCTTCCATGTGCTCTTCAAGCTCCACTTACGACGGCAGTTTTCGAGGAACTGGGAGGGGGGTTGTATCAGGTTGAACATGTAGCGTTCAGCGACGCCACCAACATCGACCAGATGGGGTCGTAATACACAAAGAGGAACAGCGGAGGGACGAAGCGAGACTTTTGTCGGATGAGATTGCAATCTACTACACTTGCCAGTTCTTCGCCGCTACTCTCCCTGAAAGGTGTGTGGATAAGCTGGGCGGAGAACCACACCAATTGACGAGAGGTGCTCTCATGGACAGATTCATGCCTCCCCTGGCTAATACTCTGCAAGAAACTTGCGGGCTCCTTCGTCAACTTGCTTAGAAGTATGAAAACCGTAAGTGGCTCCATGAAGGATTAGTGGTCACGAAAAAATATAGCTCCAAGGTTGAAGGGGGTGTTATAGCTGTATTGTCTCAGCACGGTACCTCTTCATCTGCGTTTTCAGAAACTCGACCATTTTTGCGCATTACACTACTTTGGTAAGGTATGCACTCTTAGCCTATGTACTCGTGTTTGAGGGAGAAGCCTAAAGTATTCAGTGTAATTCTCTGTTTTCGCAGAGTGACAGTTCTGAGTCTTTGGATGTCAGTGCTAGGGTGGGTGAGTCGATTCTCCCAATGCGGTGAGCGCGAAGTGCGGGTAAGGGCTGGTGTACACTGTAACGAAGTTACGACACGCCATGAGTATCGATAATCGTTGCCCCTCTGTTGCTTTTTCGACCTTTGACCCCCCCCCCTCCGGCTTAGTCCATCGATTTAGTGGACACAATCTTCCACATACATTTGGCGCCTATCGCATTTAAAGACTTGGCGTGCCTACCTGACTAGCTTTTCAGAATTTTTGAGTCTTTCTACTACAAGTACTTATAATTCAAATCTGTTATATGGGTGAATATCGGCGATCAAGCAAACAAAAAACGAATAAAACCCACTAAATAAGGAGCGAAAAATACCACGGCCGCCTGCCAGATTCCATCAATGGTATTGATGGCAAAAAGTTGGTACGTGTACTTCGTTCCTCTCCGGCCTGGGGCATAGAGCGCAGGATTCGACAGCAACTCATCGGCCGGTGCATCCTGGTCGATCACACCCACGATGATCGGTTGGAGACTAAAACAAATATTTATTGTAAGAACCGACCACAAATGTATCATTCCCTTATCATTACCATTATCATTTTTTGCCTGAAGCCCTACTCAACCATTCTCGAAGCCCAACTCTACAACTCCTTGAAAAAATACATGTTTGCATAGTGAATAAACATTAACCTTGAAAATATGATAGGGTACAAAATTGAATAGACCGGGTCAGTGGTGAACGACGCACTCCAACCATTGTAGAATTGGAAAAACAGTAGTATGAAAACGTTGTTCTGAAAGTAACAGCAGCTTTTCCATCTTGAACTGAAAAAATACCAGATTTGTGAGAGGGAATGAGAGCCTTTGAAGGCGCATCAACATCCTTGTGCGGACCACCGATGAGATGTTCCGCTGCGCACATTACCGCTCACCTCATAGGCAGGTGTTCCATCGGCAAAATGGATCATGGATAACTTTCGTGTGAAATATTCTTTCTACAACAGCCTCAGTTTGAAGCAGTTTCTTCCATAACGCATTGTTTTCATAGCTCGGCAACCTGTTCCCTCAAATCTGCAACTTGCTTCCAAGCTATTGCTTTATTTTGCGGGGTGTTCCAAAATTGCCTGTCTCCAGATGTCGAAACTCAATAAACGAAAGAATTGACTGTTTTATCGTAGCTTTCTGGTGGTTGAATTTGCAGGCAATTCCTCGTCGACTGGGTAGCAAACTGGGTGAACTCAGTTGAAGGAGTCCAAAGCTCATTCAATGCGATGGGGCTTTCAGCAAGGGACGTTGTAGAATTTCTTACGGTTTTCGTTAGGACTATGCAGAGGCCCGAAAGAAACACGATCAGTAATGGGCATGGCTGATCGAGAAAGAAATCGGCGTTACAGACAGAATGATCAAAGTGTCTCACCTTTACTTGCGTGCAACATGTGAGAAGGTCAGAAGTGGGCCTCGGGCCTATTCTCGTGCCAAAGGAAGAATACTTGGAAACCTCACAATCAATACAATTTGATTGTTGCATGTTGTTGCGTAAAATGTTCGTACACATGGCTAATCACCAACTTCTATTCAGAACTTAGTAGTAGTACAGTGACAGTGACATTAGGATCCACTGAATGAGGTGAATCTATAACCTTCGAACACTTGATGTTCATTGCGATAGAAATTCCCACACGAAATCTTCGACATGCCGAACAAAATTTCCGAGCATGCCTTAGGTGACCACTCAGAAATGCTGGTAATCCCATTTGCCAATGGTTTCCATGGTTGATGCCTACTTTCTTGAGACGCTCTTCCACAGCCTCGTTTTGCATGAGCGGAGATTCAAATTGTCTGGACGCCAACCTGCTCAAGGCGTTGGCCATGACATGGGGGAGGGCACAATATGTCAATCATTACACGACGCTTGTACATCAAATACAACACGGTCGCCTTCACTAGAAAACATCGCATTCAGACCACTTCTTGACTTCAGTATCGATGCCTGCACGATGCTGTGGAAAAAGAACCTGGATAGACTGGGCAATTTCTGACCGTGCGTTGTGGTGCAGCCAAATGGCACAACGGAGACATCCCATAGGTTATGCAATACAGCCACCAGTGGCGAGAAGTCGGTATGGTGTATTGGGCACTCCCATGTGGCAAAAAAAATTATCAGAAATTTAACCCCCAACGGATCGCGACTTCTGACTGTTTAAGCCCACACTATTAGTCAAATCATTCTGAATTGTTGATGAGAAATCAGCTTTCAGAGGAAAAGGAACATGCGGAGATTGCCTTTTATATTTGCGCTGATCCACCCCGAAGGAAAAACCTAAGGAAATTCGAAGACTCCTTGGTGAGGTGCCATGGACCAATTCATCACTGAAAAGTCGATGCCTGAAGTTTGACAATTTTGACTCTTCAGAGAAGGATGTTACGATGAAATGGTGCAGAAGAAAGGAACTATGCATATTTAAAAAGGACGGCGGGCCCCCAAAGATGTGAGTAGAGACATGCGTTGCCGCGCAGGTAAACCGCAACCTGGCCAGCGCCACCTGCCGTGGTCCGGCACCGGTCCACGGCAGCTCCATGGAAAGGCCCAGCTGTGGCGTGAACGCGAGCACTTGCTCGTTGCGTCACGACTGCGGCAGGCTCGTTGAGGGACAGCAGTGGCCAGTGCTGTTGCCACTTCATTCAAATAGTACTGGGGTTTCTCGCACTGTAGCAACTTGTTCGACCAGTTGCGCGGCGAGCGAAATTCCTGTGTTACGTACAGCTACCATCCTCAAACTCTAGAATTGGAACGTTTGAAAATGTAGAGGAAGTCAAGGCTTCCATTTGTGAACCCTTCTCAGTACGCAGTCGAAATTGATTCGATTCAAAGAAGTCCGTCCCAGTCACTTCTACTTATTACGCAGCTAACCGAGAGCACAATAGATGCTAGAGTTCCTAAGGCTCCTTTCATTGTTTGCGGTCCGTGAGGTCCATGCGGACCGTAAATTATGAAAGGAACTTAATGTTTGCAGCTCGTTCCCTCGCCGCCACTATGACGTCACAATGACGTCACTAGTGCGCAAGCGCGTCCGTGTCGACGAGCTTCTCCGTGGAGCTGCCCGGCAGGGCCAATACTGGCTGGCTTGGGGCGCGATCGATTGATGGGATGCCCTCTGCGAACGTCGATAATATGATCTACCGTCAAATCTCGCCCAGGGCGGAAATCATGTGGGGATGGGTCTCGGGTTTTGAGTCGTTCTATCTCGGATTTCTCATAACCGTGCACCTTTCGCTACCCCCGCTACCTTTCACCTCCAATCTTTGCAATAGGCAACGCCTTTTTCGTGTTATTCGCCTTTAGCGCTTTTGAATCTGAATGTGAGCAGGGTAGAAGCTATCACAAGTTGCCATAAAAAGAGTATGTACTGTGGGAGATACTGGTGACTCTGCTTCCCTCTATGGATTCTTTCGTTCGCGTACGCAGGGAAAACTGGAAATTCACCAGCAGCACCGTTAGGAATCCCCGAAAGTGGTAAGTAAACGTACCGTATTTTTGTACAAAAAGTAGAGGAACGTCAGCGAGAGACGATCGTAGCACCAGTGCCCGTGCACCAAAAGCAGTCGCTGGAGAAACCGAAAACGCGCAATCGCGAAGTCGCATGCCATTGCTGCCTGTAGAGAAACACCGGCATCAAACTGGCACTTTGAATGTCAGAATAATGCGGAAAATTTTTGAAGACACAATTTGAATGGAACTGCAAGCTGTCGGGATCTCCTATTAGGTCAGTTTATTTGAGAGTTCCATGGAGGCACTTCAAATAAGGTAGAATCTTCATAAGATTACTTATGACGACAGTGCAGACCCAGCTATCGTGTCCCCCGACTCGCAGGCGTACTTGGTCTTGCGGAGCAAGCGCCACCTCACCCATCGAACCCCATCCCATCCACCTTATGCAACTTGATACGTAATCGAAGTTGAACTTCTCCAGGTGACAAGCCAAGCCTAATATCGTTCTTTTGCCCTTATATCTAGGTATTATACAAAATTCTGTAATGGATAAAACTCAATCGTGCAGTAAATCTTGAAGGAATCTATATTAAACGCATCATTGTTAACCCATTTTACATGCAAGTAATTGCGCTAGCTTCTCTCATAACCCTTTCCGCAGTTTTGACGTCACTGTAACGTCACCAGCACGAGCTCGCGGTAGCGCCGCCGGTAAGCTTTTTTCTTCTCTTCCCCCTCCTCCTCCCTCCAAACCGCGCCCAGCCTCCGTAGCGCTTTTGATCGCGATCGTGGCGTATGCGCCAACCGTTGAATCGGATGATAGCCCAGATAAGGGATCGTCCAGGGAAATTTTTCTTCTTTTCACCCTGCATGAACGCGTTGCTTGTGATCACGAGAGAAGGTGTTCAAAATTCCACACATGAAAAATGAGATTACAAAAAGAAATCAAGCTTTAAAAACACCTTCTGTGGATTTCAGTGACGGCTGGGGAAGAGCCGAAGAGTGCTTCGTATGGGACGGGCACGTATTGGACGTCTATTGCCCGCAACCCTGACCGCTTTCTGGATTGGGAACCCATGACGTTACAGCAGCGGAGGCCATGCTTATGGAAAACAGCATGGTTCCGGGAAGGGTACGTGAGGCTTGAAAACTTCCAACTACCTTTATGCGTCGTACTGGATTTGGAAGACAACCGCTCTCGGACGCGACACATCATTTGCTTCACTGTAGGTGTGGCAATGCGCCTTTCACCGTTCCTAGCTCGTTGATCGAATTGTATGCATGCAGATAGTCCATAGAGAAACACCTCTTCATTTGCGCAAGGTTACCAAACCTCCACCATTACTGCACGTAAAATAATTGTTGATCCTTCATATGTGCAGTTGTCAGGGGAACAAGGGAACAACTTTGAATATTTCTATCCAAAAATTGTTTTTTATGTCATGTGCCTGGGAGGTAGTCGATAGAGAGAAATAGGTCCACTTCATTGTTCGCTCAAAGCACTTTTCTTTTTCTGTTTGGACTCTTGTTAACGTAGCTGGTAGCCTGTCCCTACTAGGTTTGAGAATGCAGTTGCTAAGCTTCCAACCAAGATTGATAATAACTTTATTAGGCCGACGTTTCGATGCCTCCTGTTGGCAGGTGCACCTCTCTGTCAGCATTTCTAAAGGCTCTGAAGAAGGTGAAAGCACCGAAACGTCGGCCTAATAAAGTTATTATCAATCTTGGTTGGAAGCTTAGCAACTACATTCTCATATTCTGGACTATGCCAAGATTTACACAAAATCGAACTTGGACTGTACTAGGTTTGCTGTTCACAATAAGTGGGTCATATCATTCTATAACGAGTTTGGAGACCTTTTCTGAACCTTCTTCGTAGTTTTTCGATTGCCGATGATAAGTTTCTCCGATTTTCCGGGCACCATGCCGGGAAACCAATCCACTTGCTAACATTATTGTTCACCAATAGCAGTGGACTTCGTTGGCAGCAGCTCTCCGTGAGCGAAACATTTGCAGCCTCATGAGCTTTCAATGTTGCCTCCCAGGTTACTGTTCTCGAATCGGCGTTGCAATCCTTTGTTCTACGCATCCGAGCCAGTCGTGCTTTCGCGTGCGGTTTATCTGAGGATCCCACTTCTTGACACCACCAACAAAGTTGGCGGATCAAGCGATAGACGGGCGGCAAATCAAAATGTCCTTGCAAAATTTTATGGTCTCAATAGCCTGTGGTCAGTCAGATCACAAAATATCCTTTCGCCATAATTTCACTTCTTTTAGAGGCGATATTGAGGAACGGCCATTGTGGTCTGGTAGCACTGAAAGAGCTCCGCCAATTACCGTGCATTGCACTAAGCACTCTCTCCAATCGAATTCAGAATACACTCGTCAATGAGGGTGGCAGGCCGACCAGATTTGTGGTTTTTTCTCAAGTATCTGGAACTCGGCAACCAAATAATTGGCATATTGTGAAAGATAGTCTGGAGGTCCATCACAACACGTAGAACTACGACTGCTTCGTTTCAATCGAATTTTTGATGGAGGCGCGATATTGCGCCATTTTAGCCTCCTCGGGCACCAACTCGGCGCCGCTTTAGCGCCATACAATTTTCGCCCCAATTCTGGGCAGAAAGCTAATCAGAAAGGTTGATGATGACCCTGATTGTAAGAACAGTACCTATTTTTATCGGCGGTAACATTTGGAGTCATTTAACATGCGCTAACATGAAATGCAAAATTTTGTCATCAGCCGGGACCGATCCCTCGACCAATTTTTCATACCTTTTTTGGCATTAGGAGGGCCGCTCAGAAAAAATGGAGCCTAGTTTTGTACTCCATGCATGTGCCCCTTTATCATGCAAAAAACCGTTTTCAAAAAGGGCTCCATGTCCTGAAAGGCTTCCCTAGTTAGAGAGGGGAGCACCGCTATGCAGTGAATTCGACACACCAAGCATTCCCGTGTTTCTTGTTCCCTAAGACTAAGCCTTAGGGAATCTAGGAGGGTGTGTAAGCAGTGTTCGTTTCTGCCAAACTTCATCATCTCATCCTAGGCTCAATGCGCATAGCAATGACTCCCCCCTAGATACACTAGCGCCTTCGCTTCGAATCTTTTCGAAATTGCACGTAATTGCCAATGAAAACTTTTTAATGAAAGCACATTCTTACCGGATCATAGCAGGGGGCTAGAATCAGTTGTTCTGTGAACAGACAGTGTGAGGGGGAGGAGAGCGCGAAACATTACCGTCGATCCTGCTCCCAATGTGTAGCTCATGGGCTATTAACCCATTCGTGACAATGTCAGCCACCGGTGGCTGACAAAGATCTCACTCGGGACAATGGCATCCACCGTGGCTGCCGTGTTTCAAATGGAATTTGGAAAGTTTTCTTCCATGAAAAGAATCTTCATACCCTCATTCATCTACGCCAGCCCTGGGCAGAGGAAATCTCCATCCACTCAAATTTTATTGAAGAAAAATCTCCTGACTCTCTGCTATTGCGCAATCCCGCGCGGTCGCGAATGGGTTAAAGGAATCCTCCACGGAAAAAGCTCCGCCCTCATTACCACAGAAAACGATACCTTAAAGGAATCTTCCACGGAAAGAGTGATCATTTTGTCTTGTGTGTAGGATTAGTATTATCGAAACTAACGCTTATGTTCCGTTCTTTTTGCTATGCTCATGAGGCTAGGGGCCTAAGGGGTATCGTTTTTCTGTGGTAATGGAGGCGGAGCTTTTTCCGCGGAAGATTCCTTTAAGAGCTTCTTGTGTACATAAACATCATCAAAGTTTGGCAGCGTAATCATATATTAGGTCGGTCCACAATTTTTGAGAACCTTTGGTGTTTTTCGATTTTTACTTATCTTATTTGATCTACTTATCCAGCATAGTATACATCATTATTATTAACAACATATCACCAATGCGAGGGTGGGTATTCAGTGCCTCTATTGTGGACTTTCATAGAGTTCTGATCGAAGGAAAATTGTAGTCCCGAATCAGTTCTCAACCCAATCTGACATCATCAAGTTCCTGTTGGTTTCCCATAGTTCCTTCGGATGACCATCTATAATACTCATTGGTGATGTGGACTGGGTGCAGTGTGCTAACAAATCCACGAGCCGCAGTAGATTTGCTCAAACGATTCGGGAGTTCTGACAGTAAAAACCCAACTCCCTCTGAATTCGAACTTCCTGAGTCGTTGGCGCAATACGGGAGGGCCTTTGCGCTGAAGACCGGCATCAACTAATACCAGTGTCAGTGATGGGAAGAATCGTTGACAGCTTGATGGCAACGCCTTCAACTTGAAAGCAAAGGAAGACAAAATCTATTTTTTTTCTGAGGTCGTTCGAGCCCGCCTTGCTAAGAAAATTCCTAAAAAATTGGAGACTCTCGGGCGGTCAGTTCTTTTAGCTCCGCCTTGTAGCACTAATCCTGCGTCAACGAACGACTATCCTCTCCTCTCTCAATCACCTTCTGGAGAAGAAATCTCACTTGAATCACCATAAAGTCAAAATCGACATCCAATATTTCTTCGATCAGAACTCTATGAAATTCTACAAGAGAGACACTGAATACCCACCCTCGCATTGGTTATATGTTGGTAATAATGGTGATGTATACTATGCTGAATAAGTACATCAGAGAAATAAGATAAGTAATTGAATCGAAAAACACCAAAGGTTCTCAAAAATTATGGACCGACCTAATACATACGCAGCACCGCTGGTCAGTATTGAAGCACTTTGTAAAACGGAGTGATAAACTGCTCAATGATGACGTCGTTCTAGGATTCGGCATGCACTGGAGTTTCCGATATCGCATAAATGAGTGGGTGCCTACTCAGGTCAGCCCAAATGCAAATGCCACAGGTGTAGATAGGTGCTTCCATTGTCCAGTGCAGCCTTGGAGGCGATCAACCAATTTTGTAGTTTGATTTGAAAATTTGGGCTGACTCATGGTGCACGCATGTAGAGACTGCAGCACCTGCATGATTGAATAATATTTAGCATTTTTCCCAACTCATTCCTTTATGATGTACTTTTTTACCTCCTAACAGGCGAAGCTTCCAGCCAAATGTTGTTGCTGTGACTCAGATGTGGATTGTTCCTGAAAATTTCTTCCGGACGCACAAGACTGAGGCTCCCCCAGCTTTGCCTGCACAAACCAAGAATGGAGCAACTCTTCCCTTCTCCTTTCTAAAGTATTATTTTCGTTGTGCAAGATAGCACAGCGCTAAGCGCTGCGTCAGCCCTCGGTAAACCATACTATTCCTACCAGGGTCAGCCGAGGTTTACTAACAAAGTGGGTATTTGGGGTTCTGTAGGAGAATTTGGTCGTGAAAAAAGGGAAGGGAAAGGATCGCTGCTGAAAGAGACTGAAAAGAATTATGTAGGAATTGCCGTTTCATAAAAATGTGTAAAATGCCTAGGATTTGGGCTCTGTTCACGTAGTTGTATTTACCATACCCTCCCTATATACTCTGACCGACGGCAGAAAGAAATTCAGGAGGAATTTTGCGAATGGAGTTGATGTGACTCATATGCCAGATGACGTCAGATAAAGTACTATTATAGAGATGCTGGTGGCAGTGGGGAGGGAGAGGAGGTGAAGGAGAAGTATCGCATATTGCTCTTCAGGGGGCGGTGTCCCTCAATTTCTCAGTCATGTCATAGCTCATCTAGTGGCAACTGGCACTGTGTACCACTCTCGAGGTCCACTGATCAAATCTCGATCGCTAAGGCCAATTACGCCTTCCATTTTCAATTTATTACATGTTCTTCACATGTGTTAAACAAACAATGAAAAAGGAGAATACAAAACAAAACTTGAAAAATTAAGACATAACAGCAATAAAACGGAACAGAAGAAGGTAATATGTTATAAGCAACAAAACTTATTTGCCCTGATTCAGATAGAGAGATACCGCTTTTTTGAATTGACAGAAAGAAGCTGGAACGGGGAGGCCCTTACTCATTTTAGCATACTCCATTCCCGCTCGGAACGTGAAAAACCTGCGCCCAACCGAAGAGTGGGGTTGCCGAAATACAAGCTTGAGCTTCTCACCCCTAGTCCGAGAATGGACCAAGTCATAGAATGCGTGTCTGTCCAAATGAACTCTTGAGTTAATGATGTTATAAACCATGATGATGTCATTCCTTCTCATCCTCAGTTGCAACGGTTCGAGACCAAGTATTTTGTTCCTTATCAGTCCTCGAGGAATGCTACTGTAGGAGAAACCCAGTGCCCTGAGGAATAACTTTCTGGTGAAATTATTCTGTATCTTTTCTAGTCTGTTCACATAGGTTTTACTTGGGGAAAGAATATGCAGGTGCCATATTCTAAAACTGAGCGAACATATATTTTATAGGCTCTTAGGAGTAACTCGGGATCATTGGATTTGATCGATTTGAAAAGCAAGTGGACCCTATGCTCTGCTTTTGTAACCAAGCTCTTCAGATGTTGATCAAAGCACAATTTGGAGTCAATGAGGAAACCCAAATCTTTGATTGAAGAGGTTGTATCAAGGATACCACTATTTATGCTGTACTGTATTTTTGGGTTAGTTTGTCCTT
>MU868431.1:18447-82352 GCA_036418205.1 Ostertagia ostertagi
CCATCGTGTTTCTTGAGTGCATCCACTTTTTCTTTCTGATGGACACGAAAGTTTAAGAATTTGTAGAAAGCGACCCTGTTATTAGATTTGATAACTTTCTTTTCAATAGAAACATTATACTTGTAGAGCTTTTTTTTTGAAATTTATCGGAAATTGCCTTATACTGGAGCCAATCCACCTCATTATCGGTAAGCACAGCACGTTGATAGGCTTGGACTTTTCTATTGTGAAAGGAGGTGAGATAGTATGGGAGGTTAGGGAGGTTTATGGGTTTCCTAAGAAGAGGAACGAAGGTAGCAGTGCAGTGCTGAAGTACAAACAGAAACAGTTCGTACATTTCGAGTACATCACCACAGCTGCGGAAGGAGCCTATCCAATCTATGCCGCCAAGATAGTCATTGATCTGTGCATAATTCGCTTTATCGTAATTATACTTTAAAACGGACGGATATCTCTCAAAGGAGCTAAGAAGGGTGAAGCAGATGGTAGCATGGTCGCTGCTTCCCACGGGTGATGTGGTATGTGTATTGGATATGAAACCTGGGCTATTGCAGAAGAGAAGGTCCAGGATGTGATCCCCTCTAGTTACAAATTTGACTAGCTGAACAAAGTTGTGGCTGCGAACCATATCGACGAAGGACATGGAATGGGCGGTGGTATGGGGAGAAATGACGTTCCAGTTAATTTCCGGGTAATTGAAATCACCCATTAGGATAGAGACGGTATCACTGGAGGAAAGATCGCTGATACATTTGTTAAGCTGTTCACTGCACCTAGAATTGCAACTGGGGTACGATAAACTAGGATGAGACGGCAGGTACCGCTATTCAGATTAAGGTCACATGAGAGAATCTCGTAAGCCTTGGGTACGCTTTCCTGAAACACAAGAAATGGGAATAGGGTCCGCCTAATTAGTAGAGCCACTCCTCCACCTTTGATTCTAGGTCTGTCACACCTGAACACATCAAAAGCTACAACTTGGCCACCAAGTAAAGGTTCAAGCTTGTTTGACGGCCTTAACCACGTCTCACTTATAGCCAGGATATCGTATCCCGAGGCAGCAATAGAATAGGCGAGGCATTGGGCGTTTCTCTGCAGGGATCTTATGTTGGACAACAGACAGCGGAATCCTTTATCTGAATACCGAAGAGAATTTACACGTTTCCCGAAAGTGACATAGGAACTGGAGAGATAGCATTAAAAACTGGATTGGCAGTAGATAATGGAACGTCAGAAGTTGTGATGGGTTGAGAAGTAGCAGCGCTACCTGATGATACAACGAGATTGTTTGCGGAATCAGTAAATGCATCTTGAGAGCGAGGGGCAGAATTCGATGGATTTAAAGGAGCTGAGATAGATTGGAACAACATTACTAGATTTTTTGAGAGCTCTCAGTTCTCTGAGGCGTCTTCTCTCAGAAAGAGGGAGGGATGGACGGATGAAGATACCTCTAACAGAAAAATTCTTCAATAGAGAGGCACGAGACAAAGCTCGTTTCTGAAAGAAGGTGTTAGGCAGGATCACTTTTATAATACGAGGCCAATGAGGGTTAATTTTACCCATGCGATAAAGCGTGACGGGAATGCAGTCAATATCGAGGAATTGGAATATTGATTTAACACATTCGGAGAGGTAAGAGGTTCTTTGTATGGAATCAGAGGTGTTATTTTCAGCTATTCCGAGAATTACGACAGACCTAGACATTTCACTATTTGTACAACAGTCGCAAGACCTATCAGAAACATGAGGAACCTTATCAGACACCAGGACACTAGAATTAGGATTACCAGCAGAAATTGTTTTCTTTAAACTATCTATTTCCTTTCTGAGGCGATCGTTTTCTGCTATTTCCGCTTCCAATTTATCCTCAAGCAGACGGTTTTTGCGCTTAAGTTCCTCGGATTCGGCAGCTTTTTCCAGAAGGTAGGCAACAATAGTCTTGAGATATGCAGGGAGATCGGCGTCCGCGTTAAGGAGAGCAATTGCGTCGATCAATGCATCCGATCCGATTTCCTCACAAGGCGAAGATATTGGAGGCTTTCTCTTTGCTCGTCGTTCCCTAAAAGATGTAGGGCTGAGAGGGGTTTCCATAGAGGATGTGAAAATCGAGAACCGATTAGGGTGGCAAAGGAAAAAGAACAAACATTGTGACGCCCCGTCCGTGCCGATCACCACCAGGTGCACCCACAGTCGAATTTGCAAGAAAATCGAACGTGCGAAACACCCAGGAAATCGAACGGAACAACTAACTTACCAGAGACTCGAACCGCACCCACCTTCCGAGTGGGCCAGATGAATCCAAATCACCGCCCCCAGCACACAAAGAAGATTCGTGTTGGCGCCATCAGAGTGGGTACACGCTGTTGACTGAGAGGCAGAAGGCCACTAAGATAGGAATACTGAAGGGCACGGGGTACCCCCCAGGAGGCCTGTCGCGCGGCAAGAAGGCAAAGTCAGCGGACGAGTCGCGCGCGTACTATAAGGATTTTGCGCCAAGTTGAGTAGTGTCCCACTGCACATGCCACATCGCACATCACGCGCTGCAACTCGTCCGCCGACTCTGCCTTCTTGCCGCGCGATGGGCCTCCTGGGGGGTATCCGAAGGGCACGAGGCCGCTGAGACAGCGAATATCACGACCCCGTGAAACAGAATCAAACAGTCCGGCAAAACTTGTCAGCTGGGGACAGCGAACAGCAGTTGAGAATAGGGATAAGGAATCAGCTATCTCGAATACAGGACGTAAAAGTAGAATTAGTGGAGTTAAATGGGTGTCCAGCAAAGATTTGAGACGAACAGGGGGGCCGACCGCCCGCCACGGGACACACACGATCAATGATTAGGTCAACTGGGACTAGACTTGTCGAAAAGATAAAAGAATACATTTATAATCATATTTATACATTGGCAGGCCCCCGCAAAAGATCTTTTAGGCCAAATCTCAGTCAAAACCTCACTATGATTCCTAGTGAAAGCCGAATGCGTGGCGCATCCCAAAAAGGGACTGGTCAACGCCGAATGTCTATTCTTTATTTTTACTATCGGGATTTAACACTTTTCACTGTTTCCACGAATTATACTCTGTTCCCCGAACCTTTCGAATTTTTGTGGAGACCTGAAGAAATGGGAGTGTGATGTGGAACTTTAGATTAAACGACACTAATGACACCGTCCAGCCAAGGTGAGCTGGAGGCATATAAGTCAACGCGGACTCCCAGTACAGCCTGCTTACCCCACCTGTTACCTTTCGAGGGAGACCTGCTAGTTGGGCTTTTCAAAATCATAAGAAGTCGAAGGCATCATTTTGTTTTAAGAGAGCTTAGAAAAGTACTTGGTTCTTCAAAAATCCCGAAGCTGACTGTGGTCATAAAACAACATCAGTTTCACAGGAAAAGATGTCAAATGAATACCTTGACGACAGCTCGCGTTTTAACATTTCTAATGAACTGTTTGCCGACCTGTTTGTTCGATGTGAGACCATCTGCGACTAAATGCAATGCGTTCAACAAATACATCCATGTATTCAGCAGGCCAAACACCTTTAGCCTCCACATCTGGTCAGCTATTAGGTTGTCAAAAAGTATTGCCGTTTTGCACCACGAGCGTTCACCTGCATTTTTTTGGTAAATTCTTTCGCAACTATTCAAACGTGGACGTCGTCTCGTAGAGGGAGCAGTCCTTTCATATTCACACGAAATTTCGAGGTAATTCTGAGAACTTCTGTCGTTTTACACTCCTTTTCAGGTTACCTGATTTTTGACTGCTGGCATTCCTTGTCTTCAAACTTGGTGGGACACGCCAGGTCCAGCTCATAATATGGCGATCGCATTGAGAAATAGTGCACCTAAGAAAAGCATAGCGCGAGATTACCTCATCAGGCTTGAGCCTGGAAAAATAAAGCTCGAAAGTGATGCGCGTAGTAAAAGGTATGCCCTCAATATACGGGCTTGTACAAAAGGAATGAAGTGAGCTTATCACGAATACTCACCTACAGGTGTGGCGTTGGAGGTTGGGTCTCTTAAGGCACCAAACTTAACCGGGTGCATGCTGTGAGAAAGGAGAAAAAATGTCGCTAATCTATAACATCAAACTGACCACTGCTGGCAGCTTGGGTCGTTGCGACACGCGTGGGGGTCAGGGTCGGTCCTATCGTTGCTACTTTTCGAAAATTTTCTACGACCCCCCTCCCCCAAGGTGGAATTGATACGACCCCCCTTTTTCCACACCTCCTCCAGCATCTCCATCTTCCATCAAAACCCCGCCCCCATTTTTCCTCCAAAAATACCTCGACGGGGGGATATACGCGCGCTAAAACGGCAAATTTTCTCCCACGCCTCCCCTCTCTTCACATGCCACTTCTTACAACCGAAGCAAGTAGCAAGTACGCCCCAACCTCTCAAACTCATCAAAGTGCACGCGCACTTTCTACAGAGGCAGCTTGCCAATTCTATCAAGTACCGGTGGCTTAGCGGACACTTGCTTCGGTGTCCACGAATGAAAAGATGATATGTGTATATATGTTAATTAAGTGTCAATTCACAATTTCAAAAATAACAAATTCGAGCGCTGATGGTGTAGTAGCAAGAGGGCCGCTCCAGGCGACATTGTATCTGATCAAAATCACAGGCCAACTCCAGTGTACGTTGATCAATACTTCTATAGGTGATTACTTCTTCAAAGCATCACAGTTACTACATGAAAACGCTTCGTAAGTTGATTTCAAAAAGTCGTATTCAACGATTAACCCATAACTAGACGAGAATCTTGAATTTGAATATCGAGACAGAAGGAAGAGTAGAGCCAGGGCCTAAATAGACGGGTTAGGCGTGGCGCGAGGGTGACTGGGGTTGCCAAGCCACCAGTTTTGGAGTCCTTATTGCTTCCTTAGGATAGATTCAGATCAGCACGTTGCTTGTGTGGACCTAGTTCACGGCGCTAAATAGCACACCGTTCCAAGTCATTTAGCCGTGAGAACGGTGAACCCTGAAATCTGCTGTGACTACCAAGCCACACAACTCTTGCGACAATGGTCCCGGTCGGCCGCACCTTAAATTTCTTCTTGTGCACATCTAAACATTTTTAGCATTCAGGCGTCTTCCACGAACAACCACCCTCCCACCACGACCACGACCCACCACATTCCGCGGCTCTCTTCCTCCGAACGAAAGGGAGATAAATATGGCGATAACGCAGTGTAAAATACTCCCAGTTTCTGCCTGTTTCCAGCCCTCATCGCGACGTTCTTCACCCCAAAAACATCTCAACTCCCGCAAACAACGACGCTCACTTCGCACCTATTTACGTATGGTGGACTATTTCTCAAATCCCAAATGCGACCCACTCCTTCCTAAAATCGGCAAAATGGCGCACTCCCAAGGTTCTTAACACATCCGTGGCGCAGATCAGAGCAGAAGATGTGCTGTCTCACGCTTCAAATACGATTTATCATGAGTGAAATGATTGTTTTGGAGATCCAAATATATCAGGACAATATCAGAAGGGAGGTGTATATAGAATGGAAAGATCGCTTCTCCAGGCTCAGAACAAAGATGGCAAAAGCGGAATTCTTGCTCAACATTCTGGTAGAATACTTCCGTGCTGTTGAAAAAGCACATGTCCTAACTTCAAAGGAAGCTTTACTCTTTCAAATGTGAGGACAATTACGATTCGAAGCCTCAAATCACACCACACTGAGGAAAGTGTTTCAAAGTCCAGGAAGTCAGAACGGCAGTTGTGGTAGCACGAAGTGGCAGGAATTGCGAGTGAAGACTCGTTTAGTAACTCTCGTCCTTGCTTTCGTTCACGTGTTGAAGCAGTTACAGACAGCGTTTTGAGAGAGATATTTGTTTGCCAGAGCCCAAAGCGCACGAAAAAAAAATTCGGTCGGCAAAGCTCATGGAAAAGTATGACTTGGACTTTGCAATTGTAACTTCAAAAGATTCTTGACGCGTCGCTTGGAGCGGTTCAAATTTCTAACACCTTTTTTCATGGCTAAATGACAGCACGAGATCAATTTTAACAAACATGTCCGCTAGCAAACGAAAAAAAAAAAAAATCGTGCCTGCCTGGAAGTCGGATGGTACATTCTTTTGATCAATATTGAGATGGGGTCAGTGTTGGAAACATTTGAAACAAATGAGGGTTTCAAAGCTCTCGTCTTTCGCATACGGCCAATATCCCTGTCTCATCCTCCCACTCCTCGCCGTTTTTGTCTTACGTTCCACTTCTGAACATGTCTTTGCCATCTTCACAGGCTCTGCCTCTCTCCCTTGCGTGTTTTCACTCACCCTCCTTAATCGCCATCTTCACGTCCAACCATCCACCGCTTCTGATGCATATTCCGTCCCGGGCCCTGCGTCAGTTCCGTCCGGGCCCGCACTCTCTGCCTCCTGTTCTTCACTGTGCTGACCCTCCATCCATCTGAATTCTGCTCCCAGTCTGCTTTACTATCACTCATCCTCCGCTCCGAACATGTTTTTCATCGCTCTGTAGCCAGCAGGACGTCCAAAAATTCTAAAAGAAATAGAAACTTGCTGATCTAGAGATAGCCGTGCCATCACTTCTTCATCGTCGTGTTACATTTGCAATTGGTTTGTCGATTGCCATGTAAAACATTGACGGACCAAGTTCTGCTGTACCGACTTGGAATACGCAAATTAATGGTTTACTCCAGACAATTGAGGAACAAGGAAGTCTAATCGAATCTAATAAGATACATCCAACGAAGCCAACAGTTGCTATTTCTTTAGATTCCCGTGGACCAGTGACACGGTCCAGCCGCTCAGAATTTTCTTTCAAAAGAGCGTCAGAGTTGGGGGGAGGGGGGGGCAATATGTGTTTTGAGCGGTAAACTCTCCATTGTTGCCCTTTTCAGCTCCGACACTCTCGTAACATGCATCAGAACCCTGACGCAAAAGCAAACCAACACCGCCATTTACTACTTTTCCCAACATGGTAAACTCTTCCCAACCGCCAATGGGACCCATCTTCGGATAGTGCGAAAGGAAGGTTGACCTGCTTAAAGATGAGAATACAGGGTGAAGCAAGAGCAACACTTTACGGTTTGCTTCTGTGAGACCTCAAACCCCGCCCCCCCCTTCTTTTTGCCAACTCTGTCGCATTAGTTGCCTTGTCACTCAACTCGCTGTCTCTGCTCAATCCCTTTCCGAAATTGGCGTTTCCCGAGAGCAGCAATGTCTCGTTTGGAATTTTTGGAACAGTATGCACAGATACCAACTTGAAGACAGAAAGCGATAGAAGGGTAGCTCGCCGAAAACACGCTTACAGTCCGAAACGCCGCAGGAACACAGGATGGAGAGTGGCGGCAGCTGGGTACAGGTGCAGGACGAGTTACAGACAGACAGGCACGACGCATACGGGGGGGCCAAAAGAAAAGAGTCACTTTGCTTATGGCGCATATATCAATTTGGGTTTGTCGCAGAGGCATGCCGCTGTTTGTTGGAGTTATATGGCAATTAGTCTTAGATGTCCCCCATAAGCAGAATCAGGGCCACATCTTTCGCTGCGCTCACCGTCTCCAGAATATGACGTCTCTTGACATCACGTCGAGCTTAAGAGGCTACAAATAATCCCTTCCATTTGAAGCTGTAATGAATTCTTCAAGTCGCGTAAACTGGTGATTGCACTTCTTAGAGCAAAGCACTAGCTCTGACCATGCAAAATGGTTTTTTGAACAGCGTTTCAAGACATCCTAATCTCTATGGTTTCGAAGACCCAATGAAGCTCGTAACGCGAACCATGTTTCCGTGACAAATCTTCTGTGTCGTCGGTTTAGAGGCGCACTATGCAGTGTTTTGATAGATGGAATGTGCTCTTCGATATGCATTGAGCGCATTCGATTTGGTTTTGGCATAGTGTAATTAATTTTGTTTTGAATGATGAGTACGAGTGACTCTTTTTTTTGGCCCCCCTGTATACAACAGAGGGGCACAGGCAGACGGAGGGCAGATAAGCAGCGGACGGGGCAGACGCAGAAGGATACGCAGAGACAGTTGCGTACAGAGGGGCACAAGGACGGAACAGATCGCATATGGGGAGTTCAGACACGACAAAAGGAAGGACACGGGACTGACACTCACCTGGACCTCCGCTCGGACACGGAGAACACAAACACGGCTGATTGGTATCTGGCGTTTCGGCAAAGTCGGTCGATTTTTGCAGCCACTCACTAGGCACGACTTAAGTGGACCTTGATGGTCCATATGGATCTGAAAGAAAATCTATTCAAGACTACGCAAGTAAGGAAAACGAAAAATCCTTCTTCCATACCTGTGATTCCTGCGGCGAACAGTCTATTGTGAAAACCACGAGTCGGTCGTCCACATTTGCTGAACATTTGAAAAAGTAGCAGTAAGAATATACCATAAAATGTTAACAAAATGCTTGCTTAACCTGCTTGCGCAGATTTACCCCGTCGATACATGGAGGTCTCTTCCCTCCATGACTGGGATCTAAAGAGGCACATTAGGCAGGTGCCAGGAATTTGGATAACGTAGAAACGAGTACGACTCGAGGGAAGAAACACAAGAACGAGTCTCAACGAGTCGACAAATTCAAGCCATTTCGGACCTGGCGATGGCAGTTGCCAGCCGTCGACTTCAAATGCCAGCATTACCGCCTTGCAACTGCATATTTTCTACTAATCACTGTAGAGATTACTATTGACAGCAAGTAAACAAGTAACAAACAACAGAAAGAGGAAAACTTTTCCCGGAAAACATTTAGGACCGAAAGTGTTAGAGAGACGGATAGGGACGAGGTCCATGCACCGCATCGCATAGCGTGCGTGAGGGGATGACTGGTGGCCGGGCGCTAATTCACTCGATCAAATAATTACTGATTGCAGTTCATTCCGTGTCACCTGCCTCAGGCCATTCTATCTTCCCATCCCCGGCGTGCCTGTAGTAACAAGATTCACATTCTGCCTAATTCACACCTCAGCCTGACCTCGGGGGAGGGCTTGTGGAGTTACTCCTCACTTGATTTTCTACCTGGCTAACACCCTGTGAATTGAACGAGATGCATTACTTTTATGAAACGAGAACATTTCTGAGCGCTCAGTTCCACTGAGGGGGTATCAAGTGGCCTGCTCTCACTCCCCACAGGGTCAACCCTACGTTGCTACCAAGTACCAACGGGGGGGGGGTCGTAGTTTGCTTAAGGTTGGCTGCCCCCTTAGAAAAGGAGCAGTGAAAATATAGGTGAAAAGAGGAAAAATGAAGGGAAATATGGGTGAAATTTTGCGGTTTCATGATAGTTATATACCCCACTCCCTTCCCGCTCGACGGTGTTTTTTGAAGGGAAAGTTTTGTGAAGAAGGGGTCGGTGAAACCTGTTGTGAAGGAGAGGGGGGTATTTGAAAAAATTTTGCAAAATGTACCAACGAGGACCAACCCTGCTCCCACCCCTGGTCTGCTACGCTCCCCTGGCGGACAGGTTTCTCGAAAGTGCGGGACCCGTGGGCCAAGGGAAGTGAAGGCAGTCTAGGGGGGGGGGTGAGGGCAGCGTCTTGACATTGACACACATCACAGATGCCTCCCCCTTACCGGACATGAAGCGCCCATTTTTCTTTTGTTCAACAACATCACACATAATCTGGCAGCAAAAATTAGTGACAAATTTTCAGTGGAAAAGTTGTAAAAAAATGCACATAAGGAAATAACGAAATCCACATGAAATTTATGCATAAAAGCTATGGGTTTTTATTAGCAGAATGACCTTCGCGTGATTAAACCATCCCAATAGCATGTATCCACAGAAAGGAATCTCCTCTTTGCTCCGCTTTTTTGAGCGCAATGAGCCTTTTCAAGTTTCGGGTGATTGCAGCTTTCAATTCATGCTTTTGCAGTTTTTTTTGCTTGCATTGCAAATTGAGCAAGCTACAAAAGAAGAAGCAAATAGGTATTTGAAACACGTGAAAATACTGAAACTGCCTTGGAATATTAGTACGAAATAGTCTTGGAGGGGAGGCGGTCATATGGCGCGATCACATTAGCATTAGAGCGCACATACCGCAATTGGCCCCATCCTACTGTGACAGGACAACTCGTTCGAATCACTCAACTATTATATTAAACTTCAGTAATTGATCGACCTGATAATTTGGGCTCCAATACCTCGTGGAGTCACAATATACAAAAAGGCGATAGCTTCAGCTGCGCCGAATGCCAAGGCTAGAGGAACGAGAATAAAATGTATTGCCCGACGAGTATAGACGCGCAGTACATTTTATTCCGTTCTCTGCCTTGGCATTAGGCCAGCTGAAGCTGTTCGCTCTTTTTGTATATTTGTGACTCAACAAGGTATCGGGGACCCAAATCACAGGTCGATCAATTACTGAAAGTCTAATAGTTTAGTGATGCGGCGAAGTTTGTCCCGCTACAACAGGATGTGCCAAATGCGGCCTGTGCGCTCCAATGCCAATGGGAATCGCGCCATTTGACGCACACCCGCGTCTGGGAGCGCGGTCGGTCCTATCGTTGCTACATTTTGGATTTTTTTACGACCCTCCTCCATGGCCATTTGGTACGACCCCCTGTTCTAATTTTATGAAAGCACAATTCATACCAATTTTTATTCCTTTTATCTTTATCATAAGGTTTCTTTTCACCCTGGAAAAGTATAAAATAATTAGAAAGTTTCAAACTTCACGAGATCGAGACTAATAAAAGTGAAAGTACATCTTCACGAGATCAGGACTAAACAAAATGCGCAAGCTTAGTCCCAGAGACGTTTCTACAGAGTGTCCCCTCCCAGCAATTGTGCGCAAAATCCTACTCGGTGAGTTTTCATAGGAGATCAGAGTACGTCATTAAGCATTCTCCGCTGAGAGAAAACGGGTGGGTGTGGCTCATATTATTGGAGAAGTGGGGGGGAAATGATTGAGAATGCCGAGAAGGTAGTGGGAATCGCGTGTTGACAGGTTTCGAATGTATTGATTCGCGCCTGAGTGCTGTAATGGTGCGCGTTTGTTGAATGGAGCAGGTGTCGAAATGGGAAATCGGAGAAGTATAGGAACTTTTGCTTGGAAAATTTCAGTTTCTCCCAAGACGGAGGTGGATTTCGGGGAGCGCAAGGGTCATCCTTCTCAAGTGGAGCGATTTTTCTTAAACAGTCTGAAATAATTAAGTTATTGAGCAGGAAATGAGTTTGCACTACAAAACAAGTTTGCACTACTTGGGAAGCTGAACCGCGTATGAGAAACTTCAGGATCAAGCTTTTCTAAAAATTACCTAACGTTCCTGAAAAGTGAGTAATTAAAAATTTGTTCCGTTGCTACATGTTTAGGGGGGTCGCGGAACTGTTTTTCTGAAACCGCGACTTTTTCAACCTTCAAACGACCATAACTTCCTTTAAAACTCATTCATTGGGAAGCTGAACCGGGTTTGAGAAATAACAGGATTCAAGCTTTTCAGAAAGTACCTAAACGATTTCTATAAAGTGAATAATTCAGAAATTAGTTCGTTGCTACATTTTTTGAGGGGCATTCTCCGAGCCATTCTCCTTAATAACGTTTTTTTTGGGTTTCACTGGCCGCAGTCCAGGGAAAAGATATCGTGCTGACAATAGGATTGTGTTGGAATGCTTTGTGCATGCGCTTGCACTGATCCCACTGCCTTTGGTGTGCGCCACGCCCGGTCGCACTCCTGATTCGCTGACTCATTTGAAAGCGCTCATCCAGAAGGAAGCCGCTACAGATGCTCTAGCGTCAATTATCTTGTGTAAACGTAATGTGGTGACTATTGTCTATGTTGTCTTAGGCAATACTCCAGCTACACTTTAGTTTCAAATGTAGTTTCGTGGGAAGACCCATGTCATGGTGGGGGTACTTCTTTGAACGATGCTACATGTATTGCAGCTGCTGTTTCTGCAAGTCTTCCTTTCTCATGCTCTTCCTGAAACATGGTTATGATCAGTAGGGAGATTACCACAAATCCTACTGCCGGCCACCGAGAGAGTACGACCCCCCACCCTCCGGGTCCATCCAAGAACGACCCCCCGTTGCTACTTGTAGCAACATAGGGTTGATCCTGCTTGCGACTGAACGCGATGCGACAAGGCCGAAAACTGACGACAGGGCGTTCATGCAGGTCGCCCTGTCCAGGAGAAAGTTCAAGAGTAACGATTGTAATGGTGCGGACACAAGCTGAGAAAACCGTGGGGTTGTCTCACGAAAAATTTTGAAGATCAGTCCAAGCGACCACGAGCAGCATTAAAGGAGAGGAGGAGAGGAGAGAAAGTTCCACTCAAACCAAACCTACGATGGATATTACAAAAAGAAGAATACGAGGATGGCAAACAATAACAGGGACTCTATTGGCGCTGGTTGTACGCAAAAGGAGAATAAGAAGAAAAAAAAACAAAAAGAAAGAGTAGAAGGATAGCTCGC
The DNA here is from genome assembly GCA_036418205.1 of Ostertagia ostertagi. Taxonomy (NCBI): domain Eukaryota; kingdom Metazoa; phylum Nematoda; class Chromadorea; order Rhabditida; family Trichostrongylidae; genus Ostertagia; species Ostertagia ostertagi. Next base: position 30,855 of record MU868431.1, read on the forward strand.
CAAAGTGTTGATTTCTACCAAATGAAAGGTCTTACCGCCTATCCCGTTCCTAATTTCCTGTAAGTGTCTCTGTAGCAAGGAACACTGCGTATCCACGCGATCACTCAATCCTCTATAAAACAGCAACACTTAGCTAAGCATCGACACAATATCTTGGAAAAATTGAGCGAAAACTTGAGTCTGACGAAGACGCTAAAACACCAACGTGCAGCATAAAGAGCTCTAGATAACAAAGCTTCTTGACAAATGGTCTCAAACAATAACAAAGAGAGAATAAGGCGCTCCTTCCCTTGAAGAGGGGTGGTGGGGGACATCACAACAAGACCGACGGTAGGTGGCACCTGAACTAAGGCCAGGAGAAGGCCAGGGAGAACACATACATTGCTCACATCCTACCCCAGAATCCCTTCTTCTCCTTGAGGCTCAACCCCAAGCGCAGCAATCGGCTCACTAACTTTAATGCCCCTCAGCACCTCACCTCCCCCCCCCCAACACATGAGCTCCGCCACCCACGGCAGGATATATGGTGAGAGATACATAACGAGAGAAGTAGGAATTTCAAGTTTTGGATGATTCAGAGCGCTTGAATTCTATGAACTTGAGATAACTTTGAGAGCATGAATAGGCTGTAGGGTGAGAACTGCAAAGAATCCACTATGAAGCCGAGAGCTGACTATTGTTCAGCTAAACGGAAGCACATGACAACGTTCTAATATTCGGCTTCAATTTGATCCATGCTCAGAGAAGACCATTATGATGCAGCCCTAGAACACATTTTACCATTTACCCAGGAGACGAAAATTAATAACGCCATAAACTTGAAATCAACTGATAATTGGGCAAAATAATGGCGAGTCAAATCGAAGGACGACAATATTGCACAAAACGTGAAACCTAAAGAAAACGGCGACAGAGGGACACTTCCGGTATTAGTTGACAGCTGTCGGTAGCGAGTAAACATTATACATGGGTCGCATGGGTAGTATGGGTAGCATACAGCTACAGAGATGCATCTCATGTTAGGCGTCATCTTTACATAATGTTACTCGCTACAATATTTGTAGTTGTTGTAGTTGTATGCTACCCATCCAGGGACCACTTCCACTGAGGGTCCTCTCTCACTGAACAATCTCAAGCCGGTTAGTGGGAAGGCTACATGGCGCGACGTCAGGTGGTGGATACGGGGTGAATCGAAAAACCAAAAGCCACCATGTTCTTGCCCTGAGACGCAGGTGGATTCAGGGGATGGACTCCCTGTCTCTGTAGTGCTGTTTCGATTCATACGAGCTGCTTCCACTCAGGCGTAATCCTGTGATTGTGTGTGGGGTGTGTGTGTGTGCAGTGCCTGTGGTGTGTGTGTGTTGTGTGTCTGTGTGATGTGTGTGTTTCCTGGATGGTCGTGTGTGTTGGGCGTTCGAATTGGTGTGTGTGTGTGGTGTGTGTTGTGAGTTCGTACTTTCATAAAAAGGCTGCACGTGCTGTTGCTGTGTGTGTGTGCTGTGGCCTTTGTGTTGTGCTGCTTGTGGTGTCGTGTGTGATGTGGTTGTGTGTTGTGTGTGTGTGTGGTGCCCCTCCTCTGTCGTGTGTGTGTGTAGTGTGCTCGCTGATGTGTGCGGCGCGGCCTTTGTGCTGTGTCCGCGTCCTGTAGTTGTGTGTGTGGTACTGTGTGTGTGTGTGTGGAGCTGGTGCTGTGGTGTGTGATGTGGCTGTCTGTGTTGTGTGTGTGTGGGTTGTGTCGCGACTTGAGTATGTGTGTCGTGTGTGTGTGTTGTGTGATGGTTAGAGTGGATGAGTGTCGTGTGTGTGTGTAGTGGTGTAGCGTTGTGTGGGTGTTGTGCTGTGTGTGTGGGTAGTGAGCTCTGTGTGTGCTGGAAGTCGCTGTCGAATTCTGTCTTTGTGTGCTGTGTTGTGTGCCCGATAGTGTGAGGCTTATACGCGTTGTGGGTGCTGTGGGCGGTCGTGTGTTGTGTGGTGTGTGGTGGGTGGTGGTGTGTGTGTGTGTGGTGTGTGTGTGTGTGTTGTGTGTGTGGTGTGTGTGTGGGTGTGTGTGTGTGTAGTGCTGGCTTGTGGTGTGTGTGTGTGTGGTGTGTGTGTGGTGCTGTGTGTGTGTGTTGTGTGAGGAGTGTGTGTGGGGTGGTGTTGTGTGTGTGTTGGTGTGTGTGTGTGTGCTGTGTGTGTGTGTGTGTGTGTGTGTGTCGTTGTGTGCATCTTCGAAAACAGCTGTGTGCCGTTCCACGGTCACGAGCCGAGAGCTCGCTGTGTGGATAAGTGCCTGCTGTGTGTGTGTGTGGTGGTGTGTGGTGCTGTGTGTTGTGTGTGGCTGTGTGGCCGACTGGGTGTGTTGTGTGATGGCCGGGGAATTGCTTGACTGTCTAAGCGATGTGTGTTGTGCTGTTGTGTTGTGTGGTTGTTGTGTGTGTGCTGATGTGTGTGTGCTGTGTGTGTGTGTTGTGTGTGTGTGTGTGTGTGGGTGTGTGTGCTGTGTGTGATTGTCGTGTGTGTGTGTGGTTGTGTGGGACTCTGTGTGTGTGTGTGTGTGATGTGGATGTGTGTGTGTGTGCTGTGTGTGTGTGTAATGGTGTGTGTGTGTGTCGGGCGGCGAGGGTTTTGCTTGCTGTGTGTGTGTGTGGTGATGTGGTGATGTGAGTGGACGGTACGCCCAGAAGTTTTCCCAGATTGTCTGGACTCAAGTTCTGCTTCGTTTAGACGCCTGTGTGTGTTGGTGTGTGTGTGTGTGTGTGTGTTCGTTGTTGTGAGGCTGATGTGTGTGATGTGCTGTGTGTGCGGCTGTGTGTGTGTGTGTGCTGTGTCTTCACGACTCCAGATCAAATGTGATGGAAAGCTGCTATTCAAGCAACAAATCTGAATTGTCGAATCGGGCCTGTGTGTGAGCTTCAAGGGCGTCGTGTGTGTGTGTCGTGCTCGTGTGTTGTTTGTGTGTGTCGCTCACAGTCAAAAGCTGGTTGATTGGTGTGTGTCGTCGACACTTAAGTCAAAAGCTGTAGCATCAGGGTGAATGAACAGCTTACATTGGTACATTGGAGACGAGTTCGATGGGGCGCGCACTTCCAAAGAACTTAAGCCCCTTGTTCCTCCAGGATAGGTGGCTAACTACCTGGAAGTCTATTCTAGCACACGACAGAGCCTGGCAAGCTATTCGTGTCCCTTCAATATGCCGAAAACAGCCATATGAATAGGTCTCATTCCCCTGAACCTGAGGAAGCCTCCAATACGGCAGCGCTGGGGAGGTCCGCTTAGGAGAGGCTGCTAGAATCTCAGGGCCAGGATAGACTGCCTAAACGAAGAATGACTGAGGTAGCGATCTGTACTTTCTCAAGAACGCTTACATCCGAAGCTCACATCGAATCTGGTGATGCAGGCCAGGAAGATCAATTACGACGTCACCGGACCGACCGAGGCGAGAAGGCACCGCCCGCTACACGCCGTTTTCGATACTGGAGAAGAACTGTTCCATGCGACAGCAGAGGCGTTGGCGGTGTGGGTCAACACGCACTTGGCCATAAACATTCTTCTTCTTCTTAATTTTTAGCGTCCGTCCCGCTTGTAAGCGGGGTCCGCTTTTCTTATGTGTTGGCGCTACTTTTCCCGATTAAATGCTTGATTGGGGTGGATATTAATGACTTCAATTCTACGTGCAATGTATCGAGCCATCGCTTTTCCGGGCACGTCAAGGTTGAGACCGATCTTACAGACACTATCATCTTTCGCGCGAAGGACATGACCATACCATCGAAGACATCGAGGTATGGTCATGTCCATCGAGGCTTCGGGCATCTTGTCGACAATTGGAGCCACCCCGAATCGCTCTCTGATGACATCGTTTTGAATGTGGTCTACTCGTGTGACTCCGGCTGTCCAACGCAGCATCGGTCTCCATCACACTTAACCGTGCTTCGATCTCTTTAGTCGTAGGCCAGCACTCAGCACCGTAAATGGCGACCGGCCGGATGACGGTTCTATAGATCTTGGATTTGAGACGCTCAGGTATATTCTTATCGCAGAGAACGCCAGTCATCGAGCGCCATTTCGACCAGGCTGCATTCACGCGAAAATTCGTTTCAAGACCAGGCTGCCGTCAGACGCGATTGCTGATTCAAGATACTTGAATGATGTTGCACGAATGAGTTCAGTACCATTGATCTTAACAGAGCCTAACTCACTCGAATCGGTGGTCAAGTACTCAGTCTTCTTAACGTTCAGCTTGAGCCCGAACATAGCTAGACGATCGGACCAGGCTTGTACCTGTTGCTCGAGCGTGCTTTTATCTTCGCTAGCGAGCATCACGTCATCAGCATGAAGAAGTGTCCATGGAGCCGGCTTCTGGAGATCTCTCGTAATGGCATCCGTTACGACAACAAATAGGAGTGAGGATAACGCAGAGCCTTGATGTACCCCGACAGAGATGGGAAAATCCATCGTTGTTCCTGCTGCCGTTTGCACTCGGCTCTTTGGACTCGAGTAAAGGATGCGCACCCACTCGAAGAGCTCTTCAGGCACGCCATGCTGTCGTAAGGCATACCATATAACGTCCCGCCGTCGAATGCCCTCTCCAAATCTGGGAAGGCAAGGTGCACCGATCTTTGTTTCTCGCGATGCTTTTCTAGCAGAAGGCGAGCGGTATGTATGGCAACTAGTGCTGCAACTAGCCACAAAACCACACTGGTTGGTGGTCAGCTCGACGATGTCCCGGATACGGCTATCTACAACTCGCTCAAAGATTTTCATGCTGTGCGAAAGCAGGCGAATTGGACGATAGCTTGTGCAGTCTCCTGGACTGCCCTTCTTCTTCCAGATAGGAATCGTCGTGCTTTGTTGCCAGCTTTCAGGCACCTTCTTCTCTGCAACGATCTCGTTGAAGAACTCCGTCAACCATTCTGCAGGTTCCAACATTTTGATTTCCACAAGTCCGCTGCTAAGTCGTCAGGACCAGTTGCTTTGCCTGATTTCATCTTCTTCATGGTCGTGATGGTCTCCTCCATGGTTATCTTCTGAACGGGTCCGTGTACTGGCGGAGCACAGGGGATGGCGGGATGAGTAAATTCGACTGTCGAGTTGTTTTCGAAGTAGTCACGCCATTGCTCCAGTGTTTTCTTGCGTTCCGTCAAGAGGTGGCCATTCACGTCATCTATGCCGAGAAACTTTTCTATATCCTCGGTCTGGCGATAGCGGGTCTTCGCAAGTCGGTAAACGTAACGCTCACCATCGCGCGACTCGAGTTCCTTACTGATATCAACAAAATGAGCTGCTTTCGCGGAAGCAACGGCCTTCTTCGCCTCTTTCTTCGCTATCTGATAGTTCCGCCAGCAATCAGCTGTCTTTTCGTTAAGAAATGCGTGTGCCGCTTCCTTCTTTTCGCGCACTTTCTCTCCGACCTGATCCGTGTACAGCCACGTTTGCTTTTCAATTCTCCGCCGCCCGGCTTCGTCATCCGAGCTATCCGAGTTATTTTCTTCGGCAGCACCTTTCCAGGTTTCGTCGACATCGTTACCGCTGGTAAACGAATGCGGGAAACGACGGCCGATTCTTTTTTCCTTCAGTCGCCACCACTTGATTCTCGCTGGCCCACACCTTTCGGTTAGTTTCGGTTTCGGCGATCTTTAGCGTACAAATTAGTGGTCGGTGTTGCGTGGCGACCGTTTCATAAGGCACTGCTTTCGCGTCTGTCACTAGTCCTTGGTCGCGGCGCCTGACAAGTACGAAATCAATTTGTGTTCTGATGTTACCGCTATAGAAGGTGATGAGATGTGAGTCGCGTTTTCGGAATTTCGTGTTCACAATGGCGAGGTTGTGCGAGTCTGCACACTCGAGAATTCGCTCGCCATCGGTGTTACGCGACCCATATCCAAAACCACCGTGGCAGCTGTAACCGTCATTCGTAGCGCCAACGTGCCCATTGAGGTCACCTGCGACAATTATAGCTTCTTGTGACGGAACCTCAGCTGTCTTCCCATCAAGCAGATTCCAGAACTTATCTTTGGCTTGTTCGGAGTATCCGGTCTGCGGAGCGTACGCTGAGAAGAAGTGGTATTTTTGTTGTTCAATGACGACAATGATTTTCATTAATAGGTCGTCGAAGCGCTCCACGTTTACTACCGAATTACGAAAGCGTTGAGAAGCAATCATCCCGACGCCATTGGTGGTTTTGGGACCGCCACAGAGAACGGCATTGAAGCCGCCGCGGCCAATGTCCCTCGACTTGCAGCAGGACCACCTCGTTTCCTGCACGGCACAGAAGTCTATTCGTCGGCGCTCTAGGGCTTCTGCCAGCTCGCTGTAGCGGCCCGTCAACGTGCCAACATTTAATGTTGCAACGCGGGTCTTCGATACGTTGCATGGCTTTTGGACTAGCCTAGTTGCCCCCCCCCCCCCGATGCCGTCCTTGTACCGGAGACCCTCGCATACTTTTCACACTCGCCGGGCTTTGCGAGTGCGCGTCGGCTCCCACGGACGCCGTAGCATTTTCTCGACATTCATATGGCGACATTAACATTTGTGATGTGACGTGGGTGTTCGTAGGCCGGCCTGTCACGAGGGCCTGTCACCTGCATTCGAATGTCCGTGTTCAGCTCAGCCCACAAAGTGAGCAGTTCCCAGTGACACCCCTTGGAGGAACGGACACCGCCACTACTTGGCCATAAACACTGATTCGTACGAAAGCCTAACGACCCGAATCGGACGTTTGAGATTGAGAAGATGTGGTTCAACTCCGCTCTGACAATCTTCGACGACTACGCACCAACATCCAGTTACGAAGAGGAACATGAAGCATTCTATATGGAATTGAAGAAGTTCTACAGGGAAGAACTTACCTTCTTTAAGGTCATCGTCGGCGACCTCAACGCTATGATTGGCCCAAGAAGAACGGCTGAAGAACTCTGTTGGTATCACGGAATGGATTTGTAGCTCACAGTTCCAAAATCCCTCCCATCTTCGTTGGACTTGTGAGTCACCTGATGGACAGTTCCATAACGAGATAAACCACATCATCTTTATTCGAAGGTTTTGCCTGACCGACGCTGCTGTTGTTCCGAAGTTCTACACGGAATCGGAACAACGTCTCCTCCGCGCAAGATTCCACTTCACGATGCGTGTTAAGAGAGCAGCAAAATTCAGGAAGCGAAGTCCCAGGACGGTCATCAACTAGGACCACTTCGATTCCCTCGTCAGCTTATGGGGGATTCCGTTATCGAAAACATCCACGAGGAGTACTATCGGCTCGTTGACCATCTTTACGATAGCGGAAAGAAGGAGTATGGAAGTCACTGAGGGACGTCTGTCTCCGGAAACTCGAATTGTACAGCAGGTTGGAGCCGCACGAGCTGCAGGCAACCCCCGACACGTCCGAGCATGCGAAGCTATGCACAGAGGCGATAAAGGAAATTTTCAAGGAGCGCAAAAGCAACAGGATTAGCTGAAGCAGCAGAGGCTGGGAGGAGCATCCGCAACACCCGCAGTATGCCGGCTACGGCCGATGTCATAGTTTGCGAATCGAGCAATTCGCTAGCGAATCGCTCGATTCGCAAACTATGACACGGCCTACAAGACCTGCCTCGGACATCCGGATGGAACAGTTGGTGCATCCCGAAGGGCAATGGAGAAAGTCATTCATGACTTCTACTTGGATCTCTTCGATAGCCATGTCCATCTGCCTACTTATCAACTGCCCCTCAATTCTTTCTTCCGAAGTCCAAGGCGCCATCCAGTCTGTGAAGAACCGTACAGCACAGGTCTCGGCAGGGTCAAACCGGAACATTTGAATAATGCGCCGCCACTTATCATCAAAACTCTGGCTCGACTCTTCACGCGCTACCTGTCGAATGCAAGGTACCCACTCCGTGGAAAATCAGCAGGATTGTGTTGCTGTACAAGAAGGGAACTTGGACGACAATGGCAATTATTGCCTAATCTGCCTGCTGTCTGTAATCTGTAAAGTATTCACTCGAGTCATCCTCAACAGGATTGTCACAATACTGGACGAAAGACAGCCGTGCGAGCAAGGTTCCGAAGAGGGTTCAGCACGATTGACCACATCCACACGGTTACGAGACTCAATGAAGTTCCACGTGAGTACAAGTTGCCGCTCTGTCTTACGTTCATCGACTTGAAGAAAGCCTTCGATTCTGCAGAGACAGAAGCGATCATCGAAGCCTTGGACAACCAGGGAGTCTTTACGCAGTAACTTGTATCATTTTGTTTTGATATGAAAGGTAAATAATATCAGTGAGATAACTTCACACAGCAATTTGAGGATGAACAAGCGGACAAACAGGAACTATGGCCTCTCGCTCTCCCGCGTCTAGCCCACCTTCCTTTTCCCTCTTTACATTTTTTTGACGTTTTCCAATCGCTCACATCACCCTCTCCTGAAAATGTGTATAGCCAAGTGAGGGGAGGCGATGAGAGATCTGTGCTACAGGATTTTAACTCAAGCGATTGCAAGCAGCGCTCACTTCCAGACCCAAGAATTGTGGAAGAGTGATTCATAAGTGCGTACCATGCTCATTCCTCGAAACTTTCATTTCTCATTTCTCCAAACTGGACACGGCGATCGATTGATGTACACTGGTGTGCGAAACTTAAAGACGGGAGTAACTTTCACATGATATCTCACTGCTAGTTAACCTAGGTGGACCAAATTTGGCACATATATAGAAGTAAATGTTATGGTACAGTGCAGAGAGTTACTAAAGAAAAGCGCAAAGAGGCGGTTGGAAAAGACATTTTTTCTGCAAATATCCTGTCTGAAGCGGTCGATAGGTGAGGCTTCTCCAACTCATGGTAGACATTCAGAAGAGAGGAGCTGGTTCTTGATGGGGTGTATGAACACTACTGACTGCAAAGTATGCTCTGCTACGTGTTCCCATACAGGCCGTAAGATTAGTTAAGAGTTTTTGAGGAGAAGTGACCGATTCCTTGAAGACATTGACAACTGCAGGACTATTGTTGGCACATGGTCATGTGCTACAATAGCTCATCTGAATCCACGCCACACGTGCCCCATAGAATTAGACTGGAGGAAATAGGCTTCACCAATTACCGAAAATATTCACTTTTCGAGAGTTTTCCACCCAGGTTGCTCGATACTCTCGCACACTGCCCTCCATACGATTGAAGCTGAGGGCAAGGGAACCCTTGGAAAGATGCACATGACAGAAGGGTACAACACCACAACCACGTTGATCAGAAAGTATAACGCGATCATGAGTTGGGGATCAGTACGCCCCGACAACTTTATGCCTCCCCACATTATGTCGCATGGACTACCAAAACAATCATGTTAAACGATGGTTCTGGGTAGATTACAAGTTCCTATTTTCCCCCATATGCAGGTAAGTCCAATCACTACTCACATTCAGTTTGCTCTTGACCGGGAAGAATACGCGATTTTTCAATTCGGTGGTCCATCTCCAATGTCTCGGCTCGTACCAAATGTCCAGCCGAGGCGTGGATTTCAAATGAATACAGGCATTGTTGGTCGATGAGAGAGATCACCCCTATGCGGTCACTGCGCCACTGTCCGGACTGGGATTACATGCCTTACAATCCTGATAAATGTTTTTGCAACTGCAGCATGTGACTCACGTGGGTCCATTATTGCCTGTAGCAAAACCTAGCAATCACCTGCTGCTGCGGTTGTTCGTGATCCACAACCTCCTCTTCTTGGGACAGCAGTGGCTGCGATCCTCATTGCTTCTCATGCACAAAAAACAATGCTGTGGTTGACACAAAATCCCTGGACACAACTTCCTTTTTTCAGTTTCCCAATGATTCCCTCGCGTAAAGTCACCCTAGTGTTGTCTCTAAGACTTGATGTAATCAGGAACACCACTACATTCCACAGTCACTTCTCCCTGCTTAGTTCACCCCTCTTGTCCTGCCCCACGATACCCATCGTTCTGGGTGGCCACCCCATTTAGGCTCCAGATTGAAGCCGGATGCAAGACATATGAAGCCCACTTCGGTGCCCATGACTGTAGGGCTTCTAGCATTATGCCCGTACAGTTTCATCCAATTCCATCTAATTGCTAAAAAGTTAGAACAATTTATCTATCTCGTCCTTAAGTTTTGCACAACAGTGTGCTCATACCGTCGTTTATATGTCAAGCTTCTCGCTGGATACGCAAATGCAGGCAACAGAAGATATCCGCCATCACCCTCATTAAAGGAATCTTCCACCGAAAGACTGCTTATCGTTTCCTTGTGTAAAGGTGTTGGGCATGGTCATTGAGACCATATGCACAGTTCTGAGCGAAAATGATGAACCCCCTAAAAGAAACAGCCCTTGCAAAAACTCATCTGTGGTAGCGGACTGGACCAGTGGGCAGGGCCGGAAGTGCTTCTGTGACAAAGTGCGTGGCAGGTGTGGATCCACGTGTCAGTTTACGGGAAGGGTCCAACACGAATCCAGTACACGTTCACGCTTTTCACACGTTTGCACGTGTTGACTCCACGCCGCTAACAGTTGTGGATGTTTTACAGCGGAAATTCAAAATTTTCAGAGTCGAACTGGTTATCATAAATATTATCAGAACCATCGCCCATTTTCCGTTCTTTTTGCTATCTTCATGAAGCAAGGGGCCTAAGGTATCGCTTTTTTTTTGTAGGAATGGAGGCGATGTTTTTCCGTGGAAGATTCCTTTAACCACATTGACCAATGCAAGACCCCCTTAGGGCCGGGAGCTATCCTTCCCCCAGGGTAAGAGGAACGATTATCCCATTGAATTTCCTCTGTCTCCTCACCTATGATTGCTCTGATTAAGGGACTACATTATGTATGTAGGTAAAAGTAAAGACACACCGAAAACGCAGAAATATACCGTTTAAAACAAATAAGTTTAAAGAAAACTACTCATCTTCCCCTATCTTCGGGGGCTGTATAAAACAACAATGGGATATCCCCGAAGTCGTATGCAACAGGCTCGTCGGGGACTATCTTTTGCAACAGCGTTGAAGGGGATACATACCAAATGCCATTACAGTTACAACTATGAATGGTAATAAGATGCGGGGCGCATACCGAACAACAGATGCGATAGACACTGTTTACTTAATCTTTTTATCGGTTTATCGAGGAAACAACATTCAAATAGGATATTTACAATAAATCCAGGGAAAATCGTAGATCATCGCAAGTGAATTCTGGAAACGTATAAATTGATCAATATGATTATATCATCATACAAATAATGCGTGTGGTAATGAGAAAAAACATCTCACGGACAGTGGATGAAATGCAGATGAAATGCGGATCTATTAGAATTTCGAAATAAGGCCGCTGAATGGAATTGCGTCGACAACGTATAGTTTTGGAACAGTAATATTACACTAAGCAAATAAAATCATAAAAAATTACCAGTATGGAAAATACTCTCAGATCGGATACAACGAAAACTGAGCTGAAGACACATGTTTGGGAAATGACACATTATTAATTTTTATCACAAATGTGACTCAATTGACGATTACTTGTTCGGCGACGAGCCAGTAGATGCACTCGCACTAGTTAACCTGTAAGCCACGATATTAACCCGATATTGACCGTCTTCGTGACAGATCTTCTAACACGTTGACGGCAGGCTGACGCGCATGCGCGTCAGAAATTTGAGGCCCTAATGGACACTCGGACACGCATGCGCGTCGGCACTTCAGTACCCATCTTTTCGGCCGATTCTAAGTTCTTCCCAATTTGTTGTTACTACTACATATATAGAACATATAATAGTAACAGAAAGTTTTCTTTCTAAACCTTTTCAAACTTTCTGAACCTCACTAAACTTTCAGTTTGGTCAATTTTCGACTTCTATTCTGGAAAAAGCAAGCAAAGTAAAGCAAAACGCAAATGCAAATAACAACACGATGTAATAATGTCAGGAAATTGTTCTATGAATGGCATGACATGTGTTTTTCGCTGAAGTAGTCAGTTAAAAGAATTTCTACATCTGCAGCGCATTTTAACCCTTTGTTTTTTGAGGCAAAGATATTCTTGTTTTTTAGACTTTTGCGCAACATCGTAAACACCTTAGACTGTTAAGTCCTTTAGAACCTTTGGCTACTTCTTCTAACACATGTCGCGTGAGAAGCAACTGACTCGAAAAGTGTTTACGCTCAACGTTCAGCAGTGATTCGATCACTTCCAATTTGAAGTCGTTCATCTGAAGAGATAGTGCGAATATGCACATTTCAGCTTTTCATGCATGTCATTCAAATCACCCCAGCAACTGCCTCCCATCCTCCGAACTGGCTATTCTCCCCGGACTCCTGATTCCATATTTTCCACTGATGTCTTCACTAATATCGATATTAACTAAGATCAGAATATCCATACTGTTAAGATGGTAAAGACAAGCGACGTGCTCTTCGCCGGAAGCTCCTCCTCCCCCACTAGCGTTGTACTCTTGTTTCGCTAATTTTCAGTAGAGCTTTAAAAACGCACCTCGTGGGACGAGCTGACGCACTTGCGCATCAGGCAAATCGTGCCAGCTAAATTGTTCAGGTCTTAAGCGGCGAAAAAGCCAAAACCCGCGCCGTCGTCAATCTGTTAAGCTTAAACATGGGACACTGACGTGCAAAAGAACAAGGGAATAAAGATGGCTGCAGCGCGTTAGGCAGAGGTGTTGCGCTTTAACAAAGTCAGGCCAAAAAAGATGTCGTACCCTGCCACAGGTTTGACCACGGCGAGCACGAGTGGAATAAAGTAACCCACGAGGCACAAATGTGCCGTTGTCGCAGCTTCAAAGTGCGTGGCAATGGCACTAGGGTTTAACAAAGTCAGAACTAGGCAACCAGTGTTAGCATTCGCACGAGTTATGCAGCGCACATCCCATGACACGCAATGTGGATAGCGGCGCACCGTCTAATTTAACCCATAACGGACGACCAGTGTGTTTTTGCGTGCGCCACCATGTGGCGCACGCCGTCCGTTATGGGTTTAATACGCGCGGGTTGGTTGAGCCGTGGAGGAGGCAATTTCGGACAACCCGTCTGGCCCCGCCTCTTTTTCCAGTGGTTTTAGTTTCAGGCTTCATAGGCCGTTTTCCTTACTTCTTTTTTCATTTTTTTTTATAAATTCGGCATCCACAAGTTTATTTCCAACCGGTTTGATCCCACAAATTCAAATTTAGGGATTTGAAAAGTATTTAACGATGCAGCAGCATGTTGTGGCCTACATACTCAACCCTCACTTTTTCATGAAGAGCCCAAAGTTCAGAGTCTCAATAACCTGAATGACTCTTACACCTTCGTAGAACTGCGCCACACAACGAAATATCTTCTAGAAATGCATAACTATTTGGCTTGTCAAATGAGACGCTGATAATTTATTTTTCAGCTCAATATTTTCTTTTTCTTCCCCCCCCCCCTCGCCGAAACGTGTCTGGCAAGAGACACAAGAGATTAAAAGTGAATTGAGCTTTGGTGAAATCAATCTCGTGAATCGTTCAGGGACTGCGCGATTATTCTTGACACCGCGCCAAATATAATATTGAATTTACTACCCGGAAACAGCGTACATCATTTCAAAGTACTTTTTCCGCTTTACAAAATATTTATCCCTTTTTTAATAATTACAACGGTTTTCGGTATTGGTTAGAAGTTGGAAAGCTCAGGCGGCAGAAATCGGCATTTTGACAGTTGCTGTTCTTCTTCCACATGAAAAGAAAACGCTACAACGGGAGTTCTTTGGGATTCATCGTTCTTCTCAAATCTAACGCTAACATGCTCAACCTTTTTCGCTTGATTTAACACCATATTTATGTCGCACAAATTGAATAATGAGTAGAACATCCCAGAGTAATAAAAACCAGCCCTCCCATCTGATTCGGCCAGACCGACGATGGACCCCGCTGCACTATGACACTGAGTTCGGAGCTGAAAACATACTTCCTTAACTGCAACATTTGTAGTCTTCTGTCGTACCAGCCGTAAATAACCCTTCTACGTTTAGATAGAGGTGAATGCAGGGCGCATTCCAAGGGAATCTTCTACCAATAACAACAGCTTCCTTCTTTCAACGACTACATACAGCTACCAGGATAAGTCATGGGAGCGATATAGTGGATGAAATCTTGCACGGATTAGGAGCATAGCACATTGCCAAGGAGGCAGAGCCATAGCGGCAGCGTTTGGGGAAAGGACTTCAGAACAATGAACAACGACGCAAGGTTGCTTTGCACAAATGGCGCGGGAGCTCAGCCAACATATCCAACGAATTTAAAATAATCGATGCATTCCACTTTGTAAACTTACTTTGCAAACTCCTTCGCTGAGCGCTCTGCAGATAGATTCTCGTCGTAATCGCCGTCATCCTCTGAAGAGGAACAGAATTCGCTCAAAGATAGTGTACACGATAGCTGGAAGAGAGAGAGAGAGGAGAGAGGAGAGTGAGGTTTTGATGATATCATTGAGCGTCGTTGGTCGAAGGGCGTTAGGAGCCCACCAAACCCTCAACGCGCCAAGTAATCTGGCTCGCCAGTGACGTCATCAAGTCGCTCTACCCTTCACATGTCGTAGTCACTGCCTTGCTTACCTCTGTATGTGTCGCTGTTAACATAAAGCGGTTGAAGTTCTGCTTCTAAATGACCATGACAGCCAACACTTTCTCGTCGCCTAATCTCTTCCTCTATCCGATGCTCCACCTCGATTAGTTCTTGCTCGAGTGTATTTATCGAAATTTCTTTTTCAGCGTTCCCTTCGTCGAGGTCCGTATCCTTTGCAGGATCGGTACCTGAAAATTCGTTAAGGATGTGCAAGCGAAAATGTGGTTGTTGCTGATTTTAGTCCTGTCTAGCTTCAAATAATTCAGGGTTCTTACTGTAAACGGGTCATCTACGATTACAAGGCTCTAAGGGCATAAATTACGAAAATTACGAATAAGCCATTGCTTCGCCTTTAGTGCATGACAGCTGATCTTTTATTCTATTAACTATGTATATGCCGGGATGACTGCATGTTTATGCCCACGACGTCACAAACGCAAAGAACTTGGTTCGCACTGCTGTCCGTTCATTATGTGAACACTCCCCTTCCCTCCCCCCCCCCTCAAAAATGTGGTTCAGAATCGTTCAAGCCAAAGAACAGTGGGAGGCAACACAAAAATCAGATGTCGAAGTTAGTTTTTGCTCAAACCCTTCCCCGCCTACAGCCATCAAGCTGCTGGCGGTGCCTAGATCTTCCCAATAAGGACCGTGCCTTCATAAGACCGTTATGGACGAGTTTCCAGACATGGTGTTGGAAATTTGTTCCGATACCAAAGTCAAATTTTAAAGAATTGGATTTGCCATCACCCCACCAAAGAATCTCATCTAGTTAGTAAAATCGGCTGTACCTGTGCCTCCATCCTGTGCGTCGTTCGTTTCCGCATCACGTTTATTACTCTCTTCTAGATGTTTCATGAGAACAGCAACGACGACATTTACCAGCACAAACTGAGAAATCAACACGAAAATGACGAAGAAGCACGGCGCTAGGATGGGATCTACACAGCAGTTGGTTTCACAACGTTCTGATGAGTCACAATCATCTCGAAGAGCGTCCTGAACGATAAAATCGCCCTCTCAAAACGTACACTTTACTTGTTCCAAACAATGTGGCACACTTTTAGCCTTTTAATCAGGTTAAGGGCAGTGAGCATGATCATTTGGCTTTACATATAACACGACCATATAAATCGCGAGAACACTGCTAAAGTGTAGAAAAATTAGCGAAAACTATACTGCATTTCCGCTGCAAAAGGCGCATTAAATCAACTCCAAGTATGATTCAGAACTTGCGAAATCGACAATCCCCACCCACATGACGAGTCATGCGGTGCACTGCGCTGTACAGGTGTC
The DNA here is from genome assembly GCA_036418205.1 of Ostertagia ostertagi. NCBI lineage: Eukaryota > Metazoa > Nematoda > Chromadorea > Rhabditida > Trichostrongylidae > Ostertagia > Ostertagia ostertagi. The sequence continues at coordinate 46,703 of MU868431.1, forward strand.
TGCCTCTATCGCCTATCTCATTGTCTCTGCTCGTCTCACTCTCACCTCCCATTATAAAAACGCTCACACTTCAGAAATCAGCAGCCAGATGTATAATAGTTTACTCTGCGCATTTTTGGCTTTTTTTTTCTTTCGCCTTTTGCTTCACTTCCGGATCATATGGGGCCATCACCTTGGTTTCTCACCAAAACCCAATTACCGTACCGAATGTTCTCAAGCACACAATTATTTCTCACCTTCATAATTCCATTCCAGTTATCACCAGTGGCGATTCGAAAGAGAGTCAGGAAAGCCATACCGAAATTCTTGAAATGAGCATGTTCACCCAGACCGTCACATGGGTGATCTTCAGAACATTCTGCAACTGACCACAGTATCTGAGCAGATGATAGAAGTCTATGTAAATGATGTAGAAAAACCCACCGAGCTTCCCAAAGAGCTCTACCCCAAGAGCGGCGAAAATGAAGAACAGCAGAAAGAAAAGCGAACCGAGGTTGCCAACCTGTAATATAATTGAGTTACCCTTGTATCAGAAACAATGAGATGCATTTGCAATAGTCTCGGGAACAAGCTGTGACCACCGTTGAAAACATGATTAGGGAGGGAGACATTTGATGACTTTATACTAAAGATCAGTAGTTAAAGGAATCTTCCACGGAAAGACTGCTCACCCTTTCCTTGTGTACAGGTGTTGGGCATGGTCATTGAAGACCATATGCAAAGCCCGGAGCGAAAATGATGAAACCCCCAAGAGACACAGCCCTTGGAAGGATCCATCTGCGGACCGGATTGGACCAGTAGGCGGGACCGGAAGTGCTTCTGTGACGAAGTGCGTGGCAGGTGCGGATCCACGTGTCGGCTTATGGAAAAAGGGGGTGCGTGACAATTCAATCGTGGCAGTAAATAGGCCGCCGCGCCACCCGGCCACCCGCCGCAGCCTGCGATATCGCGGCGATTTCGCAAAGAACTCAGCATCCAAACATTGGAGTCGGCATCCAGCCTACCTTTTAAAATGCGTTCTCGCTCGCCATTATTACATACTTATCATGTGTTAGAGCCTTCCTCACCGATACTCTGTGTCTTGACACGTGATATTCTTTGCTATTGGACCGGATTATCACTCCCTGATAGAAATTCAGGAAGCTGATTATTAATAAAGAAGTCAAATGAAAGCCAAAAGGAATACCTCTACACGCTACAACCTTTGTACTGTGATGCTTAAATCACCGCAGGGATCTCACAGTGACGCTTGTTGGCTTACTGATGTCCAGCACTCTGCTCTTGTCAGTCACCTAGTCAACATGGACATGGACAGCTAAGAAAAGGTCCACACAGAAATCGCAGCACCAACTTCCGCGCGCGACAATTCTCGCTGGAGCGGCGTGGCCTCATTAGCCGACGATTGAATTGACCGTCCCCTTGGGAAAGGCCCAACATGAATCCAGTTCACATTCACGCTTTTGACACGTTTCCATGTGTTGACTCCACGCCGCTAACAGTTGTGGAAGTTTTACAGCGGGAATTCAAAATTTTCATAGTCGAACTGGTTATCATAATTATTATCAGAACCATCACCAATGTTCCGTTCTTTTTGCTATCCTCATGAAGCAAGGGGACTAAGGTATCGTTTTTCGTAGGAGTGTCTTCCACGGAATGTTTTTCCGTATAAGATCCCTTTAATTGGCTCCGATAAGAAGCGAGCTGGAACTTAAGTGATCCAAGAGCAATGCAAAGTGTTTAGGCTGCTAGGAGAGTTCCGGACTACTCTTCATCGGTAGTTGGCCCTCGTCCTATACTCCCCTACCCCTCCCCCTACGAGAAACGAGCTAAAACTTGAGTGACCCCGTCACCCGTTTGCGCAAGGTGAACAACAGTCAAGAGTCATCGACAGGGGCGCATTTGAACCGATAGGAGCTGAGTGGTTCAGGGTAAGCATCAAGAACTGACGCAGCGGTGCTGCTGCACTCACTGCATCACTAAGGCCTTAGTTATACTAAGACAAATAATATTTAAAAACTGTTTGAAATCAAAGTTCAAATGGAAAGCGCTTGTTCGATCGGTTCGTGGTGATCAGTATGACGTGAGAGGAAATGCGTCTCTCCAAGAAGAGGCGGATGGTGTACGCAGTGAACACTTACTCTAAATTTAGCTGTAGTATCCATCCTTATTAAATTGTCTACAATTTGGCATGGCCTGGCCATTTCGAACGGCTGTCGCGCGCTTCACGGGTTGTCTCTGTGCAAAGCTGAGACCAATTTTCTGTCTATGAATGCAACAGAGATAACGATTACGCCTTGAAACATAGGGGGGGGGGTGAAACGCAAAAATCCACAGCTCACTCTCATGATACCATCACACACTGCAGCCGCGCGTCATACACAGGACGAGAGTCGGAAGTATTAATCAAGGAAATGACGAGGCTGTACTACGGAGGAGTCGTTATAGATATTTAGACCAAGAACACTTGGTTTTCACCAGGGAGTTGTCGTGTAGACGCAACACCTCTCGAATGACTTTGAATCCGATCATAACATGGCGCATACCAAAAAGAAATGGATCTATGCCGAGCGTATCAATTCTTATTCATCCCATCGAGCCTACAAGTCTAGCATTTTTAGGGTTTAAATGAGGTCGCCGAAAATCGTAGCAGACCTAGAATTTCATTGATTTTAAGGTAGTCAGGCTTCTTCGATACTTCCTCGATGAAGCTACCCGAGAACCACAGAATATACAAAACATCTGCAGCTCCTATGCTCACTGCCGTTGGAGGAGTTATGGAGCTCCAAAGAGTGGAAATTTACGTGTAAATTTGAACTTCTTCGTCAGATTCTCGACAACTTCAACCCTCAAAGCGAAGCGAGTTTGAAAAAAGCTCCATGCAAGTTAAAAACGAAGGGTGTCATGCTCTCGGACGGTGTGTCTGGGCAAACTGCGCTCTTGGACTGCATTCGCCTGCAATAACCCGATCTAGCCGCCGTTTCTGCCTGTCAGCCCTTCAAACTCAGCAGAGAGGCAAGCTATATGTTCACGTAAAACGCTGACTATCGCTGAATATCGTGCAGCGCCAAAATCAATAGACGGAAAAGACTCTTATTTCGCGGAAGTGGAGCTCTTTTTCTTGGTTTTCTCCACAGCGGCACTTAGCACCTACATTCATTTCCAATGCGTGATCGAATCAGCTTATCTATTGCTTTTTATATCAGATCAAAATATTTTTACACATGGGACCGTTTCCACTTGATGCCGAGAAAGGAGTTATTCTGATTTATCAACAAAAATTGGAGTAAATATGATAGAAGAGAAAATACCTGAGGCAGCGCTTCTCCCACTGTATCCAGCAGAGATCGTATTCCTTTTGCCATTTTGAGCAGTTTCAGTACTGAAACTCGTGGAACATCAGTATGAACTCGATAATTACTTAACTCCTTCACGATTTCTAATTTGGTATGATTCGAAAGCTAACCTCGTGCGATCCTCAGCACTCTCATAACCCGAATTATGGTCGGGTTTATGGGTAGTTCTAGCGCTTCAAATTCCTCGAATATTATGCCGGCTACTGAGAGGAAGACGATGAACATATCAAGACGATTCCACGTCTCAGAGAAAAATCGCCTGATTCCAAGAGCAGCTAGTTTCATTGCTGCTTCCAGGGTGAACACAGCGGTGAAGAAGTAGTTTAGAGCTTTTAGCACGTACTTTAGCCCGGGTGGCATCATGTAAAACTCCATGGCCATCGAAATTACATTGATGCCTGAGTAAGGGGAAATAGATAAATATCCAAATTTATTCGACATAATTAGTAACAAACGTAGTAAACAACATTGATATGCTACTCACCGATGACTGCTGCTATGGCGAGATCGAAATACTTGGACGTCACGACACCGTTCAAGAACATTCTCGTCGTTCCATAGTTGTGCCAATAGGGCTGGTTTTTCTTCACTGAAACTGTGGCTTCGAGAACTATGCGCTTTTTTTCAATGACATCAGAGTCAACTGATAATTTATTACTTTCATGTACTACGATCATGAATCAACTTCAGGTGGACATTAAAAATGGTAAACACAGTCCAACGGGGCCGCTGAGCGCCAGTTGACTTCGCGGTATTAGGTCGCAGTGAACAGGTTACTTATTGGAAGAGATCCGTAGATTCCAGAGCTCAATCGGAAATGGGATATAACATTTCGAGAAACCTAATTTTTATTAGCGAGGTACATGACAAGAGCCTGACGTGCGACAAGAAGGCAGAGAAGCAAACAGGTCAGCAGACGAGTCTCAGCGCGTACCATTGTGATTTTAGGCCAAGTTAGATAGGATGCGCTTAGGACGCCCCACATCACTCAACGCGCGCTGCGACCCGTCTGCTGACCCGTCTGCGTCTCTGTCTTCTCGCCGCGTGACGGGCCTCCTGTCGGGTACCCTACAATGCGAGCGCGAGGAAGTATGTAACTTGACGCACAAGTTCCAGACAGCTGAGGGCTAAAGACACGGTTCTCTGAAAGCAATATTCGGACCAAAAAAAGTCGCACTTGTACCGAATAAAATAAGCGGAGGTAATGGTTATTGAAAAAATATTTGTTTCAAGAGCAATGAGAAAAGTTAACAATAAGCTAGGAGAGAGGAGGCAGACCAAAGTCATAACCTTAACATAATGGCCGTCCAAGTTATTTTCAGAAAACCTGGGGAAAGAATTTTTGTGAAGTTGGAAACATTATCCCGGAATAGGGAATTTCGAAGAATTCATGATTATTGCCGTTCATGCAGTTCTCCCCCTTTAATGGGAGACCTTGAAGAAAAAGCCTATTAACTAGAACCTAACTTAACAACTCTGAAACCTATCAAGGAGACCACTTGAATGGTTTATAAATCGGCCCAACATGACAGATGAGCCAAAATTTTACTCGCTCTGGTACTGGTGCTGCTCTTTGCATTGATCTTGCATCAAGGGAGAAGCAGTGCTGCTAATGGCGACATCGTTGTTCTCTCTCAGAGGACAAGGTGAATAATACCTAGGGAATAGGTCTACCCGAGCAAATTCCGAGCACTGAAATTTCTTATCAGAAGCCAGTCCACTATTTTGTGCACTGAAGCTTCGCTAAAAGTGCTTATAAAATTACATACCTTTCTTCTTCCTTCCTGCCACGCTCTCTTCGTACTTTTGACGTTTCAGCTTTCGCTGAAGCCGCTTTTCTCGAGCTTTTTCGCGCATTTCCTTAGACAGGTTGATATTATTATTTGAGACACCAAGATGAACCTTCATAGCTTCAGGTCATCAACAAACCTTTTCCAGAGCTTCTTTGCATTTATGGAAGTTCTCGACTACAACTCCGACGAACATGTTCAGTACGAAGAACCCAACAAGCAGTAAAAACGATATGAAGTAAATCATCCGCCACTCATTATAGTTCTCGATCGGCTAAAATTAATGGTTTGTCTGGCGGTGGGTCCGAATTCCGCTATGACACCTGTAGGTTGTGCTCACAACGAGGCTACCCTCGCTGGGCGGCAATCCAAAATAGATAAGCGTCAGCGTTGCCGCGCTAGACTAGACGTGAGGCCACTCTGGCATGCGTGCCATCCTCCACCTCCTACATAAACGGCGCTCAGTATAGCTGGCGGGTTGGCTCGACATATTCTCTCTCTAGTGGGAGGCGAGCACGCACTTCAGCGCGCCAATGCGTCGCGCGTTGTATGTGATTATTGCAGAACATTATAATTCACGCTTTACTTCGGGTGATCGCTCTGTCTAAACGGCTTAATGATGAGAGTCGCATAAATGCTCGAATCAACGCGCAAGGAAGGGGTCCCATTTTTTGGGTTCTGGGCCGTTTCTCATGGTTTTTCCTTCTTTAGTGTACCACTCAACATCGCTAAGTTAATTTGAAATGGGTTGCCTTTCCAGCGTGAATTCATCCAAAACCACTAACCATAGTTAAAACGGTACCGCTCTATAATTGTTGTGGAATTCAAGTGGTTAGCAGTAATGACGTATGCAGAGACTATATATTTATGTGAACTTAGCGCCTTTGTGAGTACAAGGTAGCGTTAGCGGTAACCTAGGGTTACCTGATATTTCAGTAAGATCACATAGCCCACCTGAATATCCACGCCTACTGCGTCGATTCCTTGATACATGATAGAAACCCAACCATCCTTGCTTGACAACACAAACAGTGACATTAGGGCCTAAATCATCATACCAAACATGGGCAAATGTGAAGTATAGAGTATTTCAAAAGTAGGGTTTGTGAAACAGACCTGTCCCAAGTTGTCGAAGTTATAGCGGTGATTAACCCATTTATTACGTGGATCTTCTAGGCAGTCTGCTCTGTTGGTGACATTAGCTATATCTGGCCCAACACAGTGGAACATCATGCCCTGAAATTGGTCATTTTTGCACTCGTCCTTAACTAAATGCCTAGCGTTTTCCCTAACTTCTCCTTCACTTTTAACCCCAAATCTTTTTAATAATTGAATCAAGTCAGTCTTCCTAGGCTCCAAAAAACAACTTCCCGGATTCCTCTTGATGATGTAAGGTCCTAGATATACTTTCAAGGACTTGGAGGATGACAGTGGCATCTGAACCTCCCCCCCCCCCGTTGATGCATAAGAATGATGCTTGTTTTCCAAAAATATTGAAATGCTTCAAAATGCTAAGCAAGTTTCTCTTTGAATCAAATGGAGAAGTCCCCCAATGTAGTCAATAAGTCCCTTCTGGGGCTGATGGCTTGTCTACTTCTCGCCTTTCTTGCAGGAAGCAAGCTGCTTTTTAGGGTGTTGCTGTAACATTCCAGGAAGGCTGTAGAAATGAGCGGCGACAAGGGCTCCACCTAAATTCCATACCGTGATTTCGTTGGAAGACAAACACTCTGCAAAAGGGCAACTGTCCGCTGGAAAACTCCCAACAAGGAGGTCTTAGAAATTACTGAACGGAGATGTGTTTCAGGATCTCATAAGAACGAAAAAAGATGATAAAGGGCTGTTTTCGTTTTCGGTGCGCATTAACGCAAACTTGGTGCTGCAGGGCGCTATCATTCCTGAGATGGGCCGCCTCTAGTAGTACACATTTTTGAATAACGCCGAAAGGGTGTACTACTCATGTAAACACATAGCATCTCTTGCTGAATCGGTCTTTGTCGTCCTTAAACTGATTGCAGAAATTGAGAGATCTACTAAGGGGGGGGGGGTGTACATTCTCGTGCATACAACATGCCAAAAGTCCACAATAATCAAAATTTGAAAAAAACTCAAAATGCTATTCAAATAGCACGTATATATTATAGATAGACCCACCTTGAAAAGTTGCACACCAAGAATCCCAAAAATGATGAAGAAGGTACAACAGATAAGCACAATGTTTCCGATTGGCTTCAAACTGCAAAAAAGAGACATATGTTGGAATTCAGGGGTTTACCTGCTTTTACTTATTTCCATTTCGACGAATATTGTTGCTAAGTCAGTATACTGTTTAGGCGAAATTCAAACCCCTTTCACGGATTGTCTCATAACCCCCACCCATCGCGTTCCAGCGCTCTGTCTCCGGTTGTGCCTTCATTAGTTCTAGCCCTTACCACTGCTCTACTTCCACTAATGACATCATACAAAGCGCTCTGTCGCCATACCTACAGATCCAAAAGATAGTGGTGTGAGTACTTACAAACGCAACAAAAATGTGGGAAGAAAATTGGGAAGTATAGGCGGGGTCGTAGAGTTGGCGGAGTGTACTGGATTTGGCTCCGTAAGTGCGACTTAAGCGCAGTGCAAGCATGCTGTAGCGACTGCTATTCCTGAACAACAGGGTTACACTGGCACATCCTTCCACACCACCAGGGTTTGTATTGAATTACGAGTATTCTCCAGCAATTTTCACAAGGTTGTAATGAGCAAGTGTTTATAGCCTCAATACGATCCCATTTCTCGAAACCTGGAGCCTTCAACAGGCTCAAGGATCAAGCATATGTACGTTACTTTTGTGAATTTCATCTACGCAGCGAATGAGAAAGTATTAAGTAATTATAGATCTGATGGACTTCTTCTTAATATTTTGATTTGGTAAGTAATTACCTTGATATCAAAGTCATGACAACGAGTTTGACACCTGGCGCACGATTGATGACACGCAACGGCCGAAGGGCTCGGAGTAAGCGCAGCACTCGAATTACACCAAAGATCTTAGGGGAGTCTGAAAACACTTGAATTCATAATACGTAAATGATAAAATTCAGGGATGAAGGGGTGATGTGCAAGCCAAATCAAACTTTTGCATGTCATACATTGGGTTTTTGAATGAATGTCGGTTCGCTAGATTTTTACTTTCAAATGTTCAGCGACGAATGATGGCCACTCGGAATAGAAATCTTATGAGTATAATTCGTCGGTTCAAGAAGAAGAAGAAGATTCTTTATACCATATGTCACCGAAGCTGACAGCAGCCTTAGTGATGAATGGAAATCATTGCTTTAATCCTGGTGAAAATAGTTGTCTCTGGTTCCATTATCACAGTTCTCCACACGACTAATTGTCGCAGGTGTGGTGAATCAGAGACAACACCGAAGCCTAAGGTCAAAAATAGATGGCAAACAGTGCTTGTGGTGTAGTATCAAGGAACCTATGCAAAATTAAATAGTGTGCGCAGAACAGACGCAAAACCTTATGAAAAACCTAAAGGCATAAACACGACGAATCGCTGTATTCCTTACCCGCATCATGCATGGTCAGTGAAGATAACGTATGATTTTTCATGCATGAAAATTAGATTCCAAAAAGAAAGAGCTCTTCGAGAAGTACCCTGCGTAGACCGTCAAGAGACGGTCTACGCAGGTGGAGCCCTGGGAGGGGGGCAAGGACTAAGTGCGTGGTGAGTAGAGCCCCGTATAGCGCAAAACGCCGTCGTAAGGGACGTACTAAAGCCTCCAACTTCGTAGGATAGATGCAAGTTTAAGGGCAATGGTGTTGCTGCCGTTGGTGAGTAGGCAAAAGATTTTCTAAGGACAACACCCAAAGAAACAAGTGAAAGCGCTACCGCAATATTGAGACATCCTTCAAGACTGAACCTAGGAGGGGGCATGAACTCCGGGGAAAATGAAAATGGCTTACGCACCTTGGAGCCACTCTTCCCATGTTTAAGGCTCATCGCAAGTCTCATTTCTAACAAGGAGATGTTCAACTCGGTTTTAAATAGCCATCACAATGCTTATATATCTTGCGATAACGCCCAAAAGGAATTCTCCGCCTGTCTTTGCATTCATGACAGTTTCACAGCGAACATTTGAACAAGCAGTAATTCTCTCACAAGGGAGGTCGTTCAGGGTGTGCCAAGCTCTTTCAAAATGGTTTCTTGCATGACATTGGGGCACATATGAGGACCATAAAAGCATGGTTCATTTTTCCTGAACGGCTCTCTAAAGAACAAAAAGGGGTCCCTAGTTCGATTCCTCGTGATGACAAGTTGCATTTCTGGCGTTTCCAAATTTGCGAAAATGGAGTTAGCATGAGTAATTGGTACCAAATACATGATTAGGAACGTTAGTAACCCTTACAAACAGACTTTAATTGAAAAACTGGCGAAGAAGGTGTGACAAGGGACCCCTCTTTTCTGGTATTCAGAGGGCCGTCTAGAAAAAATTACCCATGGTTCTGTGGTTCCCGCATGTGCCTCTATCTCATGCAAAAAACCGTTTTGAAAAAACTTGGCACACCCTGAAAGACCCTCCTAGTCAGTTATTCTTCAAGGTTTTTTAACACAACGAACGCCATGCCTCTCTCTTTTTGCTCTGGAGGATAATTTGGAGGATAATTTCCAAGCCATCAATTTGTGGGGGAGACTGAATCATGAGAACCCCTTCATCTACAAATTCTGAATGAAGCTTAACACCAAGAATTAGTAGATACAACAACAACAGAACTCGTTCACTCTACGGCCAGAAAGATTTCATGAAAATGACCCACTAAAAAATTTGGAGAACTGTACTTGGCATTCTTCTTTCCGACACCGACAAATTTTATTTTTTTCCTAGCTAACTTTTACATTCATCAACATAAAATTCATGGTTCGATATGGGTATCTAGAATTTTGGGTCGAAAGGCAATACATTTTCTTCGAGAGGCAAAACTTACCACCTGTAGCAAACAGCTCGAATAAAACGTTCACCAATGAAATGATTACCAAAATTCCGTCAAGAATATTCCAGCCGTCTTTGAAATACGCGCCTCGACCCAGCACACAACCATTGGCAATCACCTGATGGTTGAGTAATACGTAGTACAGAAAGATTCTTTTGAAACTCCACAAGCTCCTTTCTATTCTGAGAGAAAGAAACATTCTGAAAGTGTAAAACTGTACCTTCATAGCCATTTCAAGCGAGAATATTATTGTGAAGACGTAACCAGAGAACGTCAGAAACTTTCTCTCGAGGCTCTGAGGCGGTATAGAAGGGCGCTCCATGGCCAAGGTGATGCAGTTGATACCGATGAAAACCAATATGGAATAATCAAACCACTTCTTCTGAGTCAGTTGCAAGCACCTGAATCATAAGATCCGCTGAGACTGCTTGTGGTGACCGTACAATGAGTTGTACCTTATACGAAACGGATTCTTCGGACCAAAGCAGAACAGAGAATATTCGGCCTTCTTGTAAAGACAGGTCTTTCGCAAGAATTTTCGAAAGCACGTGTTTTGCTTCTGTTCATTTCGTCGCTCTTCCTCTGCCAGAGCTTGCTTCAGTTCTTGGCTTGCCTAAACACCGAAGGTGGTATGGAAGTAGAACAGAAACCTAGCAACTGCAGTATTCGTCCTTCCTCATATCGCAAACGAAACATGCAAACATGCATGTTTGACGAGAAAACCAAACGAAATGAAATTCTACGAGCTGTGTCAGCCAAACGATGTAATCAATGACCCAAGAAATAGATGTGTGCAGAAATAACATTTTTGGGTGCCTGACAGGAAGCCTGTCGCGCGACGAGAAGGCGGAGACGCAGACGGGTCAGCGGACGAGTCACAGTGTGTCTATGAGATGGAAGACGTACCATAGTACATTCCATAAACTAGACGGTAATGGCTGCAGTCCACGTGTTGCGACTCGTGCTGACCCGTCTGTGTTTCCGCCCTCTCGCCGCGCGACGGGTCTCTTGTCGGGTACCCAACATTTTTGAAACGTGAATCGCTAACCTCAATGAATTTCTCACGAGCATAGGTTTCAAGCAATGCTCTTCGCCCATGGATAGGACAGTGAGGGTTGTAATGCTGACACAGTCCACTCCAACTATGAATACGTTGGCGATGAGTTGGACCACCGTTCTGTCCACAAAGCACGAGCGAAGTATGTCGATTCAAGCTGAAGCTCTGACCCCTTAATATGGAGCGAGTGCAGTCAATAACTAGTCTACGCCAATCAATAAAAAAATCCAGAGTCTATATCACCGGGGAGGGGCGTTCGGCAAAGAGCCCGACACACCAAAATCTGGACAAAATGGTCTTTTATTGTTAACCTAAGCGGAAACAATACTCTATTAATTGCCTTAATTTTTTTATCTTTTTTATTTTTTCTTAATCTCAATTTTTTTCACAGAATGGAATTGGTTCCATTGCCTCAGAGCCAGGGTGAAAATCGTGTCGAGTACGTGGTCGCAGAAGTACGACCCCCCTCCGAAATCGAGATCCTGGCACGACCCCCTCCCCAAAGCAGAGCAAATTAATTCAATTTATTAATCAAAATAAATCCTGCAAAATAAATCAACAAAAATCCTGCAAAATAATGTTATGGATGCCTCTTCTTGTCACCTGTGCACTGTCTTTTATCGCTGCACACTTTTGTGTATTTACTGAAATATCGATTCGAGGAAAGAGGCAATTAACTTTGTTTGACCTCAAAGTCAAGTTCGTTCAGAAATGCACAGAAATCCTGAAGGCCGGGGTCTGCGATAATCTTATTTCCGCTATTTGCTTGAGTATATCGAAACAGCCGAGTGTATCAACCAATGGCCGCTGCGGTGCGATTGTCACTGGGTCAGATTTGCTGAAACCCCGAAAAAAAGTCCAAATCTACCACCCTCGATGAAAGGTTGCATTTCTCCATTTCGTAACCTTTGAAAGCAGTTTGAGGTAGGGTTAGATAGAGCTGGATTTCGCGTTTCCAAGGAGTATTGAAATTGCTCTGAAAGCCTTCATGCAGAAAGGTAGGGTCCTCTCAAATTAGTCGAGTAAACGTCGAGGACGCTGGAATTTTCATGCTAGTTTTTGCCACTTTAAAAGCAATATCTCTCTAATGTCGTAAGTCCTGAGAAAGGGAAGATAGTTTTGGAAAGCGGAAGGTTTGCGCTTTCTGATGGTCTTTTGGCTTTCTTCTAGATTTCCAGTTGAGAAGATATCTGCTCGCAGTATGTATCGAGGACGGATCCGGCCACCTGAAAATCCGCTCCCTCCTTCACCATTGCAACCTGTAATTGTTGGCAACGCTTGAAATGGGTCTAGAAAACATCCTCCCAACATAAGCATAGAAAAGGAGCAACCGTGACCATCGAATTTTGTCTGAGTATAGGCCATGCATCGCGACCTCACTCGAAGTTGCAGAATCGTTTCGAAGGTGTCATATGAACATGAACAGTCTGACAGAAGCTGCATTGTTAGTAAACGCATTCCGTAACTCTTACAACCTAAAAAACACTTCATTTTCCCAGGATTTTCCTCTCACGGTTGTCGTTTTTGCGATAGGGTCCTAACAACAGTGTCATTCTAAGCGAGGTATTAAGGGAGACGGAGCGAGCGATAGGCAGGGGAGGTGCCTTTGAAGCGCGTGGGCAAATGTGGCAGTCTTCTTTGCAGGGATGCACTTCCGTTCTTTGTACTGCCTCCGAATACGCCCTTCTCATGAAAGTGGAGGAATGGAGCGACTGAACCTGCGAAGAAAATTCAATATCATGTTTTTTTCAGATATTTTCATTTCCTGCTGCGCTATACCCTCTTACCTATCTGCACCACGATACCGCTGCTGTTACTGACTCCCAAGAGTACGACCCCCCTATGACCCAGCCCGACATGTACGACCCCCTGTCGAGGATTTCTTCGAGCGATATTCACCCTGCTCGGAGCACCTTTTCCACTCCAAAATGGGCTTAGCCGTAATCTGCACGGACTATTGCACCAAAATGTCTCTCCTTAATATAGTTTGGTAACTTTGAAACGTCGTTTTTGATCAACGATTATTGTAAGTATAAAAGCCGTACCAAAGCACATTAACTTGAACAATTTCCTCCATGTATTCAATCACTCTTCACCTTTTATTACGCAAAGCATGGAGGCCTACCTCGTAGAACTCTTTCAAGTACGACTCGAAGAAGTTAGGTACTCAAATTCTGACGTTGTTGGGATTATTGGGTTAATTCGCTGCTAATGAGCGCGGCATTGACCTGGCTCAATGACGGATGGACGGCGCCAGACCAGTGCTATATGGCGCAGAAAGTAGAACGTTCTAGCTCAATCCCGATTTTTGTAGCGTAATTTTCGCGACATGTGGTCCTGCGTTGTGGTACCATAGTTTTATAATGGCCGGATTTCTCACTTGACAACGCAGCGCTTGGCCAACGCGGGCTGGGAGATGTGCGCAGGGTTCACTTGTAACTGTATAACCAACAAGCAACACTCCATAATAGGCCAGCCCTATACTGTTTCATCATGAACAAGGAGGACTTTTTCCGTAAACGTCCAGTGTCGGGGTCATCCTCAGCTGTCCATCTGCTGCCAACCACGGCCATCTTCTGATTTTGTTATCGGGGAACATCCTATTGATAACTGCGTTTACATCGAAGTCTAGAGTCTTCTTTCTCTTGGAGTTATTCGAGAGAGTTCCAGTATTGGCCCCAGTACTGCTCGAGACCGTACCCAATTTCTAACCTGAAAGACCTTATCAGTCACACGTAGAAACTTTCTAATTTTACTGTTGGCACAGCCAAATCGTCCTGAGATTTTCTGTGTAGATTGACGAGAGCTCCATTGGTTGAACTTCTTTAATTCTTCATTTCTACAACTACAGTTCAATATCCACGCTAGCCGTCCTAGAGTCCTTTAACTCAATCTTGAAAGAGCTGAAACCATAGCTGGAAATACTCAGAGACTAGGTGTTGCTGCTCAATATTTTGCACCCAGTGAGCAAGATTCGTTGGCAGTTTTGCTTTGCTTGAATATGTACGTTCACACAATGTTTTCTGATCAATCATTTTCGAGCAAACGTTTTGGCTCGAAGAACATCATCTCACTGGCGCTAAGATATCCCAATATGCGTGCTGAATCGCTTTCGGAATAATGATCTCCCGTATCACAAGGTTGTGTTTTCGCTGAGAAGCAAAGATACAAAAGGAAGCGATATTTCAAAGTTACAAACCTAACGGAGGCAAAACTAGTTACCGTTTACTGCTTCGATCGGAATAGTTGTTTTGTAGTGGTGACGAGTGGTGCGCGAGAACAACACTTCGGTCAGAATTCGGCAGAATTCGTCGATCATCACCTTTCGAGATGGGCTCCTTTTCGTAACGATTTTCCACAGAAAGAGCCTCAAACTTAAGATTTTTCAATCTTGACATATTTGATGTCAAGAAAATGATCAATATCACCTGATTATCTTCCTGTAGTGGAGTCGCCGGCTTGGGATAAATGCAAGTGCAATCAGCACCTTGTGTACCGTTCAAAAAAGCCGGTGAAGTAGATCTTGCTAGTAGAAGTTCCAGCTCCTTTTTTCGTTCGTCCTCTTCCTCTTTAGCTTTCTTTTTTGCGTCTTCTTCCTGGATTGCGAAACTCATAATGAACATGTTCAAAACGAACGGTGATGATCAACAGCATGCGAAAGCATACATATCGATTTTTTGACGACCATCGCCACGTGCACGTCTGTTTTTGCAGAACAGCAGAAGCACGCGTGGCGACGGCCCTGAAAAAAAAATCGGTGACGGTGAACAGGGTGTCACCGATGCAGCAATATTAATCTGCTCCAATCACCTCGCCTGTTTCAATGACGGATACATTCCTGTTATGCTTGAATGAAATACTTACTTTTTAGAACGATGTAATTCACTTCAAAAGGTGAGAGGCAGGGAAACTAAGTTTTCTGGCAAAATCAAATACTGTACCTGTTGCCGCTTCTCTTCCTCTTTACTTTCTTGAAATCCTTCAACCAAAATGGCAACTAGTAAATTGAACAGCACATAGTTTCCGAAGGTCATTAGAGCTACAAAGTAGAGGGCGGCCCATGGATTTGTCTGTGCCATTCCATTGAATAACACCATGTTCCAGTCTTCTTGTGTTAGGATCTGAACAAATGTATCTGCTCAAAACAACACTCAAATTTCAATGTTCGAGAAAGGTTCATTCTGAACTGAAAGAGTTTTATTAAGAAAACTTGTCAGACAAAAGCGAGCTTTCAGAAGGCACACTAACTCTCTAGGCGCCAACTCTTGTTTACACTGCACGACAAACGCTGCCAATGGCCACGTCTGTTAACACATTGACGGATCGCGTGTTTTGGCATTTTGCACCGCGTGAGACGGGAGCGATTTAGCGGTGCGCGCCGTCCTCACCTTACTGTCCGCTCATTTTTTTAGAGGCGCAACACTTGAATCTCATAGGATCATTTCGCCAATGATCCCTACTATCCCCTTGCAGCCAAGAGTGTTTAAATATCCTTTGATTTAGCAGAGATTTTCGATGATACACAAAACTTTCATTTCAATTCTTCTAGTATTCGCTGTCGTTAACATTCATGAAAGATCGTAGAGAGCAGTTAGCACAAAGCTCTGTGAGTTCCAAGATACTTGTGTTTGATGGCAAAAAACTTAGACAAAATGCTTTTAATTTCATTCGCAGCGAGAGTGATTTTTTTTACTTCGTCGTGGTCATTATGCGCTCTTTTAAACAAAAGTCTACTGCATTTATTAGGTTGAAACAGTTGAAATGTCGTTTTTCGATCACAATTTGTTTTCATTATAAAAACGACAATGAACCACATCAACTGAACCTATCTCCTTCACCTGTGTCACAAGCTCATCACCTTTCGTTATGCCAAAGCATGGATGCCTACGGCGCAGATCCCTTTATGGTTGGACTCGAAGAAGTTGGGCACTCAAATTTTGACGTCGTCGCGGTTATCGAATTGTTTTGCTGCTAAGGAGTGTTGCGCTGACCTGGGTCAGTGATTGTCGGACTGCGCCAGACCTGGGCCATATGTCGCCGGAGGTAGGGCGTCCCAGCCCAACTCCTCGATGTCTTGTTGCGAGATTTTCGAGACATGTGGTCTTGCATTATCGTGCCATAATTTTTCAATGGCCGAAATTACCCTTTGACGACGCGGAGCTCGGCCCATGTGGTGGAGCTGTTATACGCAGAATTCACCTGTAACCGTACAGCAAACAATCAGCATTATACCGTTGCTATACTGTATCACTACATAAAAACATGACTTTGTTTCCGTGGATGTCTGACTTTGAAGTCACCCTCAGCCGTCCATCGGCTGCCGACTACGGTCCTCTTCTCGCGTTGTTATTGGGAAACATCTCTTTGTAAAATGCGGTCAACACAAAGTCAAGATTTTGCTCTTAAAGTTATGGAGCGAAGTTCCAGTATTGGTAGCCAGTACTGCTTGGTCGCGTCGCTCACAGTAGGCCAAAACCATTATCTATCCTGAAAGGCCTGCACAGTCGCACGCAGGAGCTTTCAAATCTTACTGTTGACACAACTGAATCTCAACGCAAGTTTTGTGCGGTTTATTGAGGTCTCAATTAGTTGCCTTTCTTTATTTCTCCGTCATCTAAAGCTGGAGGTCAAAATCCACGATCTTCGTCCTCAGGTCCTTTACCTTAGTATTGGAAGAGCTGGAACCATAGTTGGAAGTGCACAAAAGACTAAGTGTTACTGTTCAATGTTTTGCAACAATGAGTGGGATTCGTTGGCTGTTTTCCGTTGCTTGAATACATACTCTCTGACGATGGTTTCTGATCAGTCATCTTCAAGCAAAAGTTTTGGCCTGAAGAAGATCCACTCAGTGGCGCCTAATATTTTGCAACATGCGTGTTGAATCACTCTCTCGAATAAATGCTATCACATCCTAAGATGTGTTTAAGCTGGGAAACAAAGGCATAAACGGAAGCGACATTTCAACTGTTCCAACATAATATATAGTTAACCTTTATGCTTTCACCAGTTTGGCTGCGCACGCATTCGGGTGCGTCACACGGGGGTTCAAACGGGATGACCACTATTCTTATCTAGATTTTAGTTTTCTGTTCGGTACATCCCACCTACACAGACTGTTAGGTCACACTATATTTTCTATCTCCTACACCGCATTGAGGTACGTGTTTCAGACAGAATCGATCAAAACACAGTACCCATTCTCTAGGTGCGAACGAAAACGACAATTCCAAGCGACGGCGGTTTTGAAGGTCTTTTTTCAGGGCATGGTATGTTTTTCAATTTTTGAGAAGGTTTTGTAGTTGAGAAATCCTGTCTGTGGGCAATCTTGCCTCTCGTTTACTGCAGAACTGCTGAGTAAGATTTCAAGGGACGACGGTTTCGGAGAGCGTCTTTCTTTCGAGACAGGGTTTTTTTCGGAAGGTGGTGAGCCTGAAAATTTGTGTCTGTGACCAATGTTCTCTCACTATCACTGCAGAGCTCCTGAGTGAGATTCCTAGGGACGATGGTTTCGGAGAGCGTTTTTTCAGGGCATGGTATGTTTTTCAATTTTTGAGAAGGTTTTGTAGTTGAGAAATTGTGTCTGTGGGCAATGCTCTCCCTCAATTACTGCAGAGCTGCTGAGTAAGCCAACGAAAGGCGGTTCCGGAGAGGGTCTTTCTTCCAAGTTAGGGTTTTTTTTTCGGATGGTAAGGCTGAAAAATTGTGTCTGTAAGCAATGTTCTCTCTCTATTACTACAGAACTGCTGAGTGAGATTCCAAGGTACGGCTGCTTTGGAGACACTCCTCTTTCAAAATTCATGGGTAACCCGGCCCACTTTTGCGCGTCCTGCCCACTGAAACTTCATTTCCTTCGCTGACCTCTATACCTTATTCCTGGTGTTCAAGACTTCTTGGAACCGTGTAATAATGTTTCTGCATAACTCCGCCCACTTTGGTGCACACTTAGCTCACCAATAGTATTTAACCCCTTTCCCTCCAGCAACCCTTATCCACTTTATTCCCGGGCGTTGGGGCTTCTAAGAACCGAGTTATGAATGTGGTGGCGAACTCCGCCCACTTCGGGGTGTGCCACGCCTAGCGTTCACATTCAACCTCTACTCCTCCTCTCACTACTATCCACGTTTTTTCAGGTCTCTAAGTCGTCTCGGATCAGAATTATGAGGACTTGTAGGGAACGAAACCGAGCTAGGTATATTTGTGGCAAACCCACTTTGATGCATGGGTCGCCCACTGATATCAATTGATTATAATCTCTTCCCCAACCTTTTTCTACTTTTTTCCCATCTCCGAAACTTGTTGGAACCGAGTTATGAAGTACCAACAAACCCAGCCCACTTTGGTGCATGCTCCGCCCGCCAACAACGGTTGACCCCTTTCCCTCTGCCAACCCTTATACACCTTTTTCCGGGACTCCGGGGCTCCTAGGAACCGAGTTATAAGCCTAATTGCAAACTCCGCCCACTTTGATGTAAGCCACGCCCGTCCCTGACATCTAGCTTCCCTTCCCCTCCTGACCTCTACTCGCTGTTTTCCGGTCTCTAAGTCATCCCGGAGCCGATTTATGAGCTCTTGTAGAAAACGATGTCCGCTTCACGACACGCTCCGCCCATTGTGGGCAGGCCTCCGTTCACATCATGCGTGCAGGAAATACCTTAGGCATTGCTCCCCTGCACTAATTTCGTTTCTGGTCTGTAGGCTTCTTCTTAACCAAGTTATGAACATTTTCACTGAGCACCGCAGAGAGTGGGTCTCCACATTTCAATCTGGCTTACCAACGCACACCTATACCCAATTTTGTCCCCGGTCTCAAGGCTGTTTTGTGATTGAATTTGAAATCATGGTCCTCAGTACCACTCATTTCGACGCACGCCACGCCCACTGTGGGCGGGGCTCCGCCTAAGTAATGTATGTTTTTTTACTTCTCGAAATGTGGTACACCCATCCCAAGCTTGACCTGGACCCAGTAGGTTGATGTCCGCTTAATACGGAATTTCGTGACAGACAGACAGACAGACTTAGCGCATTATATACCAGTTTAGCTGCGCACGATACCGCGCGCGAGACACGGCTAGAGAGGATGGATTTTCGTGGCAGGGTAAACGTGCGTTTCGTAGCTCTCAATTAGGAGAGTGGTATTTGAGTTATTCGGGAGAAGCCGTACTTGGAGTTGGTGAAGGTTGAAAGTTCGAGAAGAGGCTCGAATTTGAGGAGGTGGTAAGGAAACGGAGTTGTTCCTATATATTTTGGGGTGAAGGACTGAATGGGGAAGTGGGGTATTCCCGTTCCCCCCCCTCCCCCCCTAGTGGTTACAAACAGACAAACACGTCAAACTGCTGCTTTATACAGTGCGTTTCAAAAGTATGTGCACACCCTCAAAATTCGCGTTTCAAAGGCCACCATGTGGGCTCGGGCTTTTAAATACTTTTCAATCGATTTCTCGTAGTTGATAACCTTCCAATGGAAGCAAAGCAGATAATATCGCTTCACTTTTGGAAAAAAGTTCCGGATGAAATTTTTTTTTCTTTGTTTCAAAAGTATGTGCACACTTAACAAAAGACAAAAACGTAGCTGATGTGAGATTAGAAAACACCTGGGCCTTAAGAGTTTCTAATTAGCTCAAACATCTTGGCTGGCATAATCTTAACCCGTTTGGCATAGGTGTTTCGTCGCTGTCGGCCCAAATAGCCTCTATCGCCACCTTCAGTTCATCCGCGGTATTATACTACCGGTTGCTAAAGTTAACGCCTTGATCAAGGGCTCCCTATAGGGTTGCAGTAAGGAGGACACACAAGCCAATCTATCACTTCAGCACCATTTGGTTAAGGCCATTCTTTTGTAGATTGCGAAGCATCGAAAGACACGTGGTCCTGTTGCTAAAAATGCAATTTTCGCTCCGCTTCGCTAAGGAAGGGCAACAGGTGACATTGGAGCACTGCTTGGTATTCTTTACAGTTCATACGCAGTAATGGAACGGCAACTTCTGAATTTCCGCTGATTGCGAAACCGCCGCAGATCCATCAACAGGCTTCTTCTGAAATTCCTTCTCGAGAGCACGAGCGACTCATGACCAAGCCTCTCCAGTAGTAGCAAAATCCTTCCAGCCCGTCAACATCGAGCTCTTTCCATGAGTTAAGATTACCTGAGGAGAGAAAGTCCATAAAAAGTTGCTTGTTTTGAAAATAGGAAATTCTCGAAAAAGGTGTATTCGCCTGGTGTCCTATCCTATGTTGCCACGTCTGTACGAGCAGACTCCAATGTGGCTAACTTGTGCTGGGCCTTGAATTGAGTAGCCTTTCTCAGTTTCTGTCGAATAGTGTATTCATTTGAGCGGATGAGGGGCTTAGTGATCATTTTCGAGGTTGGAATAAAGATCCGAGCTCGGACTGTCAATGAAGAATAAGACAGGATGTGGGCTACTCTTTTGTTGTTCTGACCAGTCAAGGATCGTGGATGAAGCGGAGTGTGTGCTGAGTATTACTATCACGGTGCCAGATAAATCTTCGAATGCAAAGGAGAACGACCAAGTTATCGTGCGATTTCTAGATTGGAACGTTCATTATCATGCAGAACCTTGATCTGAGCTTGCTCATCTTCAGGAAGAAGTATGGCGCGAACTGACATGATGACGAAGTGAAAGCAGCAAAGTCGGATTGAAATCGGTAAAAAATTCGGCGCCAAAATCTGATCTTCTGCAAGTGTGCACATACTTTTAAAACAAAGAAAAAAATTTCATCCAAAAAATTTTCCCGGAAGTGAGGTGATATTATCTGTTTTGCTTCCATTGATAGGTTATCGACTACGAGAAATAGATTGAGAGGAATTTCATAGCACGAAACCTTATAGTTCCCTTTCAAACGTGAATTTTGAGGGTGTGCACATACTTTTGAAACGCACTGTATATAAGAGGATAGAGGGGATATAGAGGGCTGAGCCTTTGTGTGTCTACTTGAAAAAAATTAAATACTATCTAAGGAACCACCATCAGGGTCCAGGTCAAGTTCGGGATGGGTAGAGAATAAGTGGCTACAGGGGCAGACACGGACCATGGGAAACTCCGCCCACAGTGAGCGGGGCATGCGTCGAGGTAGGACCAACCGACGGCAAAATTCAAGTTTGGGTAGCGGTGTAGCCAAAACGCCGAAAAAAAAGTGTAAAGGTGTGCACTGGGTTTAAAAGTCGAATCTGGGAGGCCCGCCCCTTGTGGGTGGAGCGTTCTCTGAGGGAGTGTCAGCCATCAATTAATAGTGTGATTCCCAACCTTACTCGAGCACTCTGCGCAAAAACTGATATATTCCATTGATATCGATCGACAGCATGTGACTCATTGGGATTTCCACTACTACTGCAGCCATCAATCAGTAGTATGATTCCGAACCATGTTCGAGCACTCTGCGCAAAAACCGATATTTTCAATCGATATCGATCGATACCCTGTAATCGATCCAAAATCTAACTCCTACGACACTACCCGATCAATGTTGCGATTTGTTTAGCAATTCGGGGCCTCTGCACAAAAACCTGTGTTTTCTGAGGAGATTACAGCGCAAGCTCCGCCCACCTGACCGGGCCCCGCTCATTAACATACCCTTTCTAACCAAGCTCTACCTTCACCCTACACACCTAAGAGGCAGCTTCCTACCCACCCGGGACCATGTCTTAACTGTTTTCTTAGGTCTACGTAGCGTGCGAGCCCCTAGTTACAAACAGACAAACACACCAAACTGCTGCTTTATATACAAGAGGATAATTATGCTAATGTATTATCCATAGTATGAATACAAAAAACCCGAGATGAGCATTGCAAGCACAGTAAACCTGGATGACATAGTTCTAACGCGCATGCGCGTCAGAATGTGCGATGCGGTGCGGAATTTCTAACGTGCATGCGCGCCAGTGTGTCGTCAACGTGCAATCAATCGATATCTAAACTTGCACGGTGCAGCGCGTTACCATGCGCGGCAGCTCACACTGTTGCGGAAGGCGAAGGCCACGAATGTGAGGAAATTCAAAAAAGAAGTCATTATGCCCTATTCCGACTGGAGGTATTTTGACAAAGGACTGATTGACATGGAATGTTTCCTGCTTTATGCATCACCTAGCTGTTACCCTCTCCTCTCCCACGTAATTCTGAACTGGGGAAAAGGTAACGAAGATGGCCACTGCAGCGAATACACAAAAAAATCCTCTCAAGACCTTTTCATCAACTAACAACAAACAAAACAAAGGTTAAAAAGTGTTCAGCGACATCTACAAGCACCACCAGCCCCCTTCCTTCCCTCTCCCCTTTCCAAGTTCCCAATACGATCCCCAATTATCCCCAATTAATGACGCATACCGCACTTGAACAGCTATGGGTTACTGCTTTTGAACAGGAACGTGGTTGTGGTTGTTTGTTCATCATTAATGAACAGAAGAACAAGAACCCTGCTCACAACTTGTTTTGTTTGTTAACTATTGTCTCAACGCCGCAGTTTTCGTTGCGAATGCTTCGCAAGAATGCAGGCTTGTGAACAGAATTTTAGCCCCACGCGAGACTCGAACCCGTACCTCTCGCTTACGCGCAAGTGCGCTACAAGTTACGCTAACAGAGCACCGCTTCGTTCCATCTCCATTTTCATGGTATATTTGAAGTACTTGCCCTGTAAACGAAATTCTAGTACAGCTTTGGGAAGAAGTTCTGTTCATAACCCAGTATTCTTGTAAACTGCTCACAATCCCAAAATTAAAATCAACCTACACGCTGATCGTATGGGCGGGATTCGCATCTCGCCCCGACGAAGGTCATGTTGGTTAGACTTTGCCATTGATGCGGGTAAAAATTGGGTGAACCACTAGATGCCTCGTAGAAGTGGGGCAGCATTTATTTCACGGGTTCTAGGCAAAATCCTTCTTTGTTTCATTACCTTTCTACCATTACTACTCAATCGCGGACCATGCCTTTAAGGTCACATGCAAGGCCTTTCACACCGAGATTTCATCAGCAATCGCTTGACCCTGGCCAAACGATGAGACCCTTGAGGGCAGCGCTCTCACCTGGAATACCGTGACTGTCGCATGATGAAATGTGTCGAAGTTCGTGCGATCGCAAGAACATTCATTGTTGAATATCTGCTTGCAGGTACATTGCAATCCAGTCTCGTTGTGAATACAGAACTTGTAACCAAAAAGAACCATTCCTAGACAACTGAAAAGCACAACCACAGTCACAAGCACAACATATGTATGACACGAAAGCGATGTTAATGACAGCATGTCGGTTGATACCTCCACTGATGCTCTGAGGAAGAAGTTTGCTTTCTGGTTAATAAATCAAACCCATGCAAGTTCACAACACACTTTACCAGCAGAGCTGACCACAGCATACCTTACCCAGCACTCTTGAAGAGACCACAATCCCCAATTAAAATTCGACGCATCAGAAGATTTCCAGGGTACCCAATAGGAAGCCCGCTGCGCGTCTAGAGCTCTGACGTTCGACGTACAATAGCAAATTTCTTCAAAGTTGAGGCCAAATCACCACGGTGCGAGCTGCGACTTGTCCGCTGAAGCGTCTACGTCTGTGCACTCTTGCCGCTCGACGGGCTTCCTGTCGGGTACCCAGATCTTCAATTTCTACATCCCAGGGATATGCAAACAATCTCACAAGTTGTGCCTCCAGAACTAACAATGGTCGCGGCTGGGCAATGACTACTGCCTTGTAATTTTGAAAAGGAAGTCTGCTAAAAAGTAAAGCTCACTTGAAACACCGTGATGAGCGCCCAAAGAAGTGTGTCGAAATTCTTTCGCTCGCATTTCTTTGATGGACCTCCAAGAAGACGCTCCTCCACCTTGCAGAATTTACACCCGAATAAATTCATACCAAGGATGCTGTAAGTGTTAAGAAAGTTAGTTATCACGTGTTAATGATAGGATTGGAATATAGAAAAGATAAGGAAATTTGAAGGCATATAAGTTTTCAATAAGACGGATGTAAAGTGGATTAGAAGTGATCCATCTGACCACAAGTGATTTTCTTCGCAAGAAATTAGAAGAGAGTAAAAACAGTTCAAATGTGCTCAAAGTGTTTTGCAGCTTATCACAGCAGGATGAAAATCAGGAAAGAGCGGATTCACTTTGAGGGACAAGCCGCATGGGCAATGATCGCTGTGGAGCTGTGGGAAGAGTGCTCTGTGGGGGGCCCTCAGACGATCAATCGCTCAAAGCCATTCTGATGGCATCCAGTGAGGCATCTGCCCACTTCTAGACATGCGCCCCTTTTCCCCACACACCTTAATTATCCTATGGATGATGTCGCGAATGATTATGTTCTTAAAGCAACAGTCCAGGCAGGGTTTCAACTACTTGGTCATTAGGCGGTCAAAACATGCCGCCAGCCCAAATAAAGTTTATAGGAAATGTCTTTAATTTAAAACTACCTCTAAATATGCGCTGGAAGGGGTCGAAGTCCTCTTGGAGGGGCGGATCACCCATAAAGAGCGGATCGCCCAACATTCGCTGTGCAGAGCGCTTGCTCGACTAGCGGTCGTTGCGGGGACCGCCGCGCTGTATGAGTCGATTCCATAAGAACCCAATTGAAGCGCTTCAATTTCGATTGCTGGCAAATAGTTATGTATTTGCAAACATGCATGGCTATTTGCCAGCAGTCAACTGGAGCGCATGTACTACGGGCAGGTTCGGACAACTCGTCACACACATCTCCCTAAACGCCGGGAGTCCCTGTCTAAGCCCCTGTCCGACGTTTTTTTCTACTTTTTCTATCTCCATTGATACCCAATCTCTCACCTGCAACGTCATTACAGGTGGTCCTTACCCGCGAATTCGTTCCTGGATTGTTGCTTTAAACCCAGTTCAACGTGACACAGTTCTAGCACCTCAGAACTCCAAAAGTGTTGAGCAGGGTCAGGAGTAAATATTATATAAACCCTTGAAACGGCAAATTTTACCAAAATTCCCAAGATTCTTACCCATCCCGATTCTGCTGAAAAGATTTCCAAATCCTCACAAATACGGTACTGTACATCAAGCATCACCCCAGGACCTAAGAAACAACCTCCATTCTCCCATCGTTCGGCTCCCAGAGGCAATCGGTCCACCCTGTATCTATCGCACGGTTCAACAGCAGACTTACGACGTCCACCTCAGAGCACCCCACTAGACGCTCTGGCGTGAACTGCGCCTTCACCGGTCATCGCATCGCAATGCAATGGCTCATGGACACGGCCCCATGTGATCATATTACTTTACCTGAAGATGAAAATGAATAGTACAAGTAGACCAAAGAATACAGTAACATTATCCATTGTTCTCAACATCACAACAAGTTGATAGCGTAGAGCCGGCATAAATCGGACTAATTTGAGAATTCGCAACAATCGAAAAGTGCGAAGCACTGACAGTCCTCCTTTACCCTCTTGGAATAACTCCAGAACGCTGAAAGTGAACCGTTTGAAGTTTATCTGACAAGGGACAAACATGAACTAAATTACAAAGGGAATTGAAAAAAAAACGAACCTGAGCGCCACGATTCCGCCATCGAAGAGATTGAATCCGTCTGATAGATAGCCGAAAAGACCATCGGCGAGAATCTTCAAAAGCATTTCAAATGCAAAAAGACCCGTAAAGAATAAATTGGAGTATTCCAGAATGATAGTGAGGATTTCCGGCTGAAACACTTACAATTAAGTAACATTCCAGCGCACTACAGCCTTTGACATACTGACGGCAGCTCGTGACAACTAGATGCCGCTCTCATAGGCCGTGCGGGACGCTGCGGTATGCATGTGTCACGCAGCAGGCGCGCTCACAAAATCGCACTTGGCCCATTCCTGCTAGTCAAACTAAGCGCGTAGCGTCATCAATGTGTTAAAATAACGCCTAAAAATGCAAACCTGCTGATGATACTCCACACCCATGCTGAGAGTGTTGACCAGAATCGCTACTAAAATCCCTCGAGTAAAATGATCGCAAACAACGAAATGACGAACTTTCGTACGAAACCATCGCCATCGAGACTGCGGTTGTGGCTGTTTCTTCAGATCCTAAAAATGAGTGTAGCATAATATGGTGAAAGTTAGAGATTCGTAGATTCACTTCTTAGTGGATTGCAGTAAAAGCAAATTTAGCCCTTTTCCAGAAAAGATATGATTTTTGCGTTTGGTTTTCTCATCTAATGCAGCACTAGCTCACTAGGCCTACTGCAGCACCACAAATCTCTCTCATGTTAGTAAGGTAAACGGTTGAATAGCCGTCTATAAAAGTCACCCCGGTCAGATAACGTAGAGACGCAACTCTTTGTTATAGGACCTGGGTCGTCATGGCGTCCAGAAAATTCCCGCAACGATACCACCTCCACTACATATATTGACCACGATAATTCCTTCCCCCACTTCTTCTGCTCCAATCTCATCCTACTTCTCTTTACCCTAAGTCCCTATTCTCTGAGAACGAAAACCCACCGATAGAGAGATAGCAGGGTTGAGTGAGGAGGGTAGGGGGATTATCTTCAACAATGGGAACGGTAAAATCTTCCTGACATCCCTCACACTCTCTGGGGATTTTCGTCGAAAAGAAAAACCATTTCACATATGACGTCAGGCTAGAATTTCTCGTTCCATTGCCTACACTTTAGCTATTTTCGTCTTAGGCTTGCCCATATCCTACACTGCAGTAAAACGCTGAGAAACGCGACATCTACGGGAAAGAGTTCAAACGAATCACAAATTGCTTACGTGTATATCGTGAGTTTTGAGTGGAATTGCAAAATTCGATCAGTAGGCTATACTGAATCTAATAATCCCACGTCCCAACAATATTTTATCTTTCAAGGATGATTCGGAAGTGTAGCGTGACGAATTTCCATGTTTTCTGTGCGCAGATCAGACCAATTTTCCGTTAATAAAATACGATTTTGAGGAATTCTTCGGAAACAAATCACATACCTTGCATTCGCCATTGTCAGACCATTCCTCTTCAGTCGCGAAACCCTCGTCGCTAGTTGGGTTGTGTGCCAAATGTCCTGAATTTGGTTTAAGTAAGGTAACTATATAGCAGTGATAGAGTGGGGGAGAGCGGTGAATGATAGAATGAATAACAGTGATCAGTCGATACTCAGTAGCCGATAGGATTTTGGAACCTGAATAAACGCGATGCAGCTTCAAAATAAAACCAAAATGAGTGTAGAATTGTCTGGTGAGGGAATGGGAGGAGGAGCAAGTGTTCATACAGTATGGAATCCCGAATTTCTGAGATATTTCTAACTTCAACAAATTCACCAGATATTCTTCTTTTCATTCCCTTATATGACCCCACTACGCCCATCACCACTCCTCCTCAACAATCACAAAAGTATCCTTTGGTCGCCACCAGACAGAAAGCCTGTTAGCAAATGGTTGATTATCGCAAACACGGTTCACAGAGAATTTCGGATTCGAAGGTACATTCTGGTACTCAGTGGTGATTATTGCGTGCGAAAATGGAAGCACCCGTGGTAAATGGTCCATCACTAATGAA
Organism: Ostertagia ostertagi; assembly: GCA_036418205.1. Lineage (NCBI taxonomy): Eukaryota > Metazoa > Nematoda > Chromadorea > Rhabditida > Trichostrongylidae > Ostertagia > Ostertagia ostertagi. The sequence continues at coordinate 74,392 of MU868431.1, forward strand.
AGAAAGCAGAAAAAAACTACTAAAAATATTCGACACACGGCGCGGGCATGGCATGGGTGTATTTGCGATCCTCCCTTGGAGATATCTCGTTAGTCGGCCGCTCCTCTGAGGTCTGAAACACGGCAAAAGGGGCACAGGAATCCTTTATAACAGATGAGATTTCCTAGGGGGCTAAGGCAAACCCCGCCTATACGATTGGCCGGCTATGTGATTTCGCGGAGTTTTGATAGGTTTTTCATTCTTACGTTACTTATGGAGCAATAGCCATAACTGTCTCCATTTCCGGGTGCCCGACAGGAGGCCACTCGCGCGGCAGCAAGGTAGAGGCAGCGGATGAGTTGCGGCGCGTACTATTGTGATCTCGCCAAGCTATTGTACCATTGTATGTTCTACACGCACATCACGCTGCGACTCATCCTCTGACTACCTTCTTGCTGCGCGTCGAGCCTCCGGTCGGGTACCCTCCATTTCCGTATGCAATAATATGTAGCTGTTCAGTCTGCTTGGGCTTTCGATGCTTTCAGCCTCAGTCCCTTACAAGCACTTTACTTGCCTAGAAGGACCAAATCACTACTTGTATACTAACTTTTTTCCAGAAACTCACAAACGCGATCAAACGATGACCATTTTTTGAAAAAATCGCATGATTCACCTAAATATCGCTCGATTTTAATTTGATTCACTCGAGCACCCTGACTCTTCGAAATTCCGCTGGTGGTGTTACGATTGTCTTTTAGAGTTGATGAATTGGAATTACTGGGACAATACCATTTCCTATTTTGTCCTGCTCTTCTCCAATAGTTACACGCCGTGATCGCTTCCTTATCACTCTTCTTTCTTCAGTGACTGCTGGTTCCTCTGCGTCCGTCGGTTCAACTTCTGGAATCAAGGCAATCACATGAGCCGAGCATGGTCCAAAGGCAAGCAAGGCCTCTACAATGCACAAGCAGAGGGTCCCACCCAAGCTAACCAAGCCCTTCTTCCCACCGGAGTTGGTTGATCGGTACCATACATTAGAGAATAAATACAAAGAACCGTGTAACGGTCGTCCTCATGTTCTTCTGCCGTATCGCATTAAAATGTACAGTATTTCGGATGGAAACACGTAGAATGCGTGGCGCAATGCCAAGAGGATCGACTAACACCTCTCTTCACCCGGTATTGCAGTAGAGCAATAATATCTAGCAGGACACGTTTTGTACTAGTATACCACATTGCGTACCGCGTGCGCCACATGGTGGCGCACGATTTCACACGAAACATCACGGTTTAATCTGATTTATTTGACATATTTCAATGCTCATGGACTGGTTGCCTCATTTTCAGAGCCTGGAAACCATACGTGTCATCACTGGCAAAATTGTTGATAGATTAATGATGATACGTTTTTGAAAAATATAAAAAAGCTACAAAGGTGCTCATAAAACGGCGGTCCGCAATGTGATACTCAACAGTCGATTCTGAACGATCTGCAGGAACCTTTTGAAGTTGGTAGAGAATAGTCACATAAAGCACGAGACAATCTTACCCTCTTCTTCGTCAGTACGTTCCTCGATCCGTGACAATGTCGCCATATCGTCTAGTTTTGATTTTCTCCTCTTTTTGGCTTCAGTCTTTTTTTTCTCTCGTCGCTCCTTCATATATGCATTGAACTTCTGAATTGTTCAAATTAATATTCCCAACTAAAACTGCCCAATTCTCCTTCCAAAACGCCTTTAAGCTTGGAGGGGCGTGTAGGGGATAAGTATGTCAGAAGAACGGCAAGTCCTCAAATTACACTTCACTCGTGAATCTTCCTAATCCAGCAGAAACCACTCAAAAACGACCCCCTCTTACGCCACGATCGCTCCAATGAACACTTTTCCAAGATGGTTAATCTTGGTCGATCCCAAATATGACCCTCGCTTCCAAAATCGCTAATAGATAACGCAAATAGACCCACGAACATATATCGACCCTGGTTCGAACGCCCTTAATGACGCCTCAAACGTGTCCCCACATCCCAGCCCTTGTAAACGTGACCTTAAAAATTCCAACTTTTGAGAAATGGTATTAAGAAATTCAAGTCAGTCCAGGCATTGAAAAAGGTGTAAGATCAGACGAGTAATGGTACGAAGGTGACCAACTGAAAGCCAAAACGAACCCTCTTCATTGTTCGCTTCGTTTTTCGGAATGTGTGCCCGATAAAGCGAACAATCGCTGCATAGACCGTATCGCCGCCTTCTTCTTTGGACGAGGCGCCACCTGCGTCACTACCGCTTCCGGCTGCAAAAAATGGCTGAGCAGTGGCTCATATCCTCTCCGCTCCGCATTACTCAATAAATCGATTATTGATTCATACTTACATATAGAATCTGGGCTTCGATTCTGTAACCGCTTCCGTTCTTGAAGCATTCGCTCTGTTTCGCGTCGCTTTGTCTCAGCGAACTGCGTCGCTATTACGACAAGGCACAAATTAATCATGAAGAAAGCACCTATCTAAAAGTATGCAAATCAAGATTTATTTTTGGAAGAGGAGTATATCGATGGAAGCCTTCATAGGAATGATATAAAACTTTGACAATATTGTATAACATCAGCGGCGGGGCAGGAGATCGCGACGGGAGGCCGGCGCGCGGCAGCATTATAAGTTATCGTCGCCGCGGCGCGCGCTGCAAGTGCCGCGCAGATACCATTAACAACGCCGCTAGCGCCGCGCTGCTGCAGTCGGAATTTCTTCTAACGCGATGAAAATACTAACTGAAACTTACAACTATGAGTAGAACAAAATAAATCCAATTCCAAAAGGAGTGGGCATCTTGGACGTAATACATGATATCTGTCCATCCCTCCAGCGATATCACCTTAAATATGCTTAGGATCTATCCTTGAACTTGGGATGTTCTGGTAAGAAAAATAAAACGTAAAAGGTGAACTTACAAGAAAAATCGCTACCCATGCGAATCCTATATTATCAAATGACACTGAGCCTTGAAAGGGGTTCCGTTGCATAACCTGAAACGAAGTGCCTTTAAACGTCAATCATTTGCAGATCTCCAGGCTTGCCGGATTAGCTCAGCTATGTCGTATAAATAAGAAACTCGAAACTTAATTCACCTGGCACTCGTTGTAGTAGATATTCCAGTTGATACACGCTTTATCACTAACTTTATCATAGTCGTCTATAGTTAAATTGCACCTAAACAACAGTTTCTCAGCTTAGCAGGAATTATGCATATCGTCCATTTGCAGGCGTTGACTAGGAATGAGGAACTAAGGATCGCCGTGGATTCCGAAAATTCGTAGTACTCAATTCAAACTAAGCTCATTGCTCTGCTTTCGTTGCAGACTCTCGGCCTAATAACTATCACCAGCCGAACAGGTCACGGTGGTCCGCCTCTAACAGCCTGCTGCGCGGTAGACGAGAGCAGAAAGTTGAACGCCTAGAGCACCTTGAATTGAATGCCAGCGCACGTGGATCAGTCCACCTGTACTTCTGACGCATGGACGATAGAGAGCTTCAGAGGCAGCGGTTGTTATGGCCGGTACGCGGAGTTGAGGGACTCAATGGCGAAGCCACACCCCCTAGCGCCTCTAGCGCGCTGGGTGTGTGCTGGGGCTGCCTCTCGACCAGAGTCTACCCTACCTTTGACAATGTTTGGAAATTTTTGCGACCCTCTTGCGGAGGATCTTGGATACGACCCCTCTCTGTGAAGGTTGTGTATGAAAACATTAATGTTACATATGGACGGGAAGAAACTCCGGGGAGCGCAAGTAGTTCCCGTTTTCCAAGATGTTTCTGCCCCAATGAAATAAAACCTCAATGAAATTTGCACCTGCCTCTTTCGAGGATCATAATTTCTTTCGAATTCCAGGTTGTGTGACGATCAAGAATAAGGACGTATTTTCCTGACATGGGTTGCAAACAGGTGTACTCAATTTTAGAATCCAGCTACTTGCACGAAAACATTTAATATAAAGATGCAGCCACTCTCTCAGGTATTCTTCGTGTAAGGTCATTAAAGTCTTACTTTACTCCATCTACAGTATAGGGCGGAAGATTGGAGCAGGTGTGCAACCCGTTTGCATCTGCATGGCTACATATGTACTCTAGCGAGGTATCCTCAGGAATATAGAACCTGAAGAAGGCATTAAGACCAAGGTATGCTTCTTCATTCTTCAAGGTTTAATAATACTTACCTGGTTAATTTGACATCATTGAATAGTGCCGTTTGATTTTCTGATATAGTTTTTGGTAAATTAATCACACATCGATTTCTGAAAAAACTGGTACTCTATGAAATATGCTTGAATGTAATAAAGTAGAGAAAAAAGAAGAAATAAAATATGCTCACCGCAATAGACCCGCCCATAGCTGAACGCCAACAATTCCAAAAATGAAAAACACAAAGAAACACAACAGTAAAACATTTCCCAACATCGGCAGTGTGTCGAGAAGAAGGTTCACTGTAAAATAGGCATACATGTGATTTTCATCACACGGTCCGCAGAGAAGATTCTACAGTCAGGTTGAAGGTTGAAGAATGGTTGAGTGACAGCCGGGCCCCCTATGGATGCGGGACGATGCACGTTTTGAAGCAAGGAATACGTCCCAGTGATCTAATAGGGCCATGGCCAGCTGCTCGAGCCGCTGCCCGCCCACCCCATCGCCGTCCGCCTTTCGTCGTTTAGTAGAGAGAGCGTTAGCTTCAAAGAGGGTAGCAACGATGAGAGTCACTCATGAGGGAATCAAAGGGCATAGCGGGGTCCATTTTTCGGCTACTAGGCCGCTACGCATGGTTTTTTCTTCGCACTTGCATAGCAAACCATCTTTTCCTTGGTTTTTCATGGGCTGCCCTCCATCGTGAACCCTGCCTTCAAAGGCACGTTCCATGACGAAGATCAATGCTTTCTGTGAGTGTCGCAAACCAGTTTGCAAACCTCGTTGCGATGCGCCTGCGGTTTGAAAGTGCGCGATATGAGCGAGCACTGGGACCTGTTACTTGACCGCAGGTAGCTGCAACTATAAGTCCCAACGCAAAGGTAGAGACAGAAAACTGCCTGCGATTCTAGCACATCCTGTACGCTCGCGCCCGTCTCTTCTCGGCACCCGGTGTCTCCTCGCCGTGGCAACCTCACAATGAAACCCCCATACCCCAAATTTCGTGCTTTCGATAAACAATTTCGTTATTTTGCTAGCGGTCCCGTTCTACACTTTCATCTTAGGCCAGAACTCCATACCGTTTGATTAAAACCTGATGCAAAACTCCGGACGATAAAGATTAGTCGAATGAATCTTATACTGCTTGCGCTATTGTTTAGGGTATTCATGTAACAACATTCTGAAGAATCCAGTGGGTGTCTGTGATTGGTGAATTATAGCGAACATCAAGTAAAGAGGCCCTGGGTACGAATCGCGCTACAAAACGTGAGGGAGGTAAACGACTGGACACAAGAGCAAATCTTCAACCCTCACTCATGTGTCCAGTCGCTGACGATCGAAGCTGCAGCGAGTATGCAAAACCAACCAAGGATCCTCATTGATGGTATCCGATTCACTGCTCGAAGTGGTCGCAGTACTCGTACTGTACGTATCGCGGTTAGATTGATATTGCCACCAAGGTATTCTTGTAGCAAGAATTCGGCAATCCTGTAATTACGTTCTTCTCTTTGTGGGGACGTCTCGGCTCTTTGCGAGAAGAAAACTAGGCTACTTCTTTGTTTTCCATCCTTCACTGGAAGAATAACACATTCGTAACTTCAAATTCACACGAATTCGATGTAAATTTAAAGCTTAATTATGAAATTTGAATTCCATTTTACTTGTTCACAGTGGAAGGATGCAGAATTCTTCCCGAACAGGCTCTTTAGCGTAATTGACACGACCTGAGGTAAACCTCACGGGATGAATTTCAAAACAAGATACCCTCCCCCTTGATGGGCCAACCCACACCATCTTGGATGGCCGGTAGTGTCATTGAACCTTCCACCACGGATGCACTCAAGCCTTCCTTAAAACTCTCCAAGGTGCGTACAGCGGGAGCGGGATATACTCAACTCTTAAAGTCAATTCCTACGTACATAGCTCATACTTTTCGTCCAATATTTGGGCAGGGATAGCCGAGTGGTTAAGAGGTTAGACTCATGTCTGCACCTCTGAAAAACCGCGAGTTCGATCCCTGCCGAGGCTGCAAACCATGCCTTGCAAAAATTGCAAAAATGGTTCTAGTACCAGCGTCAGGCCCAGGTTGACAGGCCGGCTGATGAAGACCCCCGTCATAACAAATATGTCTAAAAGTCGCAAAAGAATCAGTGTTAGTGCTAGGACGTCACCCGGAAGTGGCGCGCAGAACCCCCGCCCGAGTTCTGTGGTCACTATGCGAGGGCTACCGAGAAGAGAACGGCTTCGGCCAAAGAAACTAGTTCGAATAGGGACTCTAAACATAGGATCACTGACTGGGAGGTCCCGAGAGGCTGCTGATCTGATGACGCGCAGGAACATTCAGGTGCTATGCCTTCAGGAAACGCGATGGAAAGGTGCCAAGGCCAGGGAAATCGGGGAAGGTGCCAAATTACAATGGGGAAGACACCCAAGCGGAGAGAGGGAACTTAGTCAGGATTGACCTTTCACACCTCCTCGCCGTGGTTATCTCGCACCACCCTGTAACCTGCCTCTGGGTAGACCTTGCTTAATTAGGTGTGCTCACCTCACACCAACATTATCGGGGAGAGGGAACTTAGTCAGGATTGACCTTTCACACCTACCACGTCGTTACCTCGCATCACTCTCTCACCTGCCTACGGCTGGACCTTGCTTAATTAGCTGTGCTGAGCTATTTTATAAAGAAATCAGAGATATGAGAGTAAAGGAGCAACTCTGAAAATTCAACTACAGGAAACGTGCTAATTTCCTCATTTGGGTTCATTCTGCCGGAGAATTTCCTTGAGCAAAGTACCAGTATAACGCCATTTTTAACCTTGCGATAATTTACGAATTATCAGAGCGTTGCCCATAGCTTTGCTAATACCTTTTTCCCCTATCACTTGTCTATCCAAAATTGCCATCGTATTTTTGAACTACGAGTGATTCACGAAAAGAGTGCGCTACGACGTTCAGTGAATATTTTTCAGCTTTTCTTTCTTTTACCTATGGGATTTTGACTAATTTATAGAGAAAATTTACTAGCGATAAGCTTAACTTTGGAGGAACTATGCTTCGATGGTTCAGCGCGCAATTTAACCTTTGTTGGGGAGCGTTGGGAATTTTTAACTTCCGACCTTCCTTTTCCTTACATCCTCTTTGTGCCAAAAGGTAGAAGATACTGGGTACGACCGGAGCTGCAATTAAAAAGAAAAGCCATTATAAACGAAATAATTAAAATGGTTCGTTGCGCTCCTTCCTCAGACGAACCTTATTATTTCGTCAATCCCCGTCAAGGGCATGTTCAGGAAACGCCGTTGAATTTCAAAATCAAATTCAATCAGTTCACGAGATCAGTGTGCTACGACATTCAATGATCATATTCCAGTTTTCTTTCGACATTCCCCATTTTACCAATAAGCTACGGAATTTGAATTAATTTATAGAGAAGCTTGCGTACGATTAGTTTCGTTGCCGGAGGAACTACTCCTAGATCACTCAGCGCGCAATGTTATCCTTGTCGGGAGAGCGCTGGGGGAATTTCCATTTTAGGTACTACCTTCCCCCTCCTTGCAATCATTCCCGAACCTGAACCAGGGGACAATAGGAGACAGTATGGATGTAGAAACGATCGTGGTTGCAATACAACACACTGTTGAACCATGAACTTAACATTTAGCTTTCGAACGGGCTTACGATTAGCTTCGTTGACTTTTTCACAAAATTGATCAAATTGCATAAATTTAATTTGAAAATTTTCTGTTTCTAACATCTGAACGGCTAATGTTACCCCATTGTCTCCCAGATCCTGAGGACCAGTGCAGCAGGCTTGGGGCACTGA
>MU868432.1:0-24787 GCA_036418205.1 Ostertagia ostertagi
TCTTCTAGGGGATGTAAAGACGGCCTCCTGAACGGCGGAGCCTGTCTTCGCTCCTTCATTTTTCCTCTCGAGTATTCTCAATCTCCTTCTCACTCTCCCTTCGAGGCCCGCCCCCAACAAGCGACTACGGTCGCACCTTGACGCTCTCACTTCGACGCCAGCTTGACACCTACACCGCAGTGGACTTACGCCAGTCGGACTCGCCACCTACAACACTAAATATGCTAGTAGACGACAATGAAACAATTAGCACGATGGTTGACGACTGAGACACAGCATAATACAAATACATCAACAACTCTCTTTGTATAAATTTATTTTGTATATTCGTGTGTGTTGTAGTTAGTTAATAAATGATTTATTTAACAAACTGTTCACTACCACTGAATCAAAACAGAGGTCTATCAGTTACAGAATCCAAAAGGTGGCTGAGATATTGTCAAAGATCGCATCCACCACGATGTGGTGAATACCATGATAGAACTGGCTACAGATTTGACACCACCAGGATGAACGTTGCAAGGAGCTCTGCAAAGAAAGCATGGAATACAAGCTCATAAGCTCAAACGACAAGATCCCTATGTAGGAAAGGAGGGGCAAAGGTGAAACTATCGAAGGCTCGGAGGGCGGGAAACGAAGAGAAGGCCGACATATTTCTTGGAGACCATGCCTTCATACAAGAAAATTGCTAGGGTTTTCAAAAAAGAAGTGGTGGAGCAGGAAAACGCAAATTAAATACCTCTCGCCTCATCGATAAACTGGATTTGAGCAACTGTGAACCCTTCATCTCAGTTGGTTCTCGCTTGTGTGGGAATATAATCTTAAGACAAATGCTATCTCAGATAGGTTCTAAAGAAACCTCCCATCACCCACACTACACATACACATAAGGATTGGGCTCACCAGAAGGGCAGTATGCTGGGCCATGGACCAAATTTTGCGAACGATGGGTTTCACAAAGAATGCTTATTTGAAGCCTCCGATTTGAGCGCATTATTTGTTGTGGTCGATTTTGAAGCCGAAGAAGTGCGCGAATTAACACAGTTTGATTGATCGCTTACAGCTACTCTTCAAAAAGTGTGGGATGAAGCTCTGACGGATGTGGGCTGAGGTCAATTTCTGTAGAAAGCGTTGGCAAAATTGCCCAATTCATTGCCGGTCATTTTGATTACGGAATGTTAGCAATTGTGTGAAAGTATAGGTCATATGTATTTACCAGTTTTGCTCCGCCCGCTATCGCGCGCATGTCAACATAGGCATCTGTGAAACAGAGTATAGCCGGGCTGTTGTATTGAGAAACATACTGCTTTCAATTGATTTTACTGATGGTATTAAGGAAAGCAGATGATAAAGCAGTAATTTCTCATAGCTCCAATACCAATAAACATCCATCATTTTTCTAGAACTAACAAGTCTAGCAACTAAATAACCTTTGGATAACTAGTACAATTACTTGGGCTGCTTATTATCACCCCTCACCGTAAACATCTACCATGCTTGGATACTGGGACAGGTTGTCGCGTCTAATAACTTTTTTTACCGGTGATGCGAATAGCATCGTACCACAGACACCGACCTCTTGGAAAGCTCGGGAGATTAGCGGTCGAATGGATCACGACTACATCGTAAAAAAGAGATGTTTCTTATACCACACCTGGATAAGTAAGCGAGCGCACGCAATGAAAGCTGCTTGATCATTCCATCGATACCCAAGAAGCTGATAACTAACGTTTATCCTTAAGACAGCAATACAGACAGATTAACGATCGAATAAACATGAAATACACAACAAATTCGTTGAACTACGTTACTACGCATAAAGGCACAATAGAGATGATCGGATGGAAAGCAGCTCTTGGTGTTGAGGGCGTCGCCCTTGGAAAGTGAGAAGAGAGATCAGGAAGAGGTCGCGAGAGGCTGAGATCCGCTCGGCCGCTTGCGCTGTCGCATAAGACTATACTCGACCCTCTTGCGAGCGTCGGTCTGTTCTACAACGCGACTTCTCCGAATATGTGAAGCATAGTGGTAGTCACACGAGATCAAAGAAAGAACTAACTGGGCACCAGAGAACCGCTATGCTGACACCTCCCTCATTTACACCAAGTCCGTCCCGGACTTAGAAATATAATGCGGGCGCTCACTGTAGCTAGGATATTACGCGCATAAACACAGCCGCGAATCTAAGTCCGCGCGGGAAACAAGCGATCACTCTCTGAGAAGAAGCCCAATAGACCCGAATATCATACCGAAAGTTTTGCATAGTGCGTCTGTGCTATATCATGCTGGATCGCGAGCTGGCCAAAGGCACACGCTACTGACATTGAATTTGCACAAGTAGCATAAGCACAAATTGGAGAGGCTATTCCTATACATTCAAATAGACAAAGGTCACTACCCATTAACAGAATTGTTTCGTGCAACGTCTGAAGAATGGACCACTTGGCACAATTATGTCGAATTGTTTCACCAGTAAACAAATTCTGTACCGCTGTATTGCTCTATCCCTTATCAAAGTGGTCGGAGTAATACAACATGTCTGTCCCACTACATAATTCGCTTCGCCTTCATAGTGAGAAACTCCTTTTGCCATTAGCTGCAACTTCTGGCCGAAATCACTCTACACCTGAAATGGCCCTCTGGTTCCTTCTCAAAGTATGTTGATCGCCCAGATCAGTGAATATCACCCTACCGCCACCCTATCGAACGTATGGTTATTGTGCGTAATCTACGATGCACGAGACAGAGTAGCTAACATTATACATCGCTGCTAACAGTCCATATCAATCGCACGGTCCGGCGTAACGCAAAATAGAATGGCCATATACATCACTTTCATGGGATAGGCTGAAGTCCCTCTAGTATGAATCCTATAAACTCTGCTTAGACACATTGACGGACTCCCTCTGATGTTTTAGTTTTCGCGAATAGGACACAAGAGCGGCCAAAGACAGGCTTGTTCTTTTGAATGTGGATAACTGCAGCGAGACGGAAAGTCTATCTCCGTGCGAGGTGCCCTAGCATAAGGCAAATGAACTCATAATATCAAATAATATACGGCACATATATGAGAATTGACGGATCACTCAAATTGGACAGAGACATGAGCGTGATTCTCAAATGGATACGATGAGCACGTAATATACCTTTCACGAGAGAGACCGACTTATTTATACACTCACAATAACGAGAGAGACGAGTGCCCACACACACACACGAGCACTGGACCGCCAACAGAGACACAAACAAAATAGCCACCGCGCCTTTTGAATCAAGTCTATGTCTATAGAGGGTGGCACACACACGAGTAACAGCCTGTTTGAAATTTTCATTTCAATACAACAAATCACTAGACAAGCCTGCACAACCGGAAATGAGAAATGGTATAAAGTGAACTCCGAATATTGTATTACGACATTGCTCTTAACTAAAATAAGAACTATTGTAATAATAAAAGAGCTATGTTGTTTTCCACACCATTCACTGACTAAGGATAGACAATAATATCCCTATGTATTCGTGGTTCCAGCGATATAGCCAACCTCAGGCCAATGTAATGCTTCCAAACATCCTATCGAGCGACTATTATGCTTGTATTCCAAACTTAATTTAATCTCAGGACCACAAGCTGGCTGTTAACACCTATTACACTAGCCGCGCTTATGAGGCAACGATAGGTCTCCACTGCCGACCGAATGCTGTATGAGACCACAAATATTCTATAGAATAGAACACATCATGGCAAGAAAATACACAACCATGATGATGTACGGGACACCAGACTACAATACTACTAACTGTAGCGTGAGAAATGACGCAGGAGAGCAATTCCATATAGAGGACTGGATATAGGCACTGCAGGGGACACTGGACAAACGTCGACGCAACTTCTAGAAACACTGCGTACACTAGCTTATCAACTAACTACAGAGAAATCGAGAGCATGCGTGCGAATAAGGTTGCTCCCTCATGACCTTCACACGTGAGTTCACAGGAATTGAGCCTCGCTCAAGCTTCTCCGAGCTCTGCTCGCACGAGCCTTGAACCTGTCAATAGCTCATTCGTTTCGATTTTCGTGAACAAGTGAGCCTCAGTCCACACGACGGAATCTTCATTCTGCACTAGACAAAAACCTTGTGTCACTGTGCCGATACCTATCTGTGAAAAAGATGGAGGCATCCACTTCACTTTCACACGCTCTAGCCGACCTTATTTAAACAACTTCTTCACACGTAGTCACTCATCCTGTATCGACCAACATCGTCTAGACTTTTTGACTCAGAGGCTGGACTCGGGGTTTTCACTTGTTCATCTTTTTTTGACACGATATGAGAGTGTCCTCCGTAATCAAATACAAGGCCATACACTGCACACTCTCACGAACTGATCCTACAAACAAGGGGACAGCAAGGGCCTCTCAGTCAAGTTCTTAATAAGGAAATTAAAACTCACCACTAGACACAGAACACTGATCACTTCATGGATCGGACGACACTAAAAGAACATAACTTTTAGGAGACGAGTCGATCTACGAATTGAAGACACTGCTGACACCGTTCTGCGCGCCCAGATCAAAAACCTATTACTTACGTAGCCCTTGTTCGGAGACATCTGCTCCACCGCTCCGCGGCCTCTTCGACTTTTTGACATGGCTGACACAAAGTGGCCATCTTTGTGGCAACCATCTGAATCAAACACGAAAATTCAAAACCTCATTCTCATCCACCAATCCAACACTAGCGAGGGGTGAACCACTCGCTGCTACCAGTAAGCGAGCGCACGCAATGAAAGCTGCTTGATCATTCCTTGTCGATACCCAAGAAGCTGACTACGTTTATCCTTAAGACAGCAATACAGACAGATTAACGATCTAAATAAACATGAAATACACAACAAATTCGTTTGAACTACGTTACTACGCATAAAGGCACAATAGAGATGATCGGATGGAAAGCAGCTCTTGGTGTTGAGGGCGTCGCCCTTGGAAAGTGAGAAGAGAGATCAGGAAGAGGTCGCGGTCCTCGGCCGCTGCTGCCAGACGTCTCCCCGTCGGCGGCGTCGCTGGTCTCCGCCCTGGAAGTGATGAGTCAGATCAAAGAAAGAACTAACTGGGCACCAGAGAACCGCTATGCTTACAATAATTCGATTTGCATACACTTGCTTTGTATCGCTCCTTATCAGCCTTATCAGCCGTTATCACTTTCTGGTCCCCATCAAATATGTTCCGTCCCACTCCCCTATGTCATATCTGCAAAGCAACGCGCCTCAATGCTGCTGGGCCTTGCGCTGTGAATTTCGTGACATGTGCGTTCGAACGCTTCTTGTCAGCATCTATCAGCCGTTATAACTTTCGTCAATTGAATCACAACCACAAAGTTCCCACCGTCAGCAAACTGGAAATCTCACTAAAATTGTTCATATCGACCTTTACTAATTAGGTCACCGTCAGTAGAATGTCCATTTCTAGCCTTAGGTTCCCATGATGGTCAAGTAGGCTCAGTCTTACTCATAGGCAGGACAAAAGTACCTATCCAGTCCATCAACTGCCAAATATTTCACAAACAATTTTTTTGACCTTGAAATGACTCGTTTAAATCTCTTATTCGATCATGAAGAACAAGATAACAGTCAAACAAAAGCTCATTCCGTCAGGTACGCAAAGTTTTTTGCGTCATTCTTGAGTGAAAAATTCGTAGAAGATTTCAGATGTGATCAGGATACCAGTACCATCTAAAGGAAAGCTCATATTAATAATAAAAATGAAGAATGCGTGAAATTGCGCCTTCAGAACCTATTCTAACATGAGGTTTGAAAATGCCAGGCGATGTCACTGAAATTTCACCCAGCATTCAGTAGTAACAACTTTTCCTTGTTTCTAAACGTGTCTGGAGTACTCTAGTCAAAGGCATTTTGTGCATTTCGAGATTTTACAGAGCTACAAAATAAGTTTTGCCCTGTTGTTACCGGCGCTTTGCATGCAAAAAACGCCTCGTCCCATGCGCGCGACAAGGAAAAAATCGCTCGTCGTCAACGTGTTAAAACGTGAGATCCTAAAAAGTGAAGATATAGATATAGGAAGGTTTGCGCTTCTTTTCCTCGTTTTCGGTTTCTGATGGTTTTCTTAGCTTTCTTCTACACTTCCTAGTTGAGAAGATATCTGCGTCGAGTATGTATCGAGGACGGATCCGGCCACCTGAAAATCCGCTCCCTTCTTCACCATTGCAAGTGTAATTGTTGGCAACGCTTGAAATGGGTCTAGAAAACATCCTCCCAACATAAGCAATAGGAAAAGGGGCAATCGTCATCATCGAATTTTGTCTGAGGTATAGGCCATGCATCCGACCTCACTCGAAGTTGCAGAATCGATTGAAGGTGTCATATGATCATGACCAGTTGACAGAAGCTGCATTGTAGTAAACGCATTTCGTAACTCCTACAACCTGAAGAACAACTTCATTTGCCCAGGGCTTTTCCTTCACGGTTGTCGTTTTTGCGACAGGGTCCCTAACAACAGTGTCATTCTCAGCGAGGTATTAAGGGAGAAGGAGCGAGCGATAGGCAGGGAGGTGCCTTTGCAGCGCGTGCGCACATGTGGCAGTCTTCTTTGCGGGGATGCACTTTCATTCTTTGTACTGCCTTCAAATACGCCCTTCTCATGAAGGTGGAGGAATGGAGCGACTGAACCTGCAAAGAAAATTTAATATCATGTTTTTTTCAGATATTTTCATTTTCTGCTGCGCTATACCCTCTTACCTATCTGCACCACGATACCACTGCTGTTACTGACCCTCAAGAGTACGACCCCCCATGACCCAGCCCGACAGGTACAGTACTCGCCGTTTGAAATCGAAAATTCACGCGAATAACGCGAATCCTCGTTAATTTCGTGAATTCGTTATAACTCGGGTCAGAGTGAAGTATTCCAGAAACGGAAAACACCGTTGAACTCAGCTCTTCAAGCGCTACAAGATGGTGCTAAAATATTTTCAGAAAGCTTGATTTCGGAATGCGCCATGCACTCGATTTCATCTCAAAAAGTAGTTGCTCGCATGTGATGTGTATATAATCCCGCTTATGCGGGCTAACCGCTACACACAAAGAAGGGCCTCAAAACTTACCCCA
This sequence comes from Ostertagia ostertagi, assembly GCA_036418205.1. Taxonomy (NCBI): domain Eukaryota; kingdom Metazoa; phylum Nematoda; class Chromadorea; order Rhabditida; family Trichostrongylidae; genus Ostertagia; species Ostertagia ostertagi. Next base: position 7,120 of record MU868432.1, read on the forward strand.
GAATGCGCCACGTACTCAATCTCATCCACTACATTGTGAGATTAGATGAATGTTATTTTCCGAATTCTTAGATCTTCATTTCGTTTTTCAAGCGCTTACTAGCTTTACGTGTTCCCTCTGCTCTCAATATCCCATCCTCTGTATATCAAGTGGAATCTTTGAACAGTTCTCAGCAGGCATAGTGGGCCTATTATGTGACATTTTCCATTTTCAGAGGACATGTTTTGCAGAAAGCTGTGAAGATAGCGAAGAATTTCCTTCACTGTCGTAGACTATGGTCACTTGTCTGTAGGAATTATGTGGAAAACTCGGTCGCAAGTAAGCGTTCCTTCCGTGGTGTGGCCCCAAACATGCCTCCTCGTCATGCCCTTGTGGAATGTTCAGATTTTTTGCATTTCCAGATGAACTCGCAGACCTGAAATGTGCCCCGTTAGCTTCCCCGTGAAAAATGCTATCGAATGATATGCATTACTTCCCCAGTTGAAACTTTGGTTTTTCACCGTTTTCAGCCTTCCCCTATTGCCGGATTGGGCACCCCACGATTACTGCCCCAAAATCTCAAAGTTTCATTTTTCGTCGAAACTTTGTCTATTGGGGTAATTCGATGCCCTGATTACGAATATGACATTCATTTTTGATGCTGGTGTCATTTGGCGCCATTTGGCGCCACGGCTGTTTTCACCAAATCTGCTGAAACTTCGTCATTTGGGGTTATTTGGGGTCCTGATTACAAAAACGACACCCGTTTTTAGCGCTGGCGCCATTTGGCGCCGTTTGGCGCCAATTTGGCGCCACAGCTGTTTTCACCAAATCTGCTGAAACTTCGTCATTTGGGGTTATTTGGGGTCCTGATTACGAAAACGACACCCGTTTTTAGCGCTGGCGCCATTTGGCGCCACAGCTGTTTTCACCAAATCTGCTGAAACTTCGTCATTTGGGGTTATTTGGGGTCCTGATTACGAAAACGACACCCGTTTTTAGCGCTGGCGCCATTTGGCGCCGTTTGGCGCCAATTTGGCGCCACAGCTGTTTTCACCAAATCTGCTGAAACTTCGTCATTTGGGGTTATTTGGGGTCCTGATTGCGAAAACGACGCCCGTTTTTAGCGCTGTTTGCGCCTGTTTGGCGCCACGGCTGTTTCCACCAAATCCGCTGAAAACGTGTGTATAGGGGTTATTTGGCGTCCTGATCACGAATATAACATTCAGTCTTGACGCCGGCGCCATGTGGTGTCACAAACAACACTTCACAGTCAGAGCGTACTCTTAGGCACCTTTCTCAGAGCGCCGACTGTCAGACCGTGGAAAAGGTCATCGAATCGGAGACTTTCCCACGACAGGAAGGAGCCAGACCGTGGAAAACTGTGAGCTAAGCCAGAAGCATATTTCACGTTTTCACTGGAGATGCCTGTATGCGTTGGGCAGAGCAGCAATTCGACTGTAAGCTCTCCAGCTGCCACTGAGGATGGTAGTACCGTGCTCGATGTACTACTCATGAGCCGCAGTAGAGTTGAAACGTCTTTCCTTCGGACCATCCGAAGGAGTCCACGTACACAGTCCCAGAAATAGGGCAGTGCGAACACCGTGGACTCAGGAAAGTTACAGTTTTCGAAAAAGGAATCCTTTCGGGCATGAACGTAGACCCTGGTCTCGTTCGATGGTCCAGTGCGGCACGCTCGGCCCAAATAACCCCAAATGACGAAGTTTCAGCAGATTTGGTGAAAACAGCTGTGGCCAAATTGGCGCCAAACGGCGCCAAATGGCGCCAGCGCTGAAACGGGTGTCGTTTTCGTAATCAGGACCCCAAATAACCCCAAATGACGAAGTTTCAGCAGATTTGGTGAAAACAGCAGCTGTGGCGCCAAATTGGCGCCAAACGGCGCCAAATGGCGCCAGCGCTAAAAACGGGCGTCGTTTTCGTAATCAGGACCCCAAATAACCCCAAATGACGAAGTTTCAGCAGATTTGGTGAAAACAGCTGTGGCGCCAAATTGGCGCCAAACGGCGCCAAATGGCGCCAGCGCTGAAAACGGGTGTCGTTTTCGTAATCAGGACCCCAAATAACCCAAATGACGAAGTTTCAGCAGATTTGGTGAAAACAGCTGTGGCGCCAAATTGGCGCCAAACGGCGCCAAATGGCGCCAGCGCTAAAACGGGCGTCGTTTTCGCAATCAGGACCCCAAATAACCCCAAATGACGAAGTTTCAGCAGATTTGGTGAAAACAGCTGTGGCGCCAAATTGGCGCCAAACGGCGCCAAATGGCGCCAGCGCTAAAACGGGTGTCGTTTTCGTAATCAGGACCCCAAATAACCCCAAATGACGAAGTTTCAGCAGATTTGGTGAAAACAGCTGTGGCGCCAAATTGCGCCAAACGGCGCCAAATGGCGCCAGCGCTGAAAACGGGTGTCGTTTTCGTAATCAGGACCCCAAATAACCCCAAATGACGAAGTTTCAGCAGATTTGGTGAAAACAGCCGTGGCGCCAAATTGGCGCCAAACGGCGCCAAATGGCGCCAAATGACACCAGCATCAAAAATGAATGTCATATTCGTAATCAGGGCATCGAATTACCCCAATAGACAAAGTTTCGACGAAAAATGAAACTTTGAGATTTTGGGGCAGTAATCGTGGGATATAGGGGAAGGCTGAAAACGGTGAAAAACCAAAGTTTCAACTGGGGAAGTAATGCATATCATTCGATAGCATTTTTCACGGGGAAGCTAACGGGGCACATTTCAGGTCTGCGAGTTCATCTGGAAATGCAAAAAATCTGAACATTCCACAAGGGCATGACGAGGAGGCATGTTTGGGGCCACACCACGGAAGGAACGCTTACTTGCGACCGAGTTTTCCACATAATTCCTACAGACAAGTGACCATAGTCTACGACAGTGAAGGAAATTCTTCGCTTCCTTTACAGCTTTCTACAAAACATTCCTCTAAAAATGGGACTTGTCACGTAATAGGGGGCAAAGGCATGACAAGGGGTGATGTTTGGGGTCACACCACGGAAGAAACGCTCACCTGCGACCAAGGTTTCCATATAATCTTTACAGACAAGTGACCGTAGTCTACGACAGTGAAGGAAATTGTTCGCTATCTTCACAGCTTTCTGCAAAACATGTCCTCTGAAAATGGAAAATGTCACATAATAGGCCCACTATGCCTGCTGAGAACTGTTCAAAGATTCCACTTGATATACAGAGGATGGGATATTGAGAGCAGAGGGAACACGTAAAGCCAGTAAGCGCTTGAAAACGAAATGAAGATCTAAGAATTCGGAAAATAACATTCATCTAATCTCACAATGTAGTGGATGAGATTGAGTACGTGGCGCATTCTGGGGTAAGTTTTGAGGCCCTTCTTTGTGTAGCGGTTAGCCCGCATAAGCGGGATTATATACACATCACATGCGAGCAACTACTTTTTGAGATGAAATCGAGTGCATGGCGCATTCCGAAATCAAGCTTTCTGAAAATATTTTAGCACCATCTTGTAGCGCTTGAAGAGCTGAGTTCAACGGTGTTTTCCGTTTCTGGAATACTTCACTCTGACCCGAGTTATAACGAATTCACGAAATTAACGAGGATTCGCGTTATTCGCGTGAATTTTCGATTTCAAACGGCGAGTACTGTACGACCCCCCTGTCGAGGGTTTCCTCGACCCGATATTCACCCTGGTTGACGGTCTGGTGATGCAATCTTTGAATACGGCAGATCTCGAAAAGAATTCACCCGGCAGCGCGTGAGACCAGAAATCTCACCACTTTCATATTAACTGGCGCCATTCACCACATAAGAATCATGAAACCATCAAACCATAGAATTATATACAAATGAAAATGGGGAAGTTGAAATTTCAAATAAATCTTGGTCATTGCACAACACATTTGCTGTACTTGTGTGTGTCCCACCCTGTAGTGCCAAGACATACAGTGCGTTTCAAAAGTATGTGCACACCCTCAAAATTCACGTTTGAAAGGGAACCATGAGGTTTCGTGCTATGAAATCCTTCTCAATCGATTTCTCGTAGTCGATAACCTATCAATGGAAGCAAAGCAGATAATATCGCCTCACTTTCGGAAAAATTTTTTGGATGAAATTTTTTTCTTTGTTTCAAAAGTATGTGCACACTTGAAGAAGATCAGATTTTGGCGCCGAATTTTCCACCGATTTCAATCCGACTTTGCTGTTTTCATTTCGTCATCATGTCAATTCGCGCCATACTTCTTCCTGAAGATGAGCAAGCTCAGATCAAGGTTCTGCATGATAATGAACGTTCCAATCTAGAAATCGCACGATAACTTGGTCGTTCTCCTTAATGCATTCGAAGATTTATCTGGCACCCTGATAATTATACTCAGCACACACTCCGCTCCATCCACGATCCTTGACTGCTCAGAACAACAAAAGAGTAGCCCACATCCTGTCGGATTCTTCATTGACAGTCCGAGCTCAGATTTTTATTCCAGCCTCGAAAATGACCACTAAGCCCCTCATCCGCTCAAATGAATACACCACTCGACAGACGCTGAGAAAGGCTACTCACTTCAAGGCCCAGCACAAGTTAGCCACATTGGAGTCTGCTCGTACAGACATGGCAACATAGGATAGGACACCGGGCGAAGACACGGTTTTTCGAGAATTTCCTATTTTCAAAACAAGCAACTTTTTATGGACTTTCTCTCCTCAGGTAATCTTAACTCATGGAAAGAGTTCGATCTTGACGGGCCGGGTGGATTTTTGCTACTACTGGAGAGGCTTGGCCGTGAGTCGCTCGCTCTCGAGAAGGAATTTCGGAAGAGGCCCGTTGATGGGTCTGCGGCGGTTTCGCAATCAGCGGAAATTCAGAAGTTGCCGTTCCATTATTGCGTATGAACTGTAAAGAATACCAAGCAGTGCTCCAATGTCACCTGTTGCCTTTCTTAGCGAAGCGGAGCGAAAATTGCATTTTTAGCAACAGGACCACGTGTCTTTCGATGCTTCGCAATCTACCAAAGAATGGCCTTAACCAAATGGTGCTGAAGCGATAGATTGGCTTGTGTGTCCTCCTTACTGCAACCCTATAGGGAGCCCTTGATCAAGGCGTTAACTTTAGCAACCGGCAGTATAATACCGCGGATGAACTGAAGGCGGCGGTAGAGGCTATTGGGCAAAGGGCAGACGGGTCAGCGGGCGCGTAGGAGCGCGCCTGTGGACGGGGGACGCGCCCTTTTTTTCAAGCTTAGGCCGATGTCATAGTTTGCGAATCGAGCTCAAATCGCTGGATCCGAGCGTTGCGCCAGCGAATCGAACGTTGCACCAGCGAATCGAACTTTGCGCCAGCGAGTCGAACGATGTACCAGCGAGTCGAACGATGTACCAGCGACTCGACACTGTTGAAAGTGCGGGACCCAACGTTTAAAGGAAGTCGCCACTTTCAAACAGTGTCTTCCTTAAAGTGGACTTCCTTCGAACATTGGGTGCCGCCACTTTCAAACAGTGTCGAGTCGTTGCTGGTGCAACGTTCAACTCGCTGACGTATCGCGCTCTGATATCGGCCTTGCTCAAATTCATTAAGTACGCAGTGCTACTCGTCCGCTGACCAGTTTGCGGACGAGTAGCACTGCGTACTTGGTGAATTTGCGCAAGGCCGACTGACTTAAGTTCAAATAGGACCCTTTAGATGACTGAACACGCAGTCATACATAAAAGCAGTAAACAGTACAATGATGCTCTCAAATGCTTTATAATAAATACGTCCTTTAATAATGGGTTCGGCTTTTGAGTAATTTGTGAATGAAATCGATTGAATCTGCAAAAGTTGATGAGCATGACGAGTTTCTGTTAGTCAGTGGCGCACACTTTTCTGAAACACATGAAAATAAAAGCATGGATGATGTTGAATCCAACAAAATGGCTGTGTTTGAAATCCCTACATTTGCAGAAACCTCCTCAAGCTGTTCTAACTCACCGTTTTATTCTTTGCCTTCTTTCTCGTAGAAGGTGGGGGTTGCTCTATGCTTTTCGTTTTTGACTTGACATCGCCTGCTTTTGACTTGAGGGCAGGAGCTGCGTTTGAGGAAGACTGAAAATAAGAGAAGATGTCCACCAGACAAAATACCAAACCAAAAAAAGTTGCGGGATGGCAAGTGTTGAAGTGACGCAAAACCGACGCGAACCTTACGTGATCTTCGGCACAGATTGGGTCTCACTCAACCAAGACAAGCTATATTTCACAAAGCAAAGTAGCGTCAAAGAGTCTACTTTGGTTTGTGAAATACACATCATATTGTTTCCTCATCAGATCTACTTTCACTGCGGCAAATACAATGTCTTCCGTGCTATGTATAGCGCTGTGTCTGTCTATTTGTGTTTATGTCACGAAGCCGATTATTGAAAAAGAATATTCTTCTTGATAAAATGGCGCTCCCACAAAGAGCAGAGTCCGTTCAGGCCTAATGCGTACCACACTTCCAGTTTCAACCCTAGACCACTTGCTTAGGTAACCTTTGACCTAATCACACTCAACATCCCACCTTTTAGCGAAGGAACTATGCACTAAACAATGCATTCATATGAAGTAACTTAAGTCTTTTCCTTGCGAAATTCAGAAGAAAATGTTCCCAGAATATTATTCGAGTCAATGGAATTGTATGGAGGCAAGTGAGAGTCATATTCACAGCGACAGAGTATACTGAATAAATGCATTGATTGTGGTAAACAAATGTTTGGTTGAGGATTGTTTGTAAGCGTACAGCAAGTTCGATCAGATGAATATTTTGAGGTAACCGTCCAAGATCAGATATTTTCATCTGGGTAACTCTTTGGCTCCTTCGCCTTCGTCAGATCGCCTGAGAAAGATCAAGAGCACTTGGGAGACAGAGGTCTCCCTTCTGTTTTGTATGCATGAGGATCCATTTAATACCTCGCGCGCTGTGCCAGGTATTGAATATTAGGATGGTAAGAAAGTCCTGAGCCGTTTGACACTTTTTTGCTTTACTTTTTTATTCCGCGTACAATGGAATTTACTCAACAATATAATCACCATTGAGAACCTAATGGGCAGGTCAGCGACCCCCTTCTCCCAGAACTGAGCAGACTGAGAGTCAAAGAAATCGCTGACCGCTCTTTCAACGTCTTCAACTTTGGTGAATTTTTTCTTCGCTAGGAATGCCTTGAGGGGATGAAATAAGTGATAATCAGAGAGGGCAATGTCAGGGGAATAGGGTGGGTGGGGAACCGCGTCCCAGATCAGCTCTTCCAATTTTGCACGGGTCTCTTTAGCTATGTGGGGCCTGGCGTCATCGTGGAGTAGGTGGACAGAAGTTCGTCTCGGTCGTTTTTCTCGAACAGCGTCCGCTAGTTTCTGGAGCTGACTGGCGTAAATGCTGCCGGTAGCGGTATGCCCTTGCGGGAGCAGCTCATAATACAACATTCCTCGCGAATCCCAGAGGCAGCAAAGAAGACAGCTTTTGGGGTGAAGGTCCGATTTTGCTTGTGTCGGCGGGTCTTCTCCTCGAGGGAGCCACACGGCACTGTGCTTGTTAGAATCGTAGAGGACCCAACTCTCATCTCTCGTAATCATGCCTTCCAAAAACTCCTTTCGGTGCGGACAAAGAAGGAGAAACTGACAAATGGGTACCCGCCTGAACCGCGTGCTATCGGTCAAGACATGAGGAATCCATCGAGTCGGCACTTTCCTGTGGCGAGGGCGTGGAGGGGACCGAGGACTGTGGGATGGGTGCACCCGAGTCTTATCACAAGGCTGCGGGTGCTAACTCCGGATCCTCTTCGACAGCGCCGAGAACGGTGGAGTCTTCCACTGTTTGGGGGCTTCCAACCTTGACTTGTTTTCGGAAGCCGTGTCTCCTCCTCTCGAAGCCTGCGAACCAGAGCTTGGCACTGATGATGGAAGTGGTGTCCCTTCCCAATGCGATGATGTTGACGGTTTCCACTGCTCCTGTGCCGCAGCGCCATTCATTGAAGATGATCGCTCGAAAGTGCTCTTGTGGAATCGACATCATGATTAAAGTTAAAGAAGGCAACCCGGCATATACCTACTGCGGAGAAGTATGATCGACAGCGATAGTCTATCACGTAGCAGATTCTAGGTATCGATCAATAAGCGAAAGTTCTGGAGCTTTCGAAAAATCGGCTCAGGACTTTCTCACCATCTCAAGTAGATCCCTCATGCAATCACCTGGCTTGCCAGATGGACAAATTATGCAGTCAAGGATGTCGCTTGTACAGCTTACCTCAAACGTTTCGAATTGCTGGAGATTGAAGATTTAGTCGAATTGTTACTTACTTCGTCCGAAATGAAGGGCAGAAGGGTACCGTGTTAGATGACCATTGGAAATACGCATTCCTACGCACATTGATCGCAACACAGGATATCCATTCGACACCGCAGTGTTATGTCGAAAGACTTCCTTTGCAATGCGCTATTGGACGACGCCATACTTGCAGTCCTCAACACGTTGATGACTTCCTCCCGCTCTTTCTTGTAGGGTGTGTGGAGCTGTGGTAATCAGAATGTTTCCTGCGCTCGCGGCACCATTTGTTTTCAGTGAGCTCACATCAACTAGACCCAGATGTGGGAAGATTGTCTCTACGCCTACAGTTCGACCTGGCTTAGCGACAATCTTAGTGCCCGGAATCGATAAACCGTTGTTGACTGCAGAGAATGTTGAACGAGATAACAGGATCCATGCCGGCGCATGAGCCCAGGATCACGGCATGGAAAACCCTAGAGGATTTGGATGTGAGCGAGTGACTCTGAAATCATTAAAAAGAAGGAGTATCCAGGTATTGACTGTGTTCAGGTATTACCCGTAATCTTGCGCCCATCTCCGACCGATCTTTGCATGTTTTGACCCACATGAGGTCGAGTCGAGGTCGACGTCGACTGGGCGGAGGTGGTTCTGTTCAGCTGACGCGCAAGTTTGTAATACAGCGGCTTCGCTTCGTGGCGGCGTTGACAAAGGTAGGCCTGGCAGTATACATTGATCGATCAATACCGCTAGGTTCGACTAAGATATGGATCGACTTCAGTATTGAGAAGGCGATTGAGAGAGTAAGGCACATTTGCTTTTGGTGTTTTCAGGCTCTGAGGCGGAGACGCCGAAGCAGTAGCCTTACAGTGTTTTTTAAACGGCTACAATCATATAGGATTAGATCCGTTTTGGGAGGTGTCGAAAGTAAGAAACGATTTGCATCAACCGGTCTTGATAACAGCGTTTCTAGCCCGCTTTAGGCGGTCCAGGAGCAGGATGGAAATGATAAATGGGTCGGTCAAAAAGGCTGAAACTCAACTGTTTGATCTAAAACAACAACCCATCCTTTGCAATAATGTCCATGCGGAACTTAATCACTTCATAAATTCAGAATATTGTGCTCGAAAACGGCACAACGGCGACTTTAATGTCATTCAGGTCGAAGTGATTCCTCTCTCAAGGACTGCCTTCAGAGCGGAAAAGTGGTGAACCATCAAAAATACACCTAGGTAAGGTGGAGCATGATTATGAAGTTTCAAGCTGCTCTCGGAATGGAATATTCACACGGAACATTTCGCAGTGTGCCACTTAACGTAATATTGCAGAACCTTTTCTTCTTTTTCTAATACTCGATCATCACGCTCACAGCCTCATGGCAAGACTTTAGCGTCGTCGATGAAGTGCTTGAAGCTAGAGAACCTTGCACTGAACCAGGCCCTCGATCAATCACCGCACAGGATCGATCGATTGAAGGGGATCTTTGATGCAATTTGTGATTTTTCAAAATTGTTCGTTTTTGTTCACACTCCGGAACCCATTCGTGCAGTTGGCTGAGCCCGATGCCTTCTAGTACCCAAACTCTACTGTAGTTGTCACTGAGATAAGCCTATTTCATTTTGCATACATAATGTAGGTAGAGTCTTCGACTCTACATGCATCATATTCATACTCAGTATCTCCAGGCCTGGGGGCCAATCTCGGACTGCGCTCTTTTTATGGGGGTGCTTTCGAAGGAAACCACCGAAACTGAGCGACGAGCCAAAGTCCGCCTGTACCTCCCAGTCTCGAAGTGATAAAGTACCAGCAGTCGAGTATTACAAGTTCCGCTTTTTCAAAAACGATCAAAACAACAAAAAGCCTTTGAGACTTTTTTCTGAATACTGCCGCCCCAAAAGTGTTGGTTCATCAGGGTCTTCTGTCTTGTGTTTGTTGCGGAAAGGTTCATGCTCAGTAAAACCTCGTCGACGAACTTCGCCTTTCAGCTCTCAAATTGACCAGGAAATCTTGCCACAATATTAAGTACAACGACTCGAATACGAGTATAGGAATATTGGAGGAGTTTCGTGATAGGGAGAGGCGTTGAATTCATTAGTATTTTCCTAATTGCGCGAAGACATATTGAGTACACCACCTGTATCATACACGCACAAACAACCCTGAGTACTTGGCATTGGGTAGGCGCACCAACGTATTGAGGTGAATTGCAGTGTTGTTCCCTTTATGAAACATAAAACGATACAGTGATGTACGCCGATTTTTATGGACGGTCAGCTATCGAGCAAAAAGAAGCCACGCACTGAGCGGATTTGCCGACGGTGACGCTATGGTTCAAGTCACCTTTTCTTGCATATATAAGGGTTGTGGTCATCACATATCTCATGAGCTTCTGCGCTTTCCTCGTAAATGATCTAGCGCCATTTATGCGGTAAGTCTCAATCGTACGGTTCGAATTCTTAAAATCGAATTCACTCACTAACCTCTGAGAAATACGCGTCCCACAAAATATCAACTGCGGACAATCCGCCAACAATCAATACCGTCCGAGAGGCTTGGAAGCAGTACCTTTCCGGAAAATCTCCCAATGTTTTGGTCACGCTAAAGGGTATGACTGGAACCATCTAATGGAGGGGCAAGGTTACAACTGTTATCGCAGTTGCAAATTTCATTAAGTACATGTATCATTAAGGATGTCTAATGATGAAAGTGAACTCATACGTTCAAGGCAGCATGTCTTTCGGAAAAAAATTAGAGAAAGTTTGTGTTTGCTTTTCTCATTTAAAGGACGAATTCACGATGAAAAAGCAACCCATTTCAAATTAACCTAGGGATGGTGAGTGGTACACGAAAGAAGGAAGAACCATGAGAAACGGCCCAGAACCCGAGAAATGGGACCCCTTCCTTGCCCGTTGATTTGAGCATTGATGCGACTCTCATCGCTGTGCCCTCTTCAACACTACGCTCTCTCAGCTATCTAATCACTCGCCACGTATTGAACTACGGCGAGTGATCAGATGATCGGTGGGCGGAGATCGCCGGACCCGCCAGCTTTGAGGCATGATAGGTCGCCGAGGTCAAATTTTTCCATGCGAATTGCGCGTCAGTTCGCACCCTCAGGAGGTCCGTGGGTCCCTCAACTAGGTCAGTTTCCCTTTCTTCGACCTTCATTCTAATCGTGAATTCCTCCTTTAACTTATCTGCTGCATATCGATTCATCGCTTTAAAGTTGTTGCTGTTGGAAATTTGCAAAGGAATCATTCCCTTGTTTCTGAGAGCGAGAAAAGGGTGAATACACTGTATATAAATGATGTAAAACAGAGCTGCAAACATGTTTTGAAACAGGGCGCTTTCTAATTGAAGGCGCACACCGCAACTCAGTGACTACTGTAAAGTCTCCAAGGACATAAGAGGGCTTGATCGCTCTCCTAACATTCCCCTCCTTTGAGTAACAGCCCAGATACAGGGTTATTCAGTTACAGTGGGTTGTTGGCTCGAGAGCGTTGACTTGAGGGAACTAACATTCAACATCGTTTGAGTCAATTTATTTTTCAACTACTGCTACGACACTGAATCAAAAGTTGTCGTTTCTCTGTATGCCTACCCTTTTCCGTGAACCTCAAAGAGATTTCTAGGCAGTTTCATGGCGAGAGGTGAGCTAAAGCACTAGATACAAAAATGGTATCATTGTGTACATATACCATGAACTCCAGCATGTCTATGGTAAAGCATCATGGACGAACTGAATCGGCAGATGCAACTTTTGATGTTCCAGGTCATTTGAACTCTAAAGGGCTCTGCTATGCAAAATTATACCTTAATGATTTCCACATCTGATCCTATTGTGACTATTTCATTTTGACCAGTATCATATTGCACTCTGACAATTTCTCGAGATTTTTCATCATCCAGAGCATGTTTCTGAAATTTGATCATGCGATTAGAGGTTCATTGCTATGAGTCCTTTAAAAAGATTTTACGCGAGTATAGTGTACACAACAAAAACTCTTTTTCCACGGTTAATGTCTTCTGCTAGGGAAGCACTATGAGAAAGAAAGTAAACGCATTTGCCTTCCCTAGCTTGGAAAACGCTTTTGATCGTGTTTCATACGTAGAATGTGGTACGCCTCACAACACTGCGTCCTCGAAGATATTGCTTGGATTTGCATGCTCTACTCAAGCCCAAAGAGCCGAGTGCAAACGTCAGCTGGCGTTTCAACAGAATTCCCCATCTCTGTTGGGGTACATCAGGGCTCTGCGCTATCCCCACTTCTTTTCGTTGTCGTCATGGATGCCATCTCACGAGATCTTCAGAAACCGGCTCCATGGACGCTTCTCTATGCTGATGACGTGATGCTCGCCTGCGAAGACAAAAACGTACTCGAGCAACAAGTGCAAGCCTACTGCGACCGCCTGGCGATGTTCGGACTCAGGTTGAATGGCAAAAAGACTGAGTACCTGACAACCGAATTGAGCGAGTGCGGTCTATCAAAATAAATGGCTCAGAGCTGACACGTACAACGACATTCAAGTACCTTGGATCAGCAATTGCGTCTGATGGCAACAGTATGAGTACTGAGGTGAACTCGCGTGTGAGTGCGGCTTGGTCCAAGTGGCGTTCTATGACGGGAGTTCTCTGTGACAAGAAAATCCCAGAACGCCTAAAATCGAAGATCTATAGGACAGTCATAAGACCAGTGGCATTGTACGGCGCTGAGTGCTGGCTAGCAGCTACCAATGGATATTGAAGCTGCGTCTGTGTAATGTAAAGAAAGATGCTGCGCTGGAAGGCTCATGTTACACGATTAAATACAAGGGTACGATACGGTAGCCTCAGAATCCCATCAGGCAATCAATCAGGGAAAGTGGCCAGTTTACCAGAGAAGCGGATCCGCCACCGAACGTAACAAACGCTAAAAAAAGAAGAATAAGATCCACGACAAGCGCATTTATATGGAGAGAGACCGCTGATATCGTTGCGGAAAGAGGTTTCCATAGGTGCAGCAGCCAGATAATTCATCCTTGACCGTGCCACATAGGCCGCGCGCGACAAGCAGCCAACTAGCCGCGAGATGTATCACAGTGACAACAGCAGGACATAGTAGCAATTCATACATTTGTTTCCTTTTTTCGGGTGCGCAGCTGCTTTCCATGTTTTGTGCCTTTGCTTTACAGATCACACCTTACTATCCTTCTATTATATTAACGCTAACTTTGTGTGTCAGTTTATATGTATGTGTGTCCGTATGTATATATCCTTCTATTATATTAACCGCTAACTTTGTGTGTCGGTTTGTATGTATGTATGTCTGTATGTGTGTGTATGTATGTATGTATGTGTGTCCGTCCGCAAAATGAAGTGAGTGAGAAGGAAGCTCATGGGATAAACAAACCGCTAACAAATCGGGTAGCTTACTTTGAGATATCAATGTTTTGTAGCAGGATAGTTGTGATAACACTCCTACGGCTATATAAACACCTGCTAACAAGGGAAGGATGGTAGGTCGAAGTGGCCGTTCGAAATGAAATGTATACCTCCTGATGCGTCTCCAGACGCTGATTCCAAATCTGCCTTCCAAATCTGCTAAACGACTCTCCGAACGGAGTTATGAAGCGTAATAGCTCAGTGGTGATGGTCCGGGGTGGCAGGTAAAAGCTCGTAGGATCGGTTCCTTTGCAAATTGGTTGCTTTGCTTTTGTCTCTAGAAGTGTTGCGGACAAAAGCAAAGCAACAAACTTGCAAAGGAACCGATCCTACGAGCTTTTACCTGCCACCCCGGACCATCACCACTGAGCTATTACGCTTCATAACTCCGTTCGGAGAGTCGTTTAGCAGATTTGGAAGGCAGATTTGGAATCAGCGTCTGGAGACGCATCAGGTGGTATACATCTCATTTTATACGGCCACTTCGACCTACCATCCTTCCCTTGTAAGCACAACCCGTCATTCCACATGGTGCTGCAGTGGCAGCTGGAGGGCAGTGGAGAGAGGAAGGATGGGGAGGAAGGCGAAAAATCTACCGTCATATCATGATTGTGTCCCTTCTACTGTATGAAACACCATTGTGTTGCATACGCGTCACTTCCAGAGGTGTTGGTGTCACAGGAGGAAGGGACCATAGCGGAGGATAGAAAGCTTGCGCAGGAAAGGAAGGTCCCGGCGGTTGACGGGGGACTAATCTGGTAACTATTAAAGACGTAGTCCACAGAGTTCAGCAAAAATTCTGGGATTCACTAGGACTTTCCTTCAATTCGTCATGACCAGAGCCCCTAGGATGGTTGATACATCGACGTACGAGACAACAGTGCAGTGAGCGCGATTATTACTAGCGTTCGCGTGCTTTTCAAGGAGACTGTCCTGCCACTTTTGAAGCCCTCTCGATGGCATAAATATCGATGAAAGGGTAAAAAAAAGATACAAATACACGTAATAAATTTAACCCACATGAACGTATGAATGAACCAGAGTTGTTATCACTTTAGGTACTATTTCAAGAGCCCAAAAAATTGTCACGGATCTCGATAAACAAGAATGCTGTCGGTTTCACCTGCTACGAGCTTCAAGAAAGGTGGAAGAAGCGACAATAGAAAGATTAAATTCAGGAACATGGAACAGCTCGGCTTGGCATTTCTGCAAGAAATGAAGTTCCGCTAAGAAGGAATCGCGGTTAGGCGAGCTTCAGAACAGCTTCAGAAGCTTCAGACCGCTCGAAGAAATTTTCGACGGGGACGGTTCTATTTGTTACAAGGGTAACCGTGGAGGTCGGTAACGAGCACGTCAGTGGCACAATGGTGCAGGGAGGGGAGAGTGTAATGTATTGAAAAACAAGGTCATAAGATGTGTTCTCTGTAATACTTTGGTTTCTTACACATATCATCATCACGTAATACATTTCAAATGATTCTTCATATTCTTGTGGAGGTGCAATGCATTTCCCACACCGGAACGAAACCTAACGATAACGACTGCTCTTCTCATCATTTACGTTGTACTTAAAGTGCAATGAGATGCTGTGAAAGTTGCTGACGTATAAGGCAATGATGGAGAAGGACCACTTTTTGGAGGGCGAAAAATCGTTTTCGGCACTAGGCATTTCCTCAGTTAGGAAGCCTGGGAAGGTGCTAGACGCTTATTAGATTATTATTATCACCAGATTAGTCCCCGTCAACCGCCGGGAACCTTCCTTTCCTGCGCAAGCTTTCTATCCTCCGCTATGGTCCCTTCTCTGTGACACCAACACCTCGTGGAAGTGACGCGTATGCAACACAATGGTGTTTCAAACAGTAGAAGGGACACAATCATGATATGACGGTAGATTTTTCGCTTCCCTTCCTCATCCTCCCTTCCTCTCTCCACTGCCCTCCAGCTGCCACTGCAGCACCATGTGGAATGAACGGAAGTGTGCTAAGCAGGTGTTTATATAGCCCTGAGAGTGTTATCACAACTATCTACAAAACATGATATCTCAAATCCTGTAAGCTACCCGATTTGTTAGCGGTTTGTTTATCCCATGAGCTTCCTTCTCACTCACTTCATTTTGCGGACGGACACACATACATACATACACACACACATACAGATACACAAAAACCGACACACAAAGTTAGCGCTTTATAAAATAGAAGGATTATAATCATCCCTTTCTAAGACTGTGTTCGCTTCCTCAACGTTTTCACAGTTAGAGATATATTGCCTTCAAGAGCAAAACTCTGCATGAAATCTTTTGCATTTTCGATGCTGACTCAACGCAGTTCGAGAGAAAATGTCTTTCCGAATGGAAGACTTTAAGAGCATATTGATCTGGCAACTAAATTATAACTTTTGATCTCCCGGCCCTTGCCGGAACCTCCCACCCTGCGTAAACATTTCACCTCCCACTTGGAACCTGTGTTCCCTTTCACCTGTGCCACCAAAACCTTTTATAGGTTACGCGTATGCACAAAAAATGTTTCGTATTGCAAAGGACATCATGGAAATTATTAAATGAGAGGCGAAATAGGCGGAGCCGTCTGGAGCAAATTTATGTCTGAAAAATTGAGAAAAAAAACGAACTTCGCAACAAAAAAGGAAATTTTGGGGAAACTTTTGTATGACAAGGTACAATAATTTGCGGTTGTATGTATGTATGCATGTATGTATCCATCCCTAGCCCCGTTACCTCAAAGTGGTGGGATGGTGTAAACTCACTCGATGAAAAGATCACTCGTTGTCGCCGGAGCAACGACGTGTCGAGTGAGGCTAAAAACGGACAGATCCACTTCCGGCAGTGGATTACCGCCAGTTTTGGCTAGGCGGTGGGGGATGTCCAGGCCACCAGCATCTATGAGTCAAGTTCTAAAAGAAGTACCCTCAGTCCCGTGCGGCCACCGTCCTTCATGGCAGAGAGGACAACGGCAGAGGGGGAGAAATCTCACGGCAAGCGATCTGCCAAGCCGTTTTTTGAACATTGCTACCATCAACACTCGAGGTCTTGTCAATGATGCCGCGATAGACCAGTTGATCTCCGAGGTTGGACAGCAGACGTGGCATGTGTACAAGAAACGATGAGATATGCAGCAGGAACATGGAAATGGCACACAGGTCACGAAGTTATATTGGGAGCCGGATCACTGAGTGGTAAAGTTGGTGGAGTTGGATTCATCATAGCGCCACATTTAACAAAGATGATCAGCGACTACAAAAACGGATTGCGATGCTTGTAGTCGAATTGGGCGGAGGAAAAACAATGAAGATACTGTCAGTATACGCACCAACAGGGGCCTATGATAACAACGCGGTGGAAGAATTCTATGACGCTCTCGATAATGCAATAAACAGCTCCCCGAGAGGAACATATGTCGTGTGCGCTGGTGATTACAATGCACACCTGGGTCGAGGGCATCTGAAGAAAATTTTGTGGGACCTTACAGAATACCAGGAAGGAATGATCGAGGAGAAATGCCAGCATATTCTTCAGATCACAGCGGGTGCGGGTACTTTCAAGACAAAATGGTATCGCAAGCCTGCCAGCAAGAACATACTAGTGCATTTCACTTCAGCCCATCCCTCAGGTACTAAGAAGGCCATCATTAGAAATATGGTGCACACGGCCTCAAAAGTTTCATCAGGAGATGAAGAGAAGGCGGAGTCGGTGAAAAAGGCGCTTTTCATAGCGCGGGCGAAAGAACCAGTAGAAAACCCTTCAGGACGAAGAAGGCGATTGGTCGCTAGAAATCGTAACGAGGAGGAAGGAACAAAAGTTTCCTTCTGTGTACCATTCATATCTGACGAACTTAGTGCGGCCATTCGTTCCTGTTTAAGAAAGGCAGGTCTTCAGGACATGGTGAGAGTTGTAGACATCCCGCCTGCAAACCTCAAAGAACGATTGGTGCGAAATCGCATGTATGATCGCCTGTGTATAACCCCCTCCCCGCGTAA
>MU868432.1:75310-95275 GCA_036418205.1 Ostertagia ostertagi
GGTGAACAGAGATACCGCACCAACGAATGGACCTCCACAACAAAACAAACCAAAAAGGACACAAGTACATCCGGTACAAAGTTCAACCGTTGAGGACACTCAGCAATGTTTTCAAACAGTACAAGAAGCTAACCAGGACAGCTTAGTACTACATCACTCTGAAGCAAATAGTGTAGACCAGGGACAGGTTGCACTACTCACGGGGTGCGCTCAAGTGTGGAGCACACTCGATACGGACTGGAAGGAGGTCGAAATTCTATTTGACACTGGTGCGGACAGATCATTCATTAGTGAGGCACTGGCGCAGGACTTAGGACTGGACAGATCCAACTGTCGAACACTTACTATGCACACTTTCGGCAATAGAGAGCCCAAATGTGCCCAAAGCAGCTTGATTACGCTCAGTATATGGGATTGAGGACATAAATACCCCCTCAACCTTTACACGGCACAAAACCTGACGAGGACAAGTAGAGCTGCGGAGTTATCACAAGAAGACATGAACTTCATTACCTATCACGGTATTGCCCTATCCCGCCCCACTAAAAAGGAGATGTCAAACCCAGAAATTCTCCTTGGTTGTGATCAGCTGTGGAACTTCCTCGAGTCCAGTTCTCCTCGATATACATTACCATCGGGACTGCAACTAATTCCATCGAGGCTAGGCTATCTCCTTACAGGAGTAAAAACGTCAGCCAGGATTGACGAAGAGCCCATCAGGTCCTCTCATCTCGCGGTCACAACCAACACAGTAGTGAATTTCGACGACGAACTTGATCGCTGGGATAAATATTGGACGATGGATTCGTCAGGGATTTGTGAATTCTCTGGTACAAGAGACGCGGAGCGGGACGCCATCAACGCCAAAGTTTTGAAATTTTTCAATGAAACCATTCAACATCGAGAGGACGGATACTATGTCCGTTTACCATATAAGGAAAATCACGATCCATTGCCTTCAAACAAGGCGATAGCACTACGACGATTACATAGCGTCTTAGAAACGCTAAAATCACGCCCGGACCTTCTTGAAGGGTACCAGGACATATTAAAAGAACAAGCAGTCAAGGGTATCATTGAAGCGATCCCAAATGACCAACCCTTAGACGGCATTATTTTACATTACATACCACATCAACCAGTTATTACTCCACATAAAGACACTACCAAGCTTCGAATCGTATTCGACGCTTCTTCGCATTTCAAAGGATGCCCTTCACTAAATGACATCCTTCATCAAGGACCATTAATCCTGCCAGAAATTTACGCCGTACTCCTACGCTTTCGGATGGCGCGGTACGTAGTGACCTCCGACGTAGAAAAAGCATTCCTACAGGTACGCCTTCATGAACTCGATCGAGACGCCACGCGATTCCTGTGGGTTAAAGATGTACGCAAACCAATAACAGACGATAATTTAGTCACCTTTCGTTTCACAAGAGTGACGTTCGGACTGAACGTTTCTCCATTTCTTTTGGGAGCCACAATAAATCATCATCTACATTGCGCCGTCAAAGACGAAATCCTCGCTCAAGAAATTCAGGAGAATCTATATGTCGATAACCTTGTGTTATCAGCAGACTCCAAGCTCGACGCTATAGAAAAATCCCTCAAGGCACGGGAGATTTTTGCAGATATAGGAATGAATCTACGCGAATTTGTCGCCAACATTCCAGAACTGGGTAGTAATTTACCACCCCATGCTTGCGCGAGCTCCCAAACACACAAGGTGTTGGGTATCACTTGGAATTCTGTTGAGGACTTACTCAGTATACACTGTCATATACCTCCATCAAACACAACCACAAAACGGATTGTTGCACGTCAGATTGCATCGGTCTACGATCCTTTCGGATGGATATCACCATTGCTAACGCCTGCCAAGCATTTCCAACAAGATCTATGGAAACACAAGTTCACCTGGGATGAACCTCTCCCAGAAAAGCTCAGCACTCAGTGGCATAATATCCTAAAAGACGCCCACGGGTTTCAGCGCTCCTTCCCACGAAACATTATATCAGACACCAACGATATATATTTAGGAGTGTTCGCAGACGCCAGTACTATTGCACTGGCTGCCTGTGCGTACATTTTCAACCAAAAAAGTTCGACTCTAATTATGGCAAAATGTAAACTTCCTTCCATAAAATCAAAATATACTATTCCAAAATTAGAAATGAACGCTATCACGATTGCATGTCGCCTAGCCCTATCCATCATTCAAGCATCCAAAACTCGCCAACAGTCGTCTTCGCAAACTGTATATTTTTTCGGACTCTCAGGTCGCATTAAGTTGGCTAAATACGCCTTTACAAAAAGCGCAGCTAGGGCGCCTTGTGGAAAATCGCTTACGTGAAGTACGCCAAATTGTAGAGACCCTCGGAAGAGAAAATTTCTCAGTTGAATTCCGCCATGTCTCAACCAATGATAACCCGGCGGATGCAGGCACGCGTGGGCTGACAAAACATCAATTAGAGAGTCATATTTGGTGGTCAGGCCCAGAATTTCTACGTTCACCGGAGAGCAGTTGGACCGCTCCAGTTTATCCATTCAATATGGACAACTCTTACGAGGACTATGACACCTCAGCAGTCATCAATATCACGCAGGATAGACCACCGGAAAACTTGAAACCAATCATAGACTGTTCCCGCTTCAGTTCATTACGTGCTGCGAAAAAGACCGCCCTGGTTACTCTGATCTTTATCAAGAAACTTCTAAAGCCTCTTCCACAAGAACGTGTCAACCGGATAGCATCGACCATACCCGAACTTTGTTCAATTCCTGATACACTGGAACAGTGCGGAGGACAGGAGCAACGAGTTGCCCGCTTATTCCTTATTCGCACATTTCAAGAAGCATACCTAACCAAGGAGTGCCGCAAATCTTTAAAATCATCCTTATGTCTCTTCCAAGATTCAGATCGTATCTGGAAATCAAGAGGACGTCTTGGGCGCTCTTCGCTTCCTCAACAAGGAAAACATCCCATGTTTATTACACCCAATACGAGTTTAGCGGAACTTATTGTAAGAGAAGCTCATGGTCCCTATCATCAGGGAATTGAACACACGATGGCTACCGTACGCTCAGAGTATTGGATCCCCAAATTACGTCAACAGGCTCGGAGATTGGTCCTCAAATGCGTGAAATGCAGACGGTTTAACGCTTTACCGTACCCATATCCGGATTCGACCGACCTACCACAGCGAAGAGTAATCCGTAGCCGTCCATTTCAGAATATTGGGCTCGATTTTTTCGATCTTCCCAAAGTTACGAAGGACGAAAACGAAATCAATCCGTGTGGGTGCATCTTCACATGCACCATTACACGTCTCATACACTTAGAACTAGTACCTAGCATGAGCACGGAAGACTTTATTAACGCTCTCCGACGATTCATCGCCCGTAGAGGAATCCCCGAAACCATCACATGCGATAACGCTCCCACTTTTATACTCACTGAAAAGATCCTCGCCGATGGAAATCGAAGGACGACGCTACATCCTGACGCAAAAACAATGCTGGCAAACCACGAAATCCAGTGGAAACGTATTACACCATATGCGCCATGGCAAGGCGGTTTTTACGAACGCTTGATTAAATCAGTAAAACACGCTCTCTACAAAGCCCTTAGAGGCTCATCATGTCGCTCCACAGATCACCTACGTACGTTCCTAACGGAAATTGAATCATGTCTTAACTCACGACCATTGACATACCAAGGTGCTACGCATGAAGAATTTTCCTCAATCCGACCAATCGACTTCATTCAGAGAGATTTGGAGCTGACCCTCCCCATAGAAGACGCCACCCTGACCAGAAACGAGGATTCCGATTATTACACTCCTGACGAAGAAAGAGCCTTTCATACAAGGAGAGAAGTGCTGGACGCTCTTCAGTCATCGTGCCAGGCTACAGAGAAATTTTGGAAGATTTGGCATGAGCAGTACTTAACTAGTTTACGAGAAACACACACTGCAAACGTAACCAACAAGCGCCACGGACAAGTTACCCCATCGTGTGGCGACATAGTCCTAGTAAGCGATCCTGTGCTCCCTCGAAACGAATGGAGACTGGCTCGAATCATAGACACACGCAAAGGAACGGATGGCAATATACGAGAAGCAGAACTTATCACATCCACCAGAAGAAAAATCCACCGACCGGTAAATCTTCTAATTCCGCTGGAAGTTCAAGAATACAAAGATCACCATCGCCACAACATACCCACCAAGACACAACCCCCTACTGTTTCCGAACGAAATCAGCACTACAACTTACGTCCACGCCCAACCACACGACCACCTCAGCAGAAGGTGGCGACAGTCAGTGTCAACACGACGAGAAGATGGTTTCTTTTCCATCTCATGCTTTTTTCTCTCATGATACTTGCTTGGAAGTACGATATCTCCTGCAGAAGTCCAACTCACCTGCTCCAAGGACGAGGTCTTCATTCTCAATACACTGAATGAGACCCTTGGCACCCTCAGTCGAAACCATTTTCAGGCCCGAATAGCCACCACAAGACCTCATCTCGCCAAGTCACCGACGCAATCAACATTAAATGATTGTGAGAAAACCCTCGCCACAACTTGCGGTATTCTCGAATGGAACAGGGCACCTTTGTTTGGTTATCTTTATATCACCAAGACACTAATGATACCATACGCCATCCTAGCCACAAAAAACCTGCGCGTTTTACATCAGCGGTGTTTTCATATACACTATACGTCGTTCCGGAGACTTTCTTCGTTAGAAAATAGGCTTTCTTCGCGCCAAAAACTCAGTATTGACGCCAGAAGCTCTTCAAAGACGCCAAAGGCACGCCGGAACGCATGACAAAACTTTACACTTCAAAAAAGTCATTTTTTGTTACTTTTTTGTTATTTTTTTTCTAAGAAATTTTTAGTAGTCATATACATGATTTTCACTCCAATTGTTCAGATTATGGACGCGAGTAACTCAGAACGCTTGAAATCCGATTACATTCGCCTACGCTCAGCCATCGGTGTACTCCCGGAACCAGAACGCCTGCATCGTCAGATTGTCTCTGATTGTAGAGCCATAGCTTCTCTGAGACGTTCTCTCACCACATTGTCACATAGTGTCAGAAATCTGTGTAATAGCGCACTCTCTCATACTGAATTCTTTCATCGACATCAATATCTGAAGCTCACTCTAGAAAAATTAGAACTTCGTTTTGTCTTAACTCGCTCTCATCTACGGGACTCCTGGAGTTACCCTCCGCTCATGTTCGCCACCGGAATTCTGCAACCCTTTGAGTGGGAACGCCTGTGGGAAACAACGCTGGCACAAGAGGACCTCGTTGTGGACGCCGCCGAACTTGAAGAACTCATTTCGGACGCCTTAAACACGATTGGAGAAGACTTGACGCTTTTAGATGACCTGCACGAAGAGATCACTACTACCTCGTTTCGAGAGGATACGCACTTCCGCCATGAGGTTTTGAAACATTTGAGAGAAATTTCACGCAAGCTGGACAAAAACGACGCCGACCAGACAGCCGAATTCCCCGGTGGGGAGGACGCGAAAGACGCGGAAAACGAAAGGATGGAACTCGTTGACATACGCGAAGAAGACGAGAAAATGGACACCGCGTCGCACGTGAACGAGCTGGAAACGATCAATAGGAACGCAGACTTTATGGAGGCAGTAGGAGATCCGGATGAGGATGAAGAACCTTTAGTACTCCTAGAAGCAATAAGTGACGATGAATTGGAGGATCAAAACGATACCGATCGAGACGGGGAGTTGCAGGTAATGGTACAGTTCGATCGACGAGAAGACCCGGACGATGAGATATCCCGCCTCCGACAACAACTAGGAGACGCCGAGCAAGCTGCGGGAGAGTACGACAGAATGATTGCCGAGCTGGAGAGGAAGAAGCGTGGTAGACCTCGCAGGTACGAAGGACAAATCGAAAACCCGAACGATGCACGAATGCGCTGTATATTCTGTAACATACGCGGAGACCACTATTCAGATTCCTGCACTGTCTACTCGACTCTCAAGGCACGCACGTTACGCATCAACCAGACAAAAATCTGTAAAAAGTGTCTAGACCGCTACTGTCCTAAAGGAGAGAATTGCAAAAAACACCACGCAACGTGCTACCATTGTGGCGACTCTGGACATAATTCTGCCTTCTGTCCTCTACCTGAGGAAAATCAGCGAACCGAGGATCAAATAAGTTACTTACGCCGTAAACGTGACGAAGCGAGAGAGCTCATCAGGAGGATCTCAAGTGGTCTTACACGCCGTGGCATTGACGCCTAATTTCAATACCCGTACGCCAGCTTTATCCCTGGGGGGAGTATCGCGACCGTACGCGATTATATTTCCGTTGTTTTCCTGTTTTTCTTCCTGTTTATTTGTTTATCTCTCTACTCACATACGGTTGACCATCTCAGAAGTTGATCATATCATAATCGATTTGGCGCCAAAACGAGGGGGTACGTAGGGGAGATGGGGATTTGATACTCAGTGTGTTTTCTCTCAACACTTCGGTCCCTGTATTCCTGGCCCAAAAAGGATCGGTCTACTGGCGCTACGCCTCCTCATACTGCCTTCTGGAACTACTTCTGCAATTCGCTGTTGCTATTTCCTGTATCTGTTTGCACTCATAAACTGTTGTGTTATTCACTGTTTTTGGACGATATACACTGAACCACCCTCGTCAATTTAATGATGTGGTCTATCTCATTATGGAACTGTCCATCAGGTGACTCCCAAGTCCAACGCGAAGGTGAGAGGGCTTCTGGAACTGCGAGTTACCATGGATGGTGTTGGTCGACATGATAAACTCAGACAGTCTTTCGCCCTGCTCATTCCAATCCATTCCGTGAGTACCGATGTGAAGTTCTTCAGCCGTTCTTCTCGGGCCAATCTTGGCGTTGAAGTCGCCGACGATGACCTTGAAGAAGGTATGATCTTCCTTGTAGAACTTCTCCAATTCCATATAAAATGCTTCGTGTTCCTCCTCGTCGTAGCTGTTGGTGCGTAGGCGACGAAGATTGTCAAAGCAGGAGTTGAACCACATCTTCTCAACCTCAAACGTCCGATTCGGGTCGTAAATGTAAGTGGCCGCGTCCTTGACGATTATCGAGTTGTAGTTTATCGGGCCACAACGGTTCAGCGTGTCTGAGAGCGCACAACCAGTATTCCACTACTCCGGCTCTTCTGTTCGGGTTCTGTTTGTGTAGAGCATCAAACTCTTTTTTCGTTCACTCTCTGCTGTCTTCTAACTTGTTCCTCAAAATATGTTTTAAATTATACATGACCGCGAAACTACGTTTCCTGTCTCTGTCTACTCTATTCTGGGAGAGACCGCGAGGTGTAGCAGAGGTGCGAGAGTCGTCTCCCATTCTTCATCTGCTCCTTCGCGTCAAAATTCCGAGCAAAGCGTTCGTCTCAAATGTCTGTGGGAATGCCCAGTTCTGTCGCCGTCGATAACACTCAGATCGAGGTTCGATTGAGTGAAGACGTTATCAGAGAGATGTGCTAAAATTGCGCGCCCAACGATCTTAAAAGAGTTTTCGTTGATCAGTTGTTGAAGGCAATTCGCACAAATGAGCGTTAACACGAGGTTCTTCAGCTATCAATCGTTCCATAAGTCACTTCGGGGTGCGTCTACGGTGAGCTCAAGCTCTGCCTTACCTCGCCACGAATCCCACCTGAGAGGAGTCTAAGCATAGGCCCTCTCTTCGCCACGGGAGCCACTCTCATGCGTTCCGCCGATAGCATGTCTTCAGAGCCATGGTGGCCGCCCCTCACACCTATTCCTAGAGTTGACGGAGAATTTAGATAGCCGCATCCACTTATATTGCGGATTCGCGTTTTCGGAGTGTCACATATTAGATCGAGAATGTGCGCACACAGAAAGTATGACAGTGCGAGGCCTCAAGTCTGCGATGGATACGGTTGGCGCAGTCAAAGACATGAGTCACTCCAGGTGATGAGATTAATCAATGTCTGTCTACGTCTCGATAATTATTACTATTGGAGAGCGGAAAGATCAAACGGAGGCAAATATTTTCTTTTGAGAAAGGCCCACGACGAGACCGCGACGAGAATCGCTTCCCATTGTACTTTAGTGCACCACGAACGCTTGAGAATGCGCCAAGCTATGTTGAGCTAGTGCCGACAGGAAAGGAAGAGAATGACACGGAGTATATACCCATCTTCGCGACTACACCAACACTATCGAGTACGTCAGAGCACGCGCAAAATTTGATCACTGGTAAAACGATGCGAATCCACACGCAAGCATGCCATGGATGCGCTGCACACGCGAGCAAGCTCTTGGCTACTGATCGATCAACACAGCACTACACAGAAACAGGGAGTCCATCCCCTGAATCCACCTGCGTCTCAGGGCAAGTACATGGTGGCTTTTGGTCCGCGATTTACCCCCTATCCGCCACCTGGGGTCGCGCCACGTAGCCTCGCCACCAACCGGCTCGAGATCTTTCAGTGAGAGAGGACCCTCAGTGAAAGAGATCCGTGGTAACTTCGTATAGCATACATTATACGAAGCAGAACTCCCTCTTTCCATAACACTGTATCGATAATACAGCCAAGATCTTGGTCTGTCTCGGGACTACATGAATATGTCCATCCCGGTTGATGTTAGAGCCCTTGACCAAGCTCTTCTAGCTCTCACGCGTGCTTGTCTATACACAAAACGGCTAGTGGCATATTAACACCATGATGTTGAATGTTGTGTTACTTCCTGTTTGATGTTTTTTGTTTTATCCTTTGTGTACTGGATTGTTTGTTCCACTCCTTTATTCTCAATCAACTACTGTGGCGCACCTTTTGTGCAGTAAATAAATGAATAAATAAATAAATAAATCAATATCCCGCGCATCGCAGGCAAACGTCGAACCGTACGGAGGACACGCTCCCGCACCCTTCAATTATATTATATTTTTTTTCGCAATGCTCGACTTTTCTCGAAGTTTTTTTGTTTTCTTTGTATATATTATCCTATTATATTATATTATAATAATATATAATAGATACAACTGCAAACGTTGCTGCATCACTGACGCGTTTTCTGGGTTTTAGGAACAGGAGCAGCCAAACAAACATCAGACTTGCTTAAGCTTAGCAAGGGTTTTCCAAACCTTATGCAATTTTCGACTCAGTATAAACTTCGACTTTCACTTTCAAACAAAAACAGGGCAGATCAAGAGGAAAAAAACAACAACCTGGTAAAGGATAACAGAATGCAACGGTCACGGTCAACGGTCCAGTCAAGTATTGTCCTATGGATGGCACGAGTCGTGTTTTTCTATTAGGGCAACCGAATTTTTTTTAGATAAAAAAGAGTATTCCGCAAAAATTACCGAAGGAACAGGAACGTGTGATAGTCACGAAAAAAGAGGCCATAGTCAATTTTCCAATGAATAACTACGCTTGTCTCAAAATCAGACACATAGAACACAGAACTTATTATTTCACCGATATATCTTCTCCAGTATATCGTGCGCGCTACAACATGCGAAGATGCGTCCCGAGTAATGACATACTTCTCCCTGAAAGGATCATACAATCGCGCGATACCCGAATAGTCAACGTCCTAGTTGTGGCTTACGAAAACAGCTTTGCTTCTGATTCGCCGACTCTTGAGAGCGATAACTCTATTCTCGCTCTCACCGTGTCACACTTCCAACAGATATATAATCTTTGAGAATTATCGCTACCCATTTTGAATCATTGCGTTCAAGTGATCGCTTCATATTGACTCTAAAACCAAAATGCGTCGCTAAAGGACATGCGAGAGCATACATAAACTCCGGCCCCCCAGGTCTCAGCTACTTCTTAGTTTCTCGCTCCTTACTGTCGTCCTCTCCCTGCCACCTGCCCAGAGCTCTGTCGTCTACGTGGCCGGTCGACACTGTTGCGTCAACGCACTTTTACGTACACGAGATGTGAATCCGTCCGGGAGCTTAAATAGTATAATACGTCACACGAAAAATTCTATGCGCTCCAAGACACACGGCTTAACGAGCTAAGGAAATCCACGTGGCTAAGGAACGGGCGCGCATTGATAAGCGACAATCGATGAAGCTTATATTCTACACGCTAAAATGTTAAAGGAGTAATGCATATGCGTCTAAATAATATTGTTTAGTGTGATGTAATTAGCGTCACCATTAGATATGGCTGCTCACTCTCATTGTATATGCTCTGATACTAAAACAGTCGATTCTTGATTAAGAAAGCAAAAGTAATATGTGATTTTGCACGGTAACTATCAAATGGTACTATAAGCAGATATGGTTGTGGCCAGAGACACCTATGCGGTAGTTATGGAGGTATATTTCAGGCCACCGTATCCGAGACAATACACTCTAAAACACGACAGCCCAGCATCCCCACATAATCTATTCTATAATTCTATTCGAGCATTCGAGATGATTAGATAGATAGATACGACCCCACGTTCAGTGTGCCTTCTGGAGAAGGCTGAACTCTAAGAGAAGGTGATATGAGCAGTCCGACGCAAGATTTGCCTTCGAGCAAATTAACAGTTAAGGCAGAGAATTCTAAATTAATAGCTTTTAATCACGACTAATGTGAACAGAAATACAACTAGAACTATGAATGATTGCAGATCTTTACAGACACTGCTCTCTATCACTCTCTCTATTTCAATCGTCACGTTGGAGAGTCCCGTATCGAGTGAGTGAGAGATCTCTCACTGCTACGGCCAATATCGCGTCTCTTCATTCAGTCCTACTCAGTATCCATCCAACTTGTGACCACCCAAATATGTCGTCCCCATCCGCTTATTCAACACGCAGGCAAAACATGCCTCACATAGGGCAAGATATGCAGCTCCTGACGACATGCAGTGTCGACTATGTCGGAACCCAGAGAAGAAATACTAGCTACCTTAATAGACTTTTAACCTCTTACTACACTACGGTTTTTTATAACTAACTCCTCTACCCGAGAAATTATGGGCGTTATAGAGTGCGCGTCTTATCATATCTACTCGCCTATCAGTCTCGTTATCTCAGACAGCTCGAGTCAGACGCGGCCACCCAAATCAATTCCTGGGTCGTGAGTCGCCCGGGCCAACCAAGCCTTCCATCCCTCCGGGGTCGGTTAATTGGTACCAGACTTGTCTGGGAGGATAAAAAAACACTGACTTGAACATCGGCTGGCCCCCGCAAGTCATTGTATAGGCCACATCGCATTCAAATGCCACTGCGACCTACGAAACATATACATGTCCCAAAAATCAACTCCTGACGACTGCTGCGAAGCGCACTACATATTTCGTGAAATTTGTGTTTCAGCGCCTCTTATCTGCTCTTATCAGTCGTTATCACTTTGTGAACCCCCACCAAATATGTTCCCGCCCACCCCTACTATATCATATCAAAAAATCAGCTCCTAACGACTGCTGCGACGCGTGCTATGAATTTCGTGACACACGCACACACACACACTATGACAGAACTTAGCGCTTTTACTAAACGGGGATATTGTTTTGTTACGGTGATTTTATGAAACTCCAGTTCGGGGGGCCACTCCATTGCTATCTTATCCGTAGTACTAGAGAGCAGTTCTTTGGGCTATCGAACACTACGGATAAGATAATAAGTGAACGACTCATTTCGAGCGTACTTTTGATAAGGACCGGTGGATGTCCTACATTCCACACTACCTGCCCACATCCCATCCACTTTTCTGCACAGGTGATCCACCCTGGAGCTCCTGCACCCTTAGCCCTTTGCGGAGGTGTCCTTTCTCCTGGTCCAGGACCGTTCCCTTGGCAGGCGGAAATGTGAAAACGTTTCAGGGTTTCTCACCCATTACACCAATATTTATCAGAAGTCTACTTTAAATGAGTCGATTACGTGTCGTGAGCCCTCTAATCCTTATCTTGAGTATTGGAGAAAAAATGGAGTGGCCCCCCCGAACTGGAGTTTCACCGATTGTCACAATTCATGCCATTGCAGAACATTGATTGCCGCGTATCCTGCGAGCTACCCAGTTTTGTTAGCGGCGCTTCATTAGCTGCCCTATCATTCACCTCATTTTGCGGACGGAGAAACACACATACACCCAAAACAACACCAAGGTTGCGGTTTATATAATGAACACCTTCGCTCCGCCCGGTATCGCGCGTATCATACGAGCGAAGATTCCGGAGGCACTCCAGCTTTCTTATCACGCATAGCTCCGTAAACACCCTGCCATATTCTTGCTTGTTAGATAACCAGATTAGTCCCCCGTCAACCGCCGGGACCTTCCTTTCCTGCGCAAGCTTTCTATCCTCCGCTATGGTCCCTTCCTCCTGTGACACCAACACCTCCTGGAAGTGACGCGTATGCAACACAATGGTGTTTCATACAGTAGAAGGGACACAATCATGATATGACGGTAGATTTTTCGCTTCCCTTCCTCATCCTCCCTTCCTCTCTCCACTGCCCTCCAGCTGCCACTGCAGCACCATGTGGAATGAACGGAAGTGTGCTAAGCAGGTGTTTATATAGCCCTAAGAGTGTTATCACAACTATCCTGCTACAAAACATTGATATCTCAAATCCTGTAAGCTACCCGATTTGTTAGCGGTTTGTTTATCCCATGAGCTTCCTTCTCACTCACTTCATTTTGCGGACGGACACACATACATACATACATACATACATACATACATACATACATACATACATACATACATACATACATACATACATACATACATACATACATACATACATACATACATACATACATACATACATACATACATACATACATACATACATACATACATACATACATACATACATACATACATACATACATACATACATACATACATACATACATACATACATACATACATACATACATACATACATACATACATACATACATACATACATACATACATACATACATACATACATACATACATACATACAAACCGACACACAAAGTTAGCGCTTTATAAAATAGAAGGATTCAGCGGTGAATAGAATTATGGCTTTAGCTTCACAATTAAATTGCAACATTATCATAAGTGAGCATCTAATGCTGATCCTTCATTCACAGTGTTCGCAAATCCTAAGCTTTGGCGGTCATTAAATGAGTTCTGGTCTTCTTGGTATTAGATCAAGAATGGAATGTACCATTCGCCAAGAGTCTGCTCAAGCCAAGCTGATTATATCGATAGAATGTCCACGACCCACCCCTAATAACACTTATGAAAAGAGCCCCATAGTGCCAACGTGAACTGCGCAATGGAATTGCCGACTTCTGCCTTCTAAGACTCCTTATCAGCCCCTATCAGTTGCTATCATTTTTGTCGCCCACCTACAATGTCCAGGTACCACCCCATATAACACTTGTAATTATGAACGCTCAAGTGTCAATGTCAGCTGCTCAACGGAATGGGGACTTGTGAGTTCAAGGCGCCCTGACAGCCCTTATTAGTTTCTATCATCCTATTTCACCCACAGTGTCCCGGTACCACCTCACATAACACTTGTAAGTATGAACGCTCTAGTGTCAACGCGAACGCTTGAGTCAAATTTAATGAAAAGAAGGGTTGGGAGAAAAATTAAAACGAAAGTGAAAGGAAACAAAGGAAAGTAGCTGACAAATACACAGGCCAAACCTCGCTCAAATTTGTCGCGCGGTTTCCCGCACGCGGCAAGCCGCGTGTACGACGTCGCGCGGTGACTGCCCACAGGCCTAATCCTTAGCTCTTGCTTTACAGCCAAACCCCGAAATGAATTCGATCCTACTGAATGGTTGTTCTTATACTGGTAGGAAAGTGGTATCACAATCACGATATCTTTCGCCTCTAGTCGACCATTTTGCGGACGGACAGACAGACGTGCAAACACACACACAAACAAACCGACACACCAAACTTCTGGTTTATACAGTGCGTACCAAAAGTATGTGGACACCCTAGAATCGATTCTCAGGAGTCAGCTAAAGGCTTTTTGTGTTATGAAACCTTCACCATTCAACTCCTAGTGGTCGATAACCTACAATGACATTTTCGGCAAAAGATTTCGTTCTAACTTAGCGAACTATTTTTCATGGAAAGTTTTTTCTTTGTATCAAAATTATGTGGACACCCTGAGGCAGATGAAGTTTTTGCATCGATTTCCTAACCTATTTTTACTTCTCCTTTCGTTACTTATTCTGGCATCATTCCTCTTCACGGCAAGCGTTTTTCTGAAGAAGACCGAGCACAGAAATGGGATCCCCATGCTTCTGAACCTTCCTATTGCGAAATAGCACGTCAACCAGTCATGCGTCCTCGTAGGTTTGGAGAGAAATCCGAAATCCTGATGCTAAGCTCTCGACCTTGACTGAGGGTTGTTCTCAATCGCTACTTGTTCAAAACAGGAGAAGAATAGCCTTAATTTTCTCAAATTATTCTTTTCGTACTACTCAACTTTACGCATAAATGATCTTCCCGATCTTAAAAAAGACCAATCGGTGTCTCATTCAATCAATTGAGCACACGACACGAAAGAAGATGAAGAAGGCTTTGTATATGAATGCGGGTTCAGGTTGGCAAGGTTGGAATTCCCACTCAAAAAAGGATCACAACATGATACTTTGAACCCACACAGACAGTGCTTTCGTGGAAATGGTAAAATTAGTATAAAAGACTTTCTGTGGAAATTTCTCTCATAGACCAACTCGACTGGCAGAAAGAAGCTTATTCCTTACTATTCGGGTGGGTCTTGAGGTTTTTGGAGAGACTTTGGTCGGACCCGCAGATGTGCTCGAAGAGACAATTCGGAAGATGTTCATCAAAGGTCTGGGGTGGTTCCAAAAGGAGGGGGACATTGAAGTTTGGCTTGCCAACATGTCAGGTAGACGACTAGGATTATAATGAGGTGCTTGAGTCCCGGCTACAACCTTTTTCGAAAAGTCATGGTTGCAAATCACTTGTTTTGCAGGGGAGGTCCCTGACACCATTCCATTTGGAAAAATGCTAAACGCAACGGCTTTGATTGGCAAGTCGGCTAGCGTATTCCTCAGACTTCATCCTTATTGAAAACGTAGAGGTATCGTGGTTCGCGGTCTCTACGTCATTGAACAAAAGAGTAATATCACAAGTGACCTAACACGTCGGTGAAATTTGCTAGTTGGGAACAGATCTGCAAGACATGTATCCAGACCCCATTCATAGCATGCCAAACAGAATGGCTCAACTTACTAGAAACTTTGGTAGGCCTACCGATTTCAGATTTTGAAGATATTGCCGTTTTTCAAAAAGTGTCCACATAATTTTGATACAAAGAAAAAACTTTCCATGAAAAATAGTTCGCTAAGTTAGAACGAAATCTTTTGCCGAAAATATCATTGTAGGTTATCGACCACTAGGAGTTGAATGGTGGAAGGTTTCATAACACAAAAAGCCTTTAGCTGACTCCTGAGAATCGATTCTAGGGTGTCCACATACTTTTGGTACGCACTGTATGATAAAGTGAAGTATATCCTTGCATAGCTTCCATGCGTTGACCACTGATGTTAGTGCGATCAAATGGAAAAATTCTTTCGTGCCGTCATGCTGTTTTACCCACAAATGGCGTACACGCTGCCATTTGAGCACAGTGAAAAACGAATGAATTCATCTCGTTGTAACTTTGAACAAATTTCGGCTTCTGTGAAGATCCCGTTGGGGCATCGTGCTTTGTTGAGATCATGTACAAATCTCTCTCATCACTTTATTTGAGTACCAAGATACCTTTTCAGTTCTTTTTGCAATGCAGCTCTCCATTCTAAACCCGGATTGGCACGGCAGATGGGACTATGTGGTTCAATTCTCCACGACAGATTTCTGCTGTCACTTCTAAATCTGCGCCAAATTGCTTCAGAGTCGAACTTAACGCCATGCTTGCAATCAGAACCTTCAGTAATTGCGGCGAATGGGTTTTCTATCGATCTGCCGCCCCAATCCGAGGCCAAAAATGAGTGCCATCTTTGTCATTAGCATCATTTGACTTCGACTTTAGATTTTCACTAAAAAGTCGGGGGTGGGGGGATCATGGGCTCCAAGTCGACGCAAGCGTGCGATATGAAAACGAGTGCGGCGCGGAAACCAAGGGAATTGCTTAGATGAGCCACGAAAACCAAAATCTGGTTTCATAGGAAACATCTCCCACCACGTCGCGGTCCGTGAAATGGCTCCTGCTAAATAGGTGAAACTTTGCAATTGGAAATGCCGTGGAGGGAAAAACCTGCCGACTTCAACATCGTGCGTGTTCTTTTGCCCATCAAAAGCTTGGGTGTCTGCCATTGTCCATTTAGCAGTGGATACTTCTCATTATTTGAGAAGGATGGCGAGGACATCGTTTCCAGTTCACCAGTTGATGGTACTATGAGCTGCTGTCTTACTGATGGCAAAGTTTTCGGATTCAGGTCAAAATCTCAATTTTCTCCAAAAATTCTAAGTCAAGGAAAATCTAATGCCTATATCACGAAGATAGCACCCATTTCTCCTGCAGCTCCAATTTACCCCACTTAGACGCCACTTGTGATGCTGCCACCTTTTTTTCCGCCAGATTGCAGTTAAAATCTGGGTGCAATAGCTACTGAAATTCTTCAATAAGTAGGTGCCTACTGTTAGCGCTGGCGCTACTATTGGGAGCAAACTTGAAAGCTCTAACCTATAATGTCAAATTTTTGTCAAGAGGGATTGAACCTTGGACCATTTCCTCACCTTTTTTGGCCTTCGCGGGGCCGCTCAGCGAAAATGGACCTCGGTTTTGTAGTCCACGCATGAGCTCCTATAACATGCAGAAGACCGTTTGGAAGAAGCGTTCCACACCATGAACGAACTTTCATATCAGAGAAAGTCCCGTATCTCGCAGTTCACCATGCTTTTTGTATGTCTTTGGAAAAAAGGTGAGGCGCGCAGTAGATAGATCAGGAGTTGTTTGGAATACATCGCAGTTCTTGGCATGAACTTTTTTAAGCGTCTGAGAGCCAAGTATATACTGCGGATGCTTTTCAACATATTGTTTTCTGATAGCAGAGCGAACAGTTGTCTCAGCTGATGTCCCCCGTCGAACAATGGACCCCCAGCTCCATCAGATTTTGGAAAGAAGAGTAAGCCTGTCCTCTTGGAGAACACTGTGTAGTAGGATAGTAGCTTAGTAAGTGCTATTATCAAATTGTCTGCTGCGTTAAAAGAAAGAGCAGCTTACTACTCACATGATTTCCTCAGTGGTTGTTGGTATTGGTTCCACCTTCACCGTAGTAGTATAGGTTGTTGTAGAGGTTTCTGTTGTAACACGTCGTGATGGTTTGTGCCTCCGAGGTGTAGTTTTACGGATTGTCGAAGTTGGTGAGGTTGCAGAGGTCGTTGTGGGCGGGAATGTTTCTACTGCTAATACGTTCGTAGGCACAGGTTTTCCAGTCAAAGGTTTTGGAGGCTTTGGCGCTGTTGTTGGTGCAGTTCCACGTTTAGTTTTAGAGGATGATGCTTGCCGTCCGGGAGGCTTGGTCTTGCCTTGGTACAACATATGTCGTCTTTCCAACAAATTTCTTTCAGTGAACAACATTTCAGTGGGTTCACCTGAATCCTTCTCGTGATCCATTTCCCTGATATTCGCAAATCCGTCCAACCGACCGACCTGTAATCAAATTCACTTGCGAAGCTGTGTTTATCTGCAGGGTCTAAAACTAAACTTCTTCAACATCGCTGAAACAAAAATTCACAAAGCCAGGACAACAAAAGATTACAGCATAAAATAAATAAGGAATAAACTCGACCTCAACTGCATAGGGGAGCACGACCAGACATGACATGAGAATCGAGAGAGGTACCATCAAGGAGTTAATGAAGTAAGAGAATGAGGCCCACCACAACGAACGAGTGTGTGTTGGAAGGTTCGACTGTGTATATCAGCTAATGCATGTTCATTAAACGACAGAATTATGGTGTGCGGCGTTTTCTCGACATGCATATTAATGATCAGCATATTAATGTTCATATGCGCATAATAGGGAAGCTGCAATAATATTCGCAGTACTTTGTGCTTTTTGAGCAGCTATTAAGGCAGAACAACACGGAATACATTAGTCACGCCTTTTTCCCAATGCTATTCTGCCATTATTACACCTAGCGGCGAAAAATCGCAGCCGCGATAAAGAAAGTCCAAAGAAAGTTATGTTCAATAACAATGCTACTACATATAGTCGGCTAAGTGTGTGTATGTGTGTATAAGTATGTATGTGAGTTGGTAGTGGTGCGTATGTGTATACATGTTGTATGTGTGTATTATATGTATTATATATATCCTACTATATATAATCGGCTAAGCGGTTGTGTGTGTGTGTGTGTGTGTGTGTGTCTGACCGGAAATTCATAACTTCGTTCCTTTGATCCCAGAGCGCTCAAACTTCTAGGGTATATAGGGGGTCGGGGCGTGAACACTGATGATGGGTGGCGGAAAGTGATAAGTACTGATAGAAGCTGATAACGGGCGCGTTTCGAGAATCCCCGCATGCCTACCCACTCCGTCTTTTTTTTTTGTAGCCGTTGGCGCTTGTCAGTGGAATTGCTAGCAATCATGAAATATTGTGTTAGGGTAGGAACTGGGACCCAAATCGGTGAGCCGAAGAATAAAATATCCTACTATATATAATCGGCTAAGCGGTTGTGTGTGTGTGTCTGACCGGAAATTCATAACTTCGTTCCCTTTGGACCCAGAGCGCTCAAACTTCTAGGATATATAGGGGGCGGAGGTGAACACTGATGATGGGTGGCGGGAAGTGATAACTACTGATAGAAGCTGATAACGGGCGTCAGAATGCCGATGTCACCAACTTCCTTACGCCGTTCGCGTTGGCAGTGGATTGCTAGCACTCATGAATATTGTGTAGGGTAGGACTGGGACCCAAATGGTGAGCGAAGGAAAGTGATAGCAAATGATAAGGGCTGATAAGGGCATCGGAATGCTAACGTCGTCAGTTTCGCAACGCCCTTTGCGTTGACCCTAAGATGTTCGCACTCATGAATATTATGTGGGGTGAGGCAGGGACCAAAAGGGTGATTGGAAGAAGGTGGTAGCAACTGATAAGAACTGATAAGGGGCGTCAAAGTGTGGATACCACCAGTTTCGTTGCGGCTTTCGCGGTGACATTGGAACCTTAGTTGTCACATGTGATATCACATCTTGTCATGTCACATGTCACATGTCACACGGATATCATATCATATGTCATATCACATGTCACACGGATAGTGGGTGATCAAAAGCGATAACAACCGATAACGGTTGATAAAGAAGTTAGGATTTTGAGTACCGCTGATTTCGTTGTAGCCTTCGTGGTGACAGTAAATATTAGCTCCTACACGCTACAAGATGGGACGGAGATACGGTGAATGTGGGTGACAGAAAGGGGTATGAAAGGCAGGTGCACTAATAAAAATAGCGACAATTGAGTGTGCACTCGGTTAAACTGAACCAGATTCCTAGCACGGGAATATGTTCCATTTCCTTTCATCTAAAAAAGCAAAGGAAGTTGAGCTGCTCCACTATCTGGACTTGGACTAATAGCGAATAAAATCATATTTCCAATTTCCATCATGGTTGATGCTGATTGATTGGTTATATTTCACTTACACACCGATTCTTCAATTGTGGAAATTCTATAAACCGCTAAATCGCCCGAGCTCGATATCAATGCTAAATGTTTACGAAGTCATGATAAGTACCATTTTCATTCCGCATGCTACTGCGCGCATTACGCGACAATCTTCAGCGAAAATTGGACAACCTTTAAACTCATGTGACACATCTTCCAAAACATCTTACTGTTAGTTTCTCAGCCACGTGACCTAATATTCTGCAAGTTGTCCAGTTTCACTAAAGCCCATGTGATGCGCGCGGTTGCGTGCGGAGCTAAACTGGTTATATATAAAGGATAAAGCATTTC
>MU868432.1:95375-156285 GCA_036418205.1 Ostertagia ostertagi
ATTTATTTGATTCAGCGGAAAAAAGTTACATTCGAAAAACAATTTCGGCGAAGACTTTTGACCGCTACTGTATATATGTGATGTGTGTATGCTTGTATGCGTGCGTGCGTATCGTGTATTTGTATGTTTGTGTTGGACCGGAAATTCATAGCGCGCGTACCATCTGTCGTTAGAAGGCGTCGACAGGCTGACGCGCATGCGCGTTAGGAATTTTGCGCCGCATCGGAACTTCTGACGCTCATGCGCGTTAGAACTATGATATTCGTTTTTATTGTACTTGCGCTCCTTCTTCTAGTTTTTTGTATTCATTCCATAGATAATACTTCAGCATAACTATTAACCTCATGGCGGCCAGGGTGGTCAAATAACCCTAGATTTAGTATTTTTAGAAGCTAAACTTCAATTGCAATTCTTCCCTGGTATTCCTTTAATTGTCGTGAACATTCATATGAAAGAATGTAGAAGCAGTCAATACAAAACTCTGTGAGTTTCAAGATATCTGTATTCGATGGGAGAACTTGTAAAATACTTTTCACTTCATTCGCAGCGGAAGTGACGTTTTTTTTGCTTATTCGCGGTCATTATGCGTTCTTCTGAAGAAAAATCTGCTGACATTTATATAGTTTACCCTTATGCTTTCATCCTTGCCAAAATAATTCTATGAGATTCAAATTTTTGTGCGTTTTCAACAAAAAATAAGCGGAATCAAGGTGCGGACGACGCGCTCGCAATATCGCTCCTGTCCCACGTGGTGCGAAATGCCAAAACACGCGATGTCGTCAACGTGTTAATATATGGGTTAGATGGGAGCATATCTGGTGGAGACATAAAGTGACAACAGCTGATATGAGCTGATAAGAGGCGTTGATAGCAAATGTCACGAACAGGGCACGGTCCAGCAGCATTGTGCCGTTGCTTTGCAGGTATAATATATGGGTGGGACAGGAACATATTTAGTGGGGACCAGGAAGTTAACATCTGATAAAGGCTGATGAGGAGCGATAGAATGCAAATCTCATCAAATTCATAAGGCGTGGCTCAGCAACAACGAGGTGCCGTGTTTTAGATATTATGTAGGAAACGGGACGGGAACGCATGCGGTGGGTGACAAAACGAGATAACAGCCGATAAGACTGAGGAAAGGGTTAGCTCGAAAACATAGAAGTCATTATGTTTGTGATCTAGATGCGCGATAAGGGAAACACCATTCTATTCGCGATGGCGTCATCAGCATCCTTTCGACCGCTAATTTGAATAAGTCCCTTAAATGCTCGATCTTTATGGGAATACGAGGGGTGTTTCCATCCCATTGCCTCCAGTATAAGAAATTGTTCAACCGCTTACACATTACATCGTCCGAACCAGAGTATTTGTTCACGCTAGGGCTTGATAGTAGGCAGCCAAAGTAACTGCATTGGTTATTCCAAAATTGATTAATTAATTCTAAGATCCGCTAGACAATGTTACTTTTCGAAAAATGATGGATGTTTATAAGAACTGACCTATGAGAAACTACAGCTTTATCACAAGTTCTGTAGTAACCTTTCGTTAATAACATCAGCCAAGTGCATCAAATCGTGTGGAAGTTTCACAAGAATATTTCGCCTACAACTTTCAGCAGCGTCGGTGGTGTAGTGGATAACGCTGTGGACTTCAATTGGCACGCTCGGTTGGGTTGGTGGTCAGGATCCCCGAAGCTTCGCGCCTTTTGCATTTTTTGTTAGGGCTTCCATATAGGCTCGAAATTGCACTAGTGCCAAAGTGGATGTCTTATTCAAGACCAGAATTATTGATAACCATTGACCCTGAGGTAAGCTTTCACTGAAAGCAGGCAAAAAGATGTACAGTCGAAATGGCGCCGGATAGCGGATAGCGATTCAAGTGTACTAGAAAGCTCATTGAAAATTTTAAGCGATGCCGCTCAATCCATTGATCTTGAGATTCACCCAGGCAAAACTCAATAAATGAAGAACAGTTTCACGAGAGATTACTGCACATTGCAGGCTCAGTCATCGGAGAAGTCTCTTCATACGTTTACCTAAGCTAGGCAATCACAAAGGACAATAATCTCGTTATCGAAATAGGCCGTCGCCGTTAATCAGACCGGGCAACATCAATAAGTATCGTTGCGCTCTTACTGATATAAGGCTTGACGCTCAGATGAAAGGCTGAGTGTTCAACATTTATGTCCTAACAGCTATGGTGTACGGATGTGTGAAGATGGACCACGGTAAAAGATGAAGAACGAAACACAATAAAGGACCGTGTGACGTCTTGGTCAATGTTATCAGTGGTCCTTCAGGTTTTATGCGTTTCATCCTAAATCGCATTCGTCAAAATTTCAACAAAAACAGATGTAGAGAGCAGGCCAGTTTCCGCGGAGGATTTTTCACTATTGATCAAATCCATGTGGTCTCTCAACTTACGGAACTTGCTCAAGAACAGGATTCGTTGAGATTTAACGCGGAGTACGACAAGGCTAACGATCATTTCTCCGAACCTCTTTTCTACTGCTCTAGAACTTTATACTGTGTTTTTCATACGTCATCACATCAACCAATACACATACAAATCTTGGGAAAGTAAAAGTAATGGTGAAACGACATCGAACATCGACAAGTCTACTTGTAAGCCTTGTAATGGAAAGTATCCGAATGCATTGCGATTGTACTTGTTGGTTATGATCCGAGTGTGCTCGAGAACTCATCGGAGATTCTAAGCAATGGATCTCGCTTCATTGGACTTTAAATCCACTCACGCAAGCTATATGGATGAGGAACAGTTTCACGAGAGATTACTGCTTACGCATAAAAGGCTCTGTCAGTGAACAAGTCCCGCCATAAGTTTATCAAGGCTAAGCCATCACAATGGCCAATGATCGAAATAGGCGCCACCATAAGGCAAGGAAACAATATCGTGATTTTCTAAGTGGTAAGCGGTTTGACACCTCCTCAAAAGGCAAAGGAACGAGCGATGTGCACTGTTACGTTTATGCATCAAATTCCTGCTCGTGAAATTCGAAGGCGAAACGGTGTCAGCGATGTGATCGAGACTATCAAAGAAGAAGGGATGGGCAGGACATGTGGCTCGTCTTAGCGATAACTATTGGACATCCTGCGTGACCGATTGGTATCCCCGTGGAGTAAAAAGCAGCAGGGAAGAACCCCAGCCAGGTGGAGCAATCCTATTAGAGTGATCATTATTATCCTATTGAAACTTTTTGGACAGAGATGGCATTGGTTGGATGAGCGATAAGTGTATGTGATATAGTAATTGACGAGACAGGGTTGGTTGAATTTTTGGAGTGTGAGCTTATGTCGGCACCTTTAAGGGCCGCAATTCGGTCTCTTCTTTGTTTATCCATGACCTGCAATGTTGCAGAAATGGTTACAGTTTTAGCATCAGGCCCAGTGAAAGGTCGGCCCATGAAAGCATGAAAAAACCCGTCATGTTCAGAAATCGTACAAGAATCATAGCTAATTTAGAACATCACTGGAAAGTGGCGCGCAGAACCATCTTCCGAGTTCTGGGGTCAGTATGATTCGGGGACTACCTATGTCGGCCGAAAAAAGTTAGTTTGCTTTTCAACTGAATGAGAGGATAGGCAACTGGTAAGAGTCGAGAGGTTGCGCAAAAGACATGATTGACATGAAGATGACAATGACGCGCAAATGTTTAAGTTTTATGCCTCCAGGAATGAGAGACAGGAGCTAAAACCAAAGAAAGAGAAAGGCGTCAAACCTGACTACGTAGGAGGGAGATAGGAGCAAGAGTTGTTGTGTTTATAACGGTAACGGAGTCCTTTAGGGTTCAATTCGCAGCTGTAAACTGGATCTGCCATTGAATCATGATTCTAAGAATAGACTCGAATGACAGTTACTGGACAATGTGCGCCGTAAACAAGCTATGATCAGATCGATTCGGAAGGTGAATCTCTTCACATAAAGAAGAATACCCGTTGCTTGGCCGTCACATATTTTCCATTATCCCCGCCTTCAAACAGAAGGAGAAGCGATGAAGTCCTCCCACTTTAGGCTAGCTAGACTACACCATGAGACTTTAAACTTATACGAGCACCTAGTTCATCCGAAGCAAACCTCGATCACTTAGGAGCAGCTCGGCTTTATACTCTGAAATTCCACTAGTGATGTCATCTTCGTCGCTAAAGTTGAGGGAAAGTATTGGTACAGCCCCAGGCAGCGCAACTCAGCCTTTCTCAGTCTGGGAAAGACATTCGGCTTCTTTTGCGGCAAGCAGGTAGAGCGGGTAGCCCTACCGTTTACCCCTCCTTCATCTTCGTCCTTGTCGTGTAATCCTACTTCGATAAAAATTTAGCTCATTGCACTTTTTTCCACACACATGCGAGTTTTTTGCCTTCAAAATATCATAACTTCTTCTGAGATCATTAATTTGAGAAGATGGAACCAGTTTGATAATCTTCAAGGTTCATACTTTCCGAAAAGTGCTAAAACTTTTAAAAGTCACCGATTCAAAAGTTTGCTTCAACTTTTTTCGGAGGATTATTTTTAGAGACCATCTAGTGCCGCTTTCATGCTTTCGTCCTAGCCAAAATAATTCTATGAGATTCGAATTTTTATGCATTCTGAACGAAAAATACGCGGAATTAAGGTGCGGACGGCGCGCTCGCATAACCGCTCCCGTCCCACGCGGTGCAAAATGCCAAAACACGTCAACGTGTTAACGAAAGCGTGGCGCGGTAACGCACCTCATCCAAGTCATCCCTGTTTGTAAAATTTGCGCGATTTCTTCCTAAGTTCTCTGTACTCGTTCTATAGATACATGAACGTAATCAGAGGCTGCTCCATAAAATCCTTACCAGGAAAGGTCATTAGGCCAACCCGGCCAAATGAAATGAGGTGCACATTTCTGTATGGAACATCAAACGCTGAAGTTAAATCTGCTAAACTCTTCTCTAAAAAGATTTACGGAGGGCTTTTGTAGCCGCTCTTGATTTTCGGTGTCTTGCCTGCAATCACATGTTAGCTGCATTATTAAAGGATCGAAAGGAGAACCGAGGCATCGATGGGACGAGCTTCGGTAGCGCAGTTGGTAGAAGTCTTGCTTCTCATGTAACGGGTCGCGGATTCGATTCCTCCTGAGGTTTAGTGTTTTGCTTTTTTTCCAACATGGCTGAAAAGCTTTTTTGAATCCGCTATTTTAACAACGCTCGTCCAACGGTACATCTACGGAGAGTTTGCAAGCAGATCCTCTTAAGTTTAAGCACTACTTGCCTGCGAGTGCACATGGTGCTAGTAGTGCAAGTGCTATACTTTATCGTGGCAAGTAGGCATAATATTTGTATTCAGGAGATCAAACTACCCCCAAAAAAGAGTTTTTCGCCAAAATTGAGGTTATGCACTAATTGGGAAAAGCGGAGCAATGATAGGACTACCACTCCTCAAACTCCACTTTTTTGGGTTGGCCAATCATGGACGACGGGAAAAGGGGAGAGATGGTGTGGTGTTAGGAAATAATGCTTTGCAGACCTTTGGATGATACAGACGGGCAAGGCAGGCACCATTTTTGTCTAATATGAAAAGTGTTAAAAGGTTTATTCTACACAAGTACCAGCCTTTTGTAATGGATTGGTGGATCGGAGAGTATGACTGTCCAAATTTACGAGGTGTGGTCGAAATTTCAGAATTCGCTAGAAGTTTGCTCAGAGGGAAAGTCTGGCTCCCTGATTACGAACCTCATACTTGTTCAAAGCAAAAATGCCTGGCGCCCGCGCTACAAGCACCCAAAGTAATGAGAAGCGGTGCCGTCCAAGATCGTTGGTTATTATCCTTAAATTTTTGTACTGTTAACTATCCGCAAGCATGTTGAACTAGCAATGGTGAAGTCTCCCTAGCTATCTTACTGTAAGTGGCAGAAGGACGAACTCGCCAGAGAATCGATCCTCTGACCTCTTTTTCGTGAGCCTCGACCACAGCTTCTGCGTTTTTCTGCTTCATAATTTTTTTCAGAGAAGAGTTCAGCCGACAAGGAACCCATATTTGAGCTCAACGTCTCAAGGCGCGTACAAATATACATCTCGTTTCAAGTGGCCGGGTTGACCAAATGACCTTTCCTGGTTGGATATGTCTTAGTTTAGCGAAGGATTCGATGCCTTCCTCCAGTTCATGTCGCATTTAGTTGGCTGACAACACAACTCAGTAGGAGTTCGACTGCATGGATCCTCCTGGCACAGGAGCGATTTTTCAGTATGGTCGTTTGAGTTCTACCGTAAGCGCATTCTTGGTGGGGCGTGCAGTGCCACATGTTCTCGATTTGCTTTCGTCGTTTTCTCTGCACCGAGCGATGACGAGAATGTGGCCGTCGGTTGTACGGAGCGCCATCACTGTAGAAACTGGAGATGGCTAAAGGTCGATTCTGCCGCAAGAGGCGCGGCCTTAGGTGGGGAGCTGCACCCTTGCGAGGCAATAGGACTTCGTGCGACGTCCGCCCCGTTGCGCGGCGTGATGAGCGTTGCGGATACTTTGGAGCGCTGCCTCCTGGTAGTCGCGAGAAAAGGCACCAGATTGCCCCAGGCCTAGTCCCAATCAAACGAACAATGTTCAGGGGAGCAGGTCCAATTGCGCACTCCAATGATCGACTGCACGACCCAGTGCAACGTGATACGGTGGAGCCTAGGAAACCGTACTGATAAATCGCTTGTCCCTCTGGTGAGTAGGATAAAGTTGTTTATACAGGTCGCAGACGCCCTATACTCAAGGGTCTGAAGTGCGCACCAAAAAAGCTAGGGCATTCAATGGCTGGCTTAACCGCTTCATTTTCTCCTCCGCAATACGCCAGCAGCTGCGATGTTCCACTAC
Source organism: Ostertagia ostertagi (assembly GCA_036418205.1). Taxonomy (NCBI): domain Eukaryota; kingdom Metazoa; phylum Nematoda; class Chromadorea; order Rhabditida; family Trichostrongylidae; genus Ostertagia; species Ostertagia ostertagi. Next base: position 102,212 of record MU868432.1, read on the forward strand.
GCTTTACACCTACGTCTTATACTCTGATCGCACTGCTGTCCCTAGCACAGAAGTCAACAAGCCCTTAGCTCTGCCATTCCTACCGGATTCTTCTTCTCAATTTTTTTTCCGCTGGCCTGGCTTCGAACCAAAGCTTTAATTTTGACGTATAAGAAGCACACTAGTTTGATCTCAACGCGCGCCCTTGAAAGCTTTCTCAGAGCAGTTTATACTGAATGAAAAGGAGAGTTCAAACTTTATTCATTTTGGCAATAATAGGACAAATGTTTTGAGTAAAATAGTTGAGCGGTTTAATTATCGGTGAATCAAGATTATGAGAGTGATGATGAGGGATTTAAACATGTCATATTGGCTATTAATTACTGAATCATTATTGATAGAACATTTTCAGAAATTTAATAGTAGTCCTGCATTTAGTTTCTGTATAGGCAAAAATCATCTCTGATAATATGCTAATTCAGCGGACGGTTTTCGCTCTACCTTGAGTATCCTTTGTCCGGATGTGCTCATGGAACTTAACTCGCCCTGAAAGCACGATTTATAGCTTGCTCTAGAATGATTAGGATTGATAACAAGGCAACCTGCAAAATCAGATTAGATTCAGCAATTGCACTTCACTGAGGCATCAAGTAGTAATCATATCAAATATAATTTTTCTTACGTTCTAGGTTGAGGCAGCCAATACTTACAAAACTAATCGTAAGTACACAGTTGTAACGTGCTTGATTTAGTGATTGCATACTGATAGTTTCCATTCAGATGTAGCATTTCATTCGCCATTTTGCAGCACAAATCAACACATCATTCTGATGTGTGGACCTGTGGTGCGCGATTGCGGAGAATTTGCTACACAGTGGAGTACGCAGCGAAATTTGCGCGGGAAAATGAAGGCCCGGAGAGTCACGCTGTCTCGTTTTTCCTCAGTCTTCAATTTCCTCGTCTACCACGTGCCCGCTTGTCCGGATCTGCGTCGCCGATTCATCTGTCATCGTCGTCATCCTAAATTCCCTCTGGACGTCGAGTATCACTGGTAGGGCGGCTGTTGTGAGTAATTTCACAGTGTAATTTCTCTGGTATCCTCACCAGATTTTTCCCTCCTTGCTTATCGTGTTTATTTTCGCGAGTTATTAAGTGAGATCATATTTTTTTGGTGGAACGAACCTTCAACTGTTAGTAACTTCACACATCTTGTTCGCCGAAAAAAAAGGTTTTGTCCTCTTTCGCGTCTATCGGGCTACGTTAAATCTCCTTGGAGTGGCCTCGAGTGCTTTTATCGTGGCGCAATAGTGGCGAGTAAGTGGTTTTCCGGAAGGAAAATCCAACTCACTGAGTCAGTATGGCGTCGAGCTCATAGGAGCAGCGGCAGGAAGAGGTAGTCGTTCCCAAGATTTCAAGGCTCATGGATAGTGTGCTAAGTGGCCTAGAAGGTGAGGAAGTGTTTGTATACATTAATGATATTTCAGGAGCCACGGAAAACAAGCAGAGGCATCTCGAGGTGCTTAAGGGAATTCTTGAAGCGTCACAGCGAGCCAATCTTTAGCTGACCCAAAAATGTGTGCTGATGAGTTACAGAGTGTCATTTTTAGGGCACTAGTAAATTGGAGAGGGGGTTCGAGCTTGCCCAGACAAGACAGAAATACAGCAGTACCCAAAGCTAACTGGGGTGCGCACATGCGGGTGTTACAGAAAGTTTGTGCTGGGTCTTCAGACCGCCCGCCCACTGTTTGACTTGACGAGTCGAAAGGCTTTATGGAATTGTGGCGCAAACATGATGAAGCCTTCAAGAGTCGAAGACGCGGCTCATCGCGACCCCTGTGCTGGCACAACCAGGTGTGGAAGCTGCTCGAACAGGAGAGAGGCTATGATTGTTGATTGTTAGAACAGATATTGGTCGCTGAAGCGCTATTGAAGAGGCACAATTTTTCATAGAGAGTGCTGCGCTTGGCGTTATAGGTACAGCAGTACAAGCTGACAGTGCAATACGTCAAGGGGAAGGCCAACGCCGTTGCTGATGCACTGTCAAGGAGTGTACCGGTCGATGGAGAAATGGAGGAGGCGGTGAACCCTGGCGAAGATAAAATTGTGTGCATGATGAACGAAGGACGCGGACGTGCTGGTTGGGTCCAAACGCAAGCGGCATGAGATATATGCTTGTGCTGGTCGAGCAGTTTTCCAAGTGGCTGGGAGAGTACACCATGAAGAATAAGGCAGCAAAACAGTGGCGCATGTGATACTACAGCGCTATTTGTGAAGGGGGCCGCTGGCTGAAGCAACTACATACGTATCAAGGAATGGAATTCGTTAATGAAGTGGTTGATGAGCTCGCGAGGGTTTTGGGAATAAATCACACATCAGCGGGTATGGCGCTCGCGAAAATGGAGGGTGATTTGGAGTATACAGAGAATTCTGGAAAAGAAAATTGAGTTTCCGGACTACTGGGATGTACTATTAACTATTGTGGTTTATGCATATAACGCGACACCACACACGGCCACAGGAGAGAGTCCTTTCTTCTTGCTCCATGCGTTTTACTCGACTTTGCCATTAATCTCGGTCTCTGAGAGTCGTCTAAAATTGGAGCGTATAGATGTGGATGATTACAAGTCTGAACTGATTCGTGGTATTAGGCTCATACAAAACGAAGTAAAGCAGCACAACGAAAGGTATCTTCAGAAGATGAAGCAATACTATGACGAAAGGAAGGGGGTAAACAACCACCACAAGTCCAAAGTATGCGACAGAGTATTCATGAGAATGCCCAGGGAAAAATACGTGATCGAACTCCCTGAGCTGGCAGTTGACTGGAGTGGACCTTTCAGGGTTCTTGAGGTCACTGATAACTCGGCGCTTATAAAAACTCTGGCCGCCAATGAGGACCTTAGTCGCGTCCAGTTTGACCTCTTAATCAAGTGCCCGAGGGAGATAGATGATGAGTCAGTTTGTGTGGTGACTAGGAGGAAGAGGGGAAGAAACCCAGAGACAAAGGGGTGGTACAAATGACAGCCGAATCAGTGCTGGTGTAAACATCTGTTTCAGGGCTGTTGATGAGTTCGACGTCAACGACACCATGCACTTTCTTCATGTGATGTTTAAATGACGGGCAGCCGTTCCCAACCGTTGATGGTCGCTCTGGTTTCAAGCTCGATCAGTGTCGCTGTGTCGGTGTATTTGTGTGAGAGATTTACTGCCGACAGTCCCACAGCCAGCTCGTTAGGAAAGGGTAGCATGCGTGCTCAATGCTGCGAGGATTTTTGCGATATGGTAGAGCACTGGCTCCATAACTTTCAAGGTTAATAGGATCGTGGACAAATTGTTCCTGGCTATTAGTCAGGCCATCGGAAAGGAGTATGCATTTTTTTCGGTATCGCTGATTACACGTCTCTATAATGGCAGGACTGGTTCCACAGGAATCGGTTGGTGCGATCTTTGCGGTTTTAACACATTCACGCCGAAGGCCGCCTATATGGGCTGCCGACAACATGCGCTCCTGGTACGATGGCAGCCCATATAGGCTGCCAACTAATAATCGCTTGCTAGGCGCTGGGAATGAACAGATAGTGGGCAAACCTCGTAATCGAGTTTAAAATGTTGACACTAGAGCGTCCATACTCGCAAGTATCGTGTGGGGTGGGACGGGGACATTGTTGGTGGGTGATTGAACGTGATTGCATCTGATGAGGGCTGATAAGGCGCGTCAGCACGCAGAATTCGTCAATTCCGTTACGTAGCTTGCGCTGACACTAGAGCGTCCATACTCGCAGGTGTGATGTGGGGTGAGACGGGGACATTGTTGGTAGGTGATGGAAAGTGGTCAGAATTGATAAAGGCTGATAAGGCGCGTCAGAACGCAGAATTCGTCAATTCCGTTACGTAGCTTGCGCTGACACTAGAGCGTCCTTAGTTACAAATTCTATTTGTAGTGGTACGTGCAAAAAAAATCTGTCACGGAGAAAGTGAATAATTGCTTTCTTTTCGTAACCACTATTTGTCGTTCTGATCGAAATCCTACTGTTATACGTTCTTTTCTTCCTCTTTGAGAGCCGAACTATGAAAAAGTTGTTTAATTCTCCACCAAAACTGCTCATAAAAAAGCCCTGCTACCCCATCGTCCACAAAAAAAAACTCGTTCAAAAAGTATAAAAGTAAAAAAGTCAAAGAATGATCATTAAGGACGAGTCCTGTCAAACGAGCAAACGAGAAACGGAGCAAAAAACGTCAAACTAGTCACTAGAAATGGCGTACTATGACAACACCTCTTCTTTGTTTATTTCCTCCACAAGACTTACCATATTGTAGTACTACACAGATTATGGTTCTCAATTTACACGTCCCCCTTCCACTCAAAGAAAGCCTTGTAGAAGCCTTCGCCAGCTGTGTGTCGTGGACTTGGGTTGACCGTGGAGCAGCTATATTTACTGTTGAAATTTGAGACAAATATTCAATGATTATAACTTTCTCTCAAAGTTAAGCCGAATTTTTCAATCTGAAAGCTGATTTGGGAGTTCTGTGAAAGACGTTTTTCTAATTCAGTCACTGAAATTACAGAAGTTATAAGAAATAACAACTTAGCATCAAATAACGAGGAGAAATTCGAGACGAGCCAGAGTTTTGTACACTTTCCGGAGGCAATAACTTTGCTTCATTTCCGTCAAATTTCAAAAAGTTGATACGCCATCCACAAAACTAGAAGATTTTCTCTATGAAACGGGTTGCTAAATTAGCTTCATACGTCCAGTACTCAGGAAATGGCCACGTTGAGGATTTTGCAAAATTAACGAGGAAAATTCGTGATGATGCGAGTTTTTACGCTTTCCAGAGCCATAACTCCGTTCAAGCTCATGCAACTGGAAAGTTAATACGTCATCATACAACTAAAGAGAGTTTGTCTTTCTAATTGGCATCTAACCTGCAAATACGTTCACTATTTAAATGGCTTGAGGATTTTGCCCGAGTACCGCTGAAAGGTACTTTTTTGCTACATTAGCACTATCCCAACGACTATAGCCTGGTTGTCAGGGAGCGATTACATACTGAAGTAGGATTCAAATCCTCGTGCTTTGCTCTCTGCAAAAAGTTTAGACTTGTTGAGCGGGTCTCAACTTTAAAGGTTACATGCTTGTGAATTTGACCGCTGGCGGCCTGCGTTTCTTGTTGAATAGTGTACTCCTCTCTGGTAATTTAACATGAACTCTTTCAGAACCGCTCTGATTCTTCTGAATTAAGATTCGTTATCAAGATAGCCGTAGCTGAGAGCGCGCGCCAACCAAACTGGGCCCACTCTGGATGCGCCGTGTGCTTCACATCTCGTTGGATTTTGAGGACCTAAACTTGAAAGATAAAATAGATAAAATACCCCTAGAAAACGTGGGAATTTCGGATCCTTTGACTTGTGTGGTGATAAAACACTAAAGTCACTCAGAATTGCTAAGCGGACACATCTAAATCACGAAGATTTTGTGTGGACGGAATCAATTGTTATTGGAAATACTCTGGCCTGGTATCGTTTCGATCCTTAATGTTTGCCCTCCGACGATGATCCTTCTGTATCAGACGGGCCCGATCTCTCCCCAGCGGGCCAATACGACCCCCCCCTCTGTGACATGTCGAGGATTCCTCAACGCACGCTTGACCCTGCTACCACGACGTTAGGCGGCGGATTGGAACCTGGATCTCTTCCACCATGTTGCACCTGGACCATATCTTGGATTTCCATTTCTTACACCGAATCTCGCTTCCATTATAATTCAATAAACACTTAGTTGCTCAACTGTGTACGCTAAACTTTCTTAAGGAAAACTGAGACGTCGAAAAAAACTTGGTAGGTTTCTGAAAGTAGAAATCTTTTTGTAATTACCATGTATCGGTTTACTCAGAACTTTGAAATTCCTTCTGTTTAATGAATAAAACTTCTTTTTTTTCCTAGATTCCATCCTCTGAGCGAGACAGAGCGCGCGGATTGACCACGGCCCACATTTCTCCATGTTGGTGATTGCCCACACATCAATGATGAGCACTAAATTATGTGGGGGGTCGTACCGATACCCTGCGAAAAGGAAGGGGGTCGTAGGAATTTTGGAATTTGCGCAACGCAGGGTTGACCCTGCCCAGAAGCCTTCACAGCCGAGGCATTGATAAGCTAGCAGGTGTCTAGAACAAGTCGTGAATAAGTTTGAAGTTTGTACATGACTATTTGATTTTATAGTATTCTGAGAGAATTTGTTTCCCGTAATAATATGGCCGTTGTCTTAGACAGCACAAATTATCACAAGGGTCTTGTTGTATTCTGCAATATACCGTGCTCGTGAAATGGTATTGGTTATAAAGTTTATTTCAGGGACTGATTCGTTTACTTACTATATTTTTACTCACTTAAATATTGTAAAGCGCGTAACTTCCGCTCACACCTCACCTAAATAAATCCACTGTCGAGCGGTCCACGTTTGAAAGCCTACTACATAGTTTTAAATCTTCAGCAAAGATCCCCCTTGTACGTCATATATGGCTCCTCCTTGCTTCCTCTGCACAGCTTGCTTTTACTCCATCATTCATTCAACTATAAAGGGATACGTAGATGGACTATAACGCTTCTCAGTTACGGCGCACTTGGCACTCAATAAAATTGCGAAAGTGAGTGTCGCATGTCTAATCCCTTGCTCTCCTAATATCAATTACCAGTTTTGCTCCGCCCGCTATCGCGCGCATCACACGGCAGGCTTTAGCGAAATTGGAGGGTCCATGGAACGTCAGCATGAGACGCTCCATTAACCATCTCACTATTGACTGTGTTATACCTTTCCCAAATTCGCTGAAGTCCATCGAGGATATGCTTGATAACGTCTGGAGCTTAATTGGCATATTTGTCTCACAACTGTAAACATCCACCATTCTTCTTGAATTCAGATAAGTTAGCGGTGAATAGGATTACTGTCAGTCTCAAAATCAAAACGAAATATGCATCCTACTATATATACGGGGCTAGCGTGTGTCTGTTGGTGTGTGTGTGTTTGACCGGAAATTCGATAACTTCGCTCCCTTTGGACGCCAGGAGCTCAAACTTTCTAGGCATATATGGGGCGCTGGACACAAACAGCGATGATGGTGGCGGAAGTGATAACGGTCCCACCGATAGGAACGATACCCGGACGGCCGAATGATGATGTCATCAATTCCGTTAACGGCCGTCTGCGTTACGGTGATGCATGGTATGTGGGGTGAGGCGGGGAACCAACAGTTTGAAGTGAACGAATGTGGTAGCAACATGATAGAACTGATAAGGGCGTCCAAAGCGTGGATACCAACAGTTTCGTTGCGGCCCTCGCATTACATTGGAGCCTTGGCTCTTCACATGTGTATAAATAGGGGATGGGACGGGAACACGGATAGTGGATATCAGAAGTGATAAACAAGGCGCATAACGTTGCATAAGGAAGCTAGGATATTTTATACGCTAATTTCTATTGTAGAGCCTTCGTGTTGACAAAATCACGAGGGCTCCTGCAGCGTTGGGCCGTGGCGGGTGGGGATGGGGACAACGATTGCGAGCAGTATGAAATGATAACAAATGACGCAGGGAATGATATGAGCGTCTGTTAATGCAGGTCTCTCGCAATTTGCTAATAACCAGATTAGTCCCCCCGTCAACCGCCGGGACTTCCTTTCCTGCGCAAGCTTTCTATCTCCGCTAAGGGGTCCCCTTCCTCCTGTAACACCATACGTACCTCGTGGAAGTGACGCGATGCATACACAATGGTAGTTTCCAAACAGTAGAAGGGACACAATGCAATGATTATGACGGTAAGAATTTTCGCTTCGCCTCCGCTCAGTCCTTCCTTCCTCTCTACTGCCCTCCAGCTGCCACTGGCAGCACCAATGTGGAATGAACGGACGTCGTGTCTAAGGCAGGTGTTTATTATAGCCCTAAGAGTGTTATCACAACTACTCCTGCTACAAAACATTGATATCTCAATCCTGTAAGCTACCCGATATGTTACGGTTTTGTTTATCCCATGAAGCTTTTTCCTTCTCTACGTCACTTCATTTGGACGGGATTACACAGACATTAGAAAAAAAAAAACAAAAAAAAAAAAAAAAAAAAATAAAAAAAAAAAAAAAAAAAAAAAAAAAAAAATCATACATACATACACACCCACACCAACATACAGCTATACAACCGACACCCACAAAGTCAGCGCTTTATAAAACTAAAGGATTACACTGGCAAGTGATTAAGGTGGCGCAGGTTGAAATTACGGCGACAGAAAGTGGGATGAGCGGCAACTGTACTGATAAAAGTAGCGAAACATTGAGCGTGCACTTAGCTGAAGACTAAACAGGTCGCTACACAACTTGAATATGTTCCATTCCTATCTTTTCATCCAAGAAGCTAAGAAGCTGAAGACAGTGGGCTGCCAATCTATCTGCACTTGATTAATCAGGCGAATTTCCTTTTATATTTGCAATTTCCAATAGCTCTGGATCCTGCTGAATTGATTATATTTCACTTAAATATTCTTCAGTTGTGGAAATTCAATAGACCGCTAAATCACCCGAGCTCGATATCTATGCTGGATGTTTACGAATTCATGATAAGTACTATTTCCATTCCGCAGGCTACTGCGCGCATTACGCGACAACCTCCAGCAAAATTACAACCTCTGAACTTCATGGGACACACCTTCCAAATATCTTACATTAGTTTCTCAGCAACGTGACCTAATATTCTACAAGTTGTCCAGTTTCACTGAAGCCCTCAATGTGATGCGCGCGGTTGCGTGCGGAGCTAAACTGATATACATATAAGCGGCTAGCGTGTGTCTGTTGGTGTGTGTGTATGTTTGAACGGAAATTCATAGCTCGAGTCACAGCAACGATAGCGCAGTGGTTCTTACATATGTTATAGGGGGTGGAATGGGGACACAAGTGGTACGTGATAGGAGCTGATAACGACTGATATTAGCTGATAATAGGGGCTAGAAAGCAAGCATCGCCAATTTCGTTTTGCCATTCATATTGGTAAGAGAGCGTCTATACTTACAAGTCTTATGTGGGGCGGTCCCGGGACACTGGTGGTACATGATTGGAAGCGATAGCAATTGATAAGGGCTGATAATGCGTTAGAACGCAAAAGTCGTCTCAATCTCGTTACCCAGCTCGTGTTGGTACCAAAGCATCCATACTTACAAGTGTTATGTGGGATGGGACAGGGATGTTGCTGCTGGGTGATTGAAAATGATTACAACTGATAGAATGGTGGATGTTTACAGTAGTGAGACAAATATGCCAGTTCAGCTCCAGATACGTGTATTCTCGACGGACTTCAGCGAAGCTGGGAATGGTCTAACACATTCAATAGTGAGGTGGTAAATGGAGTACCACATGCTGTTATTCTATGGGTCCTCCAATTTCGCTAGAGCCTGCCGTGTGATGCACCCGATAGCGGGCGGAGCAAAGCTGGTAATTAATGATCCACTTCAAATTTGTTACTATGAAAATTCCAAGGAAAATGGTAATGGCAGGAAGCATATTCAGCGAATTAGCACCCATTTTATCCTACACCAGATTAGTCCCCCGTCAACCGCCGGGACCTTCCTTTCTTGCGCAAGCTTTCTATCCTCCGCTTTGGCCCCTTCCTCCTGTGACACCAACACCTCGTGGAAGTGACGCGTATGCAACACAATGGTGTTTCAAACAGTAGAAGGGACACAATCATGATATGACAGTAGATTACTCGCTTCCCTTTCTCATCCTCCCTTCCTCTCTCCACTGCCCTCCAGCTGCCACTGCAGCACCATGTGGAATGAACGGAAGTGTGCTAAGCAGGTGTTTATTATACGCCCCAGGAGTGTTATGCCCCCAACTAAAAACGATGATTATCCTCAAATCCTTACGTATCCCGCTTTGTACGCGGGGAGATCTGATTTTATCCCATGCCTTCCCTTATTTCTCAAATCCTGTATTTTGGCGGAGCGGACCACAACATACATACACACACCACGAGCACACCACATACAGAATCACAAAACCGACACACAAATTAGCGCGCTTTATAAATAGAAGGATGAGTGGAGGACCCATAGAATAACTCAGCATGAGATACTCCATCAACCATCTCACTATTGACTGTGTGAGACCCTCCCAACTTTCACTGAAGCCTCATCGAGCATGCCTTGAAGACCGTGCTGACGTTTTTTAACTGGTATATTGATCACAACTCTGTAAACATCCAGCATTTTTCTTGAATTAAGATAATTTAGCGGTGAATAGGAGTGCGGTCAGTCTTAAAATCAAAACCAAATATGCCTATTCACATAAGTGAGGAGCTCAGGCTTATCATTTATCTACTTTTACCGTTATTTAGAATCCTGAAAGGGCTAGCGGTTTAATGAGTCTGGGCTTTTGGGATAGAAATGAAACTTATCACTTGCTGAAGAGTTGGTTGAATTTATGCAATCGACTGCTATTAAGTAAGCTGGATATATATCGAAATAATGTGCACGTACCTTTGTTTTTACTACTGCGACAATTTCTAAGTAGGAACGCTCTGGTGTCAGCGCGAGCCAGGCAACGGATCGACGACTTCAGCGTTCTAGCGCGCCTTATCGACCGTTATCAATTGTTATCAGTTTCTGGCACCCACCAACAATTTCCCCGTCCCACCCCACAAAATACTTGTAAGTATGGTTGCTCTGGTGTCAACGCGAGCCAGGCAACGGAATCGACGACTTCAACGTTCTGGCGCGCCTTATCGGCCCTTATCAATCGTTATCAGTTTCTGGCACCCACCAACAATTTCCCCGCCCCTCCCCCCAAGGAGCGTTTGTAAATATGAACGCTCTAGTATCAACGCGAGCTAGGTAACGCGATCACGACTTTAGCGTTTTGACGCGCGACGGCCCTAATCAGCTGCAACGACTTTCTATCACTTATCAAGAATGTCCCTGTCTCACCGCACATAGAACTCTGGTGTCAGCGCGAGTTGCGTAACAGAACTGACAACTTTTGCGTTCTGACGCGGCTTATCACCACTTATCCATCGTTATCACTTTCTGGCACCCACCAAAAATGTCCCCGTCCCACCCCACATAACACTTGTAAGTATGGTTGCTCTGTTGTCAACGCGAGCCAGGCAACGGAATCGACGACTTTTGCGTTCTAGCACATCTTATCAGCCATTATCAGTTGCTATCGCTTCCAGTCATTTACCACCAGTGTCCTGGGACCGCCCCACATAAGACTTGTAAGTATAGACGCTCTCTTACCAATATGAATGGCAAAACGAAATTGGCGATGCTTGCTTTCTAGCCCCTATTATCAGCTAATATCAGTCGTTATCAGCTCCTATCACGTACCACTTGTGTCCCCAATCCACCCCCTATAACATACGTAAGAACCACATGCGCTAGCACTACTGTGACTCAGAGCGATGAATTTCCGGTTCAAAACACACACACACCAACAGACACACGCTAGCCGCTTATATGGTATACCAGTTTAGCTCGCCGCCTCGCTGACCGGCGCCATGACACGGAAGCCTCTGACAAAACTGACAATCGGCGAAGCTTCTGGTTCACGCGCTTAAACTATAGCTGCGTTAAATGCATTACGGTCCGGTTGTCTATCCTGGCCGTATCTCACTGTTCGATAAGGCGCAGGAAGTGCACAGCCAAAGTGATTTTATGTAAACAACACCATGGCATCGAGAATCGACGGAAATTTAGCGCGTCGAATAATTTTGGCTAATCTCACGACGACGATGCCCAGTATTTATAACAAATTATTAGAGCATCCATTCATCCTCAAGAACTTCTAGGCAGGTGTTAGCGGTTTGAAAGGTGGTTTTGAATTTACAATTATAACGCTAATGAAATGATAATGAAATGAAATGCATTATCTGCAATCTGGTTTCGAGTAATCTCTAACGTTCAGTACGCATATCGTAATTGCAGTCCTCATTCTGTCCGTCCACCACTTTGAACGCGCCCACAAAATATGTTCAGTCCAACCCCATATCTGTCCAAAGTCAGCTCCTAGACGGACTGCTGCGAAGCCACTATGAATGTTGGTGAAGATTGTGTCGTTTCAGCGCCTCTTATCTGGCTCATTCAGTCGCTTATCACTTGGTGACCCCACCAAATATGTTCCGTCCACCCCCATATCATATCCCAAAATCAGTCCCGGACGACTACTGGCGAAGCGCCACTATGAAGTTTCGTGAAATTTGTGTTTCAGCGCCTCTTATCTGCCTTCTAATCAGTCGTTGATCACTTGTTTACCCCCACAAAATATGTTCCGTCCCACCCCCATTCATATCCCAATCAGCTCCGACGACTACTGCGAAGCGCCATATGAATTCGTGAAATTTGTGTTTCAGCGCCTCTTATCTGCTCTTATCAGTCTTATACTTTGTTACCCCCACAAAATATGTTCCGTCCCACCCCAAATTTCATATCTGGAAGCCAACTCCTGACGACCACTGATGCGAGCTATGAATTTCGCTACGCTGCGTTCTAGCGCCTTTTAATCAGCCCTTATCAGTTGTGATCACTTTTTTTTACCCCACCAAGTATGTTCCCCGTCCCCCCCTATACCATGTCCTGGAAACCAACCCTGACGACCACGGGTGCCCGACTATAGAATTCGCGACACTTTGGCTTATTCTAGGCGCTTTTATCAGCCCTATCAGTTGTGGTCACTTTCTTTACCCACCAAATATGTCCCCGTCCACCCCATTATATCATATCCTGAACCAACTCCTGATGCGATCACGGATTTGGCCCAGCTATGATACTTTCGCGACACTTTGCGTTCTAGCCGCCTTTTATAGCCTTATCAGTTGTGAGTCACTTAGTTTTTTACGCACCGAAATATGTCGCGTTCCCACCCCCTATACCATGTCTGAAACCAACTCCTGACGACACGGCGTGCCGAAGCCTATGAAATTTCGTCGACCACTTGCGTTTCTGCGCCTTTTATCGCGTTATCAGTTGTAGTCACAGATTTTCTTACCCAGCCAAATATGTTCCTGTCCACCCCTAGTAATCATATCTTTGGAACCAACTCCTGAGCGGACCACTTGCGTGCCCGAGCTATGAATTCCCTGCTCAGACAGGACAACATCAATACACCGCACGAGCACACACACACAAGCCGCTTAGCGGTTATGAGATAGTAGGATAGTAGGATGCATATTTCGTTTGATTTCGAGGACTGACAGTATCCTATTCCCGCCCTAACTTATCTAGAATTCAAGAGGAATGGTGGATGGTTACGTTTTTGTGAGACAATATGCCCAATTAAGCCCTCAGACGTTATCAAGCAGTATCCTCGATGGAACTTCAGCGAATTTGGGAAAGGTTATAAACACAGTCAATGTGAGATGGTTAATGAGCGCGTTCTCATGCTGACTGCGCGTTCCTATGATCCTCCTATTTCGCTAAAGCCTGCGTGTGATGCGCGCAGTAGCGGGCGGAGCGAAACTGGGAATTGATATTTAGGAGAGCAAGCCGGACTATGACATGGCGACACTCACTTTCGCAATTTGACTGACAGTAATCCTTATTTCACCGCTAACTTATCTCGAATTCAAAAGAAATGGTTGGGATGTGACAGTGCTGAGACAAGTATGCCAATTAAGCCTCAGACCGTTATCAAGCATATCCTCGATGGGACTTCAGCGAATTTGGAAAGTATAACTACACTCAATTAGGAGAGATGCGTAATGTGGAGGTCTCATGCTGACGTCCATGGATCTTCCTTTTCGCTAAAGCCGCCGTGTGCATGCGCGCGATAGCGGGCGGAGCAAAATTGGTTAATTGATAGTAGGAGAGCAAGGGATTAGACATGCGGACACTTCGACTTTCGCAAGTTCGACTGGACCAGTATCCTATTCACCGCTATATTATCTGAATATTCAAGAAAGAATGGTGGGATGTTACAGTTGGTGAGACAAATATGCAATTAACCTCCGAGCGTAGTGAAGCATATCCTCGATGACTTCAGCGGAATTGTGGGAAGTTATAAACACAGTCAATAGTGAGATGGTTAATGGAGCGTCTCATGCTGACGTTCCATGGATCCTCCTATTTCGCTAAAGCCTGCCGTGTGATGCGCGCGATAGCGAGCGGAGCAAAACTGGTAATTGATATTAGGAGAGCAAGGGATTAGACATGCGACACTCACTTTCGCAATTTTATTGAGTGCCAAGTGCGCCGTAACTGAGAAGCGTTATAGTCCATCTACGTATCCCTTTATAGTTGAATGAATGATGGAGTAAAAGCAAGCTGTGCAGAGGAAGCAAGGAGGAGCCATATATGACGTACAAGGGGGATCTTTGCTGAAGATTTAGAACTATGTAGTAGGCTTTCAAACGTGGACAACTCGACAGTGGATTTATTTAGGTGAGGTGTGAGCGTTGTGTGAGGTTGGATCTGGGCAAAATATCGTTTGTTTTGTAAGTGCGTATCTGAGTGTTCAAGATGATTTATAGGAAACTCCGTAGAGCCGTAAAATTATGGGAATGTGGAGTGGGCATCTCACATGCTATAATTTCAAATCAGCTTCGAAAAAGATTCGTCATCGTCTTGTCCCTTCTGGTTTCCCACAGTTCCTTACAATGGTAAACAGGCCTGATCACTAGTGCTGTGGACTTAATGGAGTTGCTAACAAATCCACGAGCAACAGTAGCCTAGCTCAAACGATTCGGGAGTTTTCACGGCGAAAGTCCAACATCCGCTAACCATGAGGTCAATCTTTCTGAGATGGTGGTAGAATACGAAAAGGACTTAGCGCTGTAAATCTCCAGCCAGTAGTACCAGGGTTAGTGGAGAAGTCGAATGTTGATAACTTAAAGCCACAAGTCAGGATCAGGCAACCAGCAGAAGTTCTTCCCAGGGTGTGATAGTGGGCTCCCCAAGCACTAAGGACACGACACTACCGTGACCCAAAAGTGCGCGGTAATGGCGCTAGGGCCTTGCTCACCGCGCTGCCCGCGCTGCCAGCATAATCCACCACAGCATAGTGGTCTCTGCGTCTCTCACGTATGGCGTACTATCTCGCGCTCTCACTCTCCTCGCAGCGCAGTGTCTCTCCGTCGTACTACGGCCGGCCTCCTAAGGGGAGTTCAAAGTTTTCTATGAAGCTTTTTGCTTTTTCTCCTCACTAATCTTCCTCATTGCGCCCCTTGCCTAATGTTCGAACATAATAACGCATCAATTCAATCCTGACTCGTGCCTTTAAACTCGATTTGAAGGCTAAAGGCAGAATTATCAATTGAATGAAAAGTTAGCTCACTGGAAATAAGGGTAGAGGAGGGATGAAGAATGATGGAGCAGGGATGAAGAATATACCATATGAAACGACTCAAGACCCGAGCAACGGGACCCATTCCTTGCCCGTTGCTTTGCGCATTGATGCGATCTCATTGTTGTGCCCTCGTCAACACTACGTTCTCTCTGCTAACTAATCACTCACTGCGTACAGAACTGGGCGAATGATTAGTTAGTCGGCGGACGCACTGCGCCAAGAGTGTGCTAGATTGTAGATGTCAACTCTTTCGCGCCAATCGCGGGTCACTCCGCACTCTCAGGAGGTCCGCCTGTCTCCTCACTAGGCAACTTTCCCCTTTTCGACCCCATCGTGAAACCCTCCTTCGAAGTAACAGTCCCAGCAGGGTCTGCTTCTTTCAAAACTAATGGCATTAAAGGATGCAGGCCCTATTGAAGAACATTTAAAGTGTAGTTATAAAGAAAACCCACTTGGGAAAAGCCTAATAAGGGCGTTAAACTCCTCAAGGATGTGTGTGCTTGGAGATTCCTTCGGGACGCCCACTTGCCAGCCGTGATTTGATGGGGGCATTCGCGCTCGTTTTGGGACCACAGGGAGTATTTGAACTGTGTCTTTTGAAATAATCAGTGTGATCCTGCCTGTTACACTGGAATTGTTTCTTTATTGTTGTTGTGATGTTGTTATGTTATGTATACAGTTATGTAATTGTAGTGCAACTGGAGCGCATTGAGTGGGGCAAGTTCAGACAACTCGTCCAGCGGGCGTCTTCCCACATCTCTGAGTGCCAGAAGGGGAGTCCCTGTTCAAAGCCTTGTTCGGCGTTTTCTTTGGTTTGGTCAAACTGTCGCCTATAACTACATTATCAACGGTATTTAACCCGCAAATTCGTCCTGGGATTGTTGCTTTAAGCAAGACAGCGTGCTACATTTCCAAGGTCGTTCCACCCACCTTGCGGAGAATGAAAGGATAAAGCTTTTGCCGTTGATCTTGGGATGCGGCACGCTCTACTTCCATTCATACATTCGAAGCGGCGTTTGAATGCGATGTGGCCTATACAATGACTTTCGGGGGTCAGCCGATGTACAGATAAGTGTTGCATATCTTACCACACAACTTTGGTGCCGAATAACTAACTTCGGAGGGATAGAAGGCTTTGTTGGCCCATTCGAAGCACGACAAAGGATTCGATCCATGGACCGCTCGCGTCGTAAGCGCGTGACTTTCTACTACATCACTTGCGCCATGGTCACACCTTGCGGAGAATAGTCACACAATATTGGAGGCTCTTGGTCTGAAAGTTCTTTCAGCTCTGTAATGTAGCATTGAGCTCGTGCCAACGAATGACCACTTATGTAACATGACCTCAAACCAAACTTCCAGTCTTTCTCCGGTCAAAAGCTCATGGAATATCCGAGCAAAAACAGCGAATGGGTCCCTTTGTGCAGGCAATACTATTTTGAGGATAACATACGTGCATGTTTGAACGAGGAAGCACTTTAGATAAAATGGAAAAAGCTCAAAATTGCAAAATACCTTAGGTGAGTCACTATTACATATATGGGACAATCTATGCGCCACAGGAGGCAGTAGCCAGGAAGCAAAGGAATCGAGGTAAATGGCGAATCATGAGTCAATTACGGCGCAGTGATGCTCAAAACCTTGGAGCCGTAACGCCAATATGCTTGCAACATAATTCCCGTTCAGACAAGCAATCTTTTTCTAGGTTGAGGTTGTCCAGAGAAAGAGGTCTCAATTGGCTTGGTTCTGACGAAGTCACATTTTTTTGGCACTGGCGCACCATCTGGCTATTATCCACCACTCTGAATTCACAAAATAATCGTAATCGCTGGTATAAAGAAGGTTTTTATGCCACTAACGAGGGAAGGCATTGAACTCCCCCTCGAACTTTAAGCGAAAACCTAGACATAACGATAGAGCCTGGGAAATCGGTTAGAACTGCGGAACCCAAAATTGCAAAATGATCCTGCCAAGGAAGTTACAAGCTGTCAAATTGGCTGCAAATGAACGCTTTTGGATGAGGCTCGCTTGGTTAGCGTTACTGTATTGCCGTGGTGTAGTGGTAAGGCTCTTGCCCGTCATAATGCAGTTCATGGGTTCAGTTCCCACTGCGGTCTGGTTTTTTGCAAATCATGTTTCGTACCCAGTAGAGACTTCTATTCTAGTTTTTGAAATTTATTTGGATAAGCCCCTAATCACAGCTATCTCAATACCATTGACGTTCGATGTGTGAGTTGAGATGAAGTAACTTCATGCGTAGTTTCTTCTACACCCAGCGTTCAGTTAGAAGAACAAAGCTAATTTGATCTGCCTGCCACTCCCTTGGGTCTGGCTTGCCTTACCAGAGTTATCTTCATCCTCGTCATCGCAATGATCCCAGCCGATTCATTGGCAACGTCCGATTCCGATCTTTCCCCTCTACAATATCGATCCAGCGATGGACGAAGTATAAAAGCGAACCTCGCAGCAATCTTCCTCTCTTTGCGTGTTGCAGGACTTTTATCTTCTTGCTCCGTATTCAACGAAAAGTATCAAAACTACCTTCGCGGGAGAGTACACCATTATCAATGAAGGTATTCATCAGGAAGATAGCGACAACTATATCTTCCACTCGGTCTTCGCGTTCTGACAAGGCTCTCTCTCGGATATGTTAAAAACTAAATAGAATAGAAGTCTCTACTGGGTAAGAAACATGATTTGCAAAAAACCAAACTGCAGTGGGAACTGGACCCTTGAGTTGCATTATGATGAGCGAGAGCTCACCACTACACCACGGCAACACATCTTTACTGACACTAGCGAGCCTCATCCAAAAACGCTCGTTCGCAGCCAATTTCGACTGCTCGTAACTTCCTTGGCAGAATCGTTTTGTAATTTCGGGTTTCACACTTTTAACCAGTGCTCCAGGCTTGATCGATATGTCCAGGTCTCGACTGAAAGTTCTAGGGAGTTCAATGCCTTCCCTCGTTAGTGGCATAAAAACGTTCTTTATACCAGCGATTACGATTATTTTGTGAATTCAGAGTGGTGGATAATAGCCAGATGGTGCGCCAGTGCCGAAAAAAAATGTGACTTTGTCAGAACCAAGCCAATCGAGACCTCTTTCTCTGAACAACCTCAACCTAGAAAAAGGTTGCTTTCCTGAACGGGAATTATGTTGCAAGCATATTGGCGTTACGGCTCCAAGGTTTGGGCATCACTGCGCCTTTCCTGGTGAGTAAGAAGAAATTCCAACGCTTTTTAATATCTACCAGCTTCAAGTGTTAAGATTACCTCAATCTTTCGACCCTCACTATCGAATACAACGACGGTGACCTCCTTATCTTGACCATAATCGGCTCCATCCTGAAAAAAAATTGCAGACTATATGAGGTGGTCTGCCTGAGAGAATTGAAGACTACCTGATGTAACATTAGTAGGGTCGATTTATAAATGCGCAAGTTTACAATTGTCATGAACCACTGAATTACTACTGCTCAGGAAAAGATGACGGGTCGAAGTGGGTGTAACGACACCCATACTGTTGGTGTTGGTCGTAGGTTCGATTCCCTGATGAGTGTTTTGGCTAGACACTAAAGATATTTTCACTTCAGGAAAACGAATATCGTGCCCTCCCGCTGCAAAAACGTCTGTCAAGAATTTTGAGAACTTCATGCGTAGTCTTTAGCACAGTTCCCAATTGTTAGGAACACTTCGCAAACTTTTTGTTCGGGTAAATGCAGTCAGACGTTGATCAAGCAACGTAGTTGGGGGCTTTTTCAACCATGTTGCCGGTAAAGCAGAAGGGAGAACCTGTCAGAGGATCGGTCCATCGATTTCTCGCCTGTGAACTTGGATCGGGCGGAAGTTGTATAGGTATAGTGGCAAGTGGCACGCTTACCACGCGAGCGGACCGGGGATCAAAGTCTGGGTCGTGAGTCGCCCGGGCCATCCAAGCCTTCCATCCCTTTGTGGTCGGGAAATTGGTAACAGACTTGTCTGGGAGGACAAGAACGCGGAATTGTACATCGGCTGGCCATCGCAAGTCATTGTAAAGGCCACATCGCATTTAAGCGCCACTACGATTGTAAAGAAGTAGAATGCGTGCCGCATCCCAAAAAGGGATTGATCCGGCAAATGCTTTATACTTTTATTCTTTGTCCTGGATCACCACAACTGCTTCATTTTGCTTCATAACTCCGACAAAAGATCGATTTGGAAAGTAGATTGGGATCAGCATTCAGAAACAGATCCAAGATCGAAGGTCCCTATGAATGGGGGCACTGCGAGTCATCAACTTTCCTGGTGTGTTCAGTTTCAACATAGTGATCCCAGTAAGGCTCACTATTTGGTTGCCCCATAATTTCTGGCCGAATCTCAACACTCTGATTTTTTCGAGTTTTATCTTTCCTAAAAGCAATTGATCAAAAACATAATCACTGTCATAATCACTGATATGCATTCATTTGCATTTCGAATGGATGCATTCCTCCCAGAATGAGTAAGGCTGTGAGATGAAAAGCTCGGAGAAGTCGTTTTTGGGGCGGTAGTATTTACTGACTTTTTTCTCTCCTACGTGCTGCTTTAGGGAGCTGGAGAGGTGACGGTAAGATGAAATAATGTCATTGCTGTACAATAGATGTGGAGTCATGGTCCAGCCAGCAGTTCCCTCTAAAACGTGGCGAGTTATATTTACAGTGTAATTTCGGACGGTCCTTCGGAGAAAGGAGATTTTGAGGCGTTTTGAACCGTTCTCCCACACTGCTGCGGCCAACTTTGGGAACCATACCATGGTTCTCTTCGCAATGCTTGTCTGCATAAAGTGAAATGATTCTCAAAATGGGGTGACCAGCGAATCCAACAAACCAGGGGTAATATCCTCTGATAAAAGACCTCGGACTTTGGTCGACATGGTGGGTCCAGGCAGCGAAGTGGCCCCTGGGAGTGCTATATGTTGTTATCGTGGTAGGCTCTTGACTCATCTGCACTGGTGACCAACCCTGGAACGCAGAAGGTCAGGCGTGCTTCTCAGTCATGGTCAGTCGATGCATGCTGCTTCCTACGAGATTTCATTCTGCCACATCCCCTTCCATTTGGATGGAGATTGATTAAGCCTAGGCAGCGTCCAGATGTCTGCTAAAGTTCAATGCTAATAGCGACCGGATGCACTTCTTATTCGTTGTGCAAGGGTTCTCATCGAAAAGGACTGGAGGTCCATGATGAGATCGAACCTCAGTTCCTGTCGTGTGGCGATGCTATTGAGCCAATAGCTCAGTGCCCTACCAGCAGCAAAATTGGGGCAAACGTAACGCTGATCTTGCCTACCGCACTCCTTGCAAGGTTCCTCTCAAAATTGTTATAAGGCATAATCGTTGGGTTTGGTATATTTTAATTCTTTCTCAGTATCCCATTGGCATTTGAACCTCTGAAACATCCTGGCTGAAGGCCCTGATGTGTTCGTCAACATATCAGCTTATTTCCTTATGAACTCAACTTTACATGAAGAAATTGAATTTGAACTAAAATCGGCCAGGAATTATGGGACAACCCAAGACATGGAGCGTGCGCTAACACGACATGCTGAATTTTATTCATCTATGTCGGCTATACCTGGAGCAAGTACTAGTATGAAGTACAGATCAATACGGTAGAGCTGAAAGCCGCCGGTCTCACATGCGCGGCATGGGCACAACATTCTAGTTCCAACCTCGCCTCTCTCAATCAAGCCTTCCCATCCCCCTTCCTCCCCCCGCCCTCCCTCCCACTCTCGAATCTGACAATTTTTACCCAGAGCGGTCAGAGTGAGCAGAGCCATTTCATACATGAGCTAGACACTCAAATCAATTGTTTCGATGCTCCGTCGATTTTAAAGTGATTCTGAATTGTAAGATAGTTAATAATGTGACTGCAACAGAAACTGACTGCTTGGACTCCATCTCTATTAAAATGCTACTACAATGACGATAATAACGACGTCCTGTGGGAGCAGGGTGAATATCGGTCGAGGAAAGCTCGACGGGGGGGTCCGTACCTGTTGGCTGGTCATAGGGGGTCGTACTCCTTGGGGGTCAGTAACAGAAGTGGTATCATGGTGCAGATCGGTAATAGGGTAATAGCGCGCAGCAAATGAAACAATCCGAAAAAAAAGCGATGATTATTAAATTTTTCTTTGCAGATTCAGTCGCCTCCATTCTCCCCCTTCATGCGAAGGGCGGTAGTTTGATAGGCAGTACAAAGAATGAAAAGTGCATCCCGCAACGAAGACTAGCACATGTGGCGCCACGCGCTGACAAGGCACCTCCTCCGGCCTATCACTCGCTCATTCTCCCTTATACCTCGCGGAGAATGACGCTGTGTTAGGGCCCTGTCAGAAAAACGACAGCGTGAATAAAAAGCGCTGGCAAATGAAGTTGTTTTTTTGGGTTACAGGAAATAGCACAAACACACTAATGGTCTACTACAATACAAAGTTCGGTTCGAAGGTCCCATAAACATTTAACACCTTTCAATCGATTCTGCAACTGTGAGTGGAGAAGGCTATGCATGGTTATACATATCAAATCGGATGGTGACGATTGCCCTATTCTTATTGTTTGCGTTCAAGATAGTTGTCTCTAGACACTTCTCGAGTGGATTGCCCCACGAGTCACACTTGCAATGGTGAATGAAGGGAGCGGATTTCCAGGTGGCCGGATCGCGACTGATAGATCCTCGACCGCACTTATCTCTCCAACCAAAAAGCTGTGAAGAAAACTAAAACAGACCAGTCAGGAAGCGCAAACCTTCCCGCTTTCCAAACTACTCGTTCCCTTTTCAGGATCTTACAACCTAAGAGATAATTGCTGGCTTGAGTGCAAAAACTCAAGTGAACAATTTCGGCCTCCTCGAAGCATTTACTCGACGAATTGGACAGACGCCTATCTTTCTGCCAGGAAGGCTTCCAGGCAATTCGATGTCTTTTGGAATACGGCGAATCCAGCTCTATCTAACTCTACCGTCAAGCTGCTTCAAGGTTGTGAAATGGAGAATCCACTTTCATCGAGGGTGTAGATTCGGGACGTTTTTTTGAAATTTCGGCAAATCTGAACCCAGTGATCAATCGCGCCGCAGCTGCGTTGAATCGGCCTTTACACTCGGCTGTTTTGCCATATCTCTAGCAAGAATCAGACTTGCATCGCGAACCTGGCCCGTGTCTTCAGGATTTCTGTGGCGTTTCTGAACGAACCTCGCCTTGAGGCACAAAAGATGGTGTTTCCTTCCTCGAGTCGATCTTTTCAGTATGTCCAAACGTTGCAGCGATGCGAAGACGTGCATAGATACAAGATGAGTGGCGTCCTTAGCATTATTTTGCAGATTTTTTTTGATTTGCTTTGCAGGGATTTATTTTTAATTGAATTAGATTTGCTCGTGTGTTAGAGGGTCGTGTCAGGGATTCGATTTCGGAGGGGGGGGGTCGTACCTCTGCGACCGACGTACTCGACACGATTTTCACCCTGCTGTGGAGTATGCTATGGAAAAGAAACAAACGATTCTTTCCCATCATCGTTATAGTAGTCTCAGTTGTGCCCGAAAGAAGTGAAAGTGAAAAAAATCTTCCGGTGAAAAATTTACTAATATATTTGGTGGTGTGACACCATCCATTCTTAGTTTTTCACATGATTCTGAGGTTTGGCTTAGAGAGTGGGATTACTATAAAATGTGTGTCCAACCTGAAGTACATGTATTATCGAAAGCAGTAGTGGGGGTAGAAGAAAACCAGCTGCAGCCTTTTCTCGACAAAAGGCGTGCTAGTTGCAGCACGCTAGATACAGCAATTCTTTCTAAGGTTTGCCTCCGCCTGCGCTCCGCCCATCAGTATGTTACCAGCAGCAGCTTCATTCGGTTGTCGTTTTCAAAATAAATTACACTTCAAGCCACCAAATATTTTGAGTTTTCTTTGGAATCTTTTTATCAATCAAAGCATGGGGTCTGTTGTCAGGGAGGGTGCTTACAGGCAGATGTCGCGCTCCAACGAGTCTCAGTGGTTGGTGGCTCTCCATTGTCAACGGAAAAATAAAGGGATCTCATTTTGTGTGTTTTCGACTCTGCTTTCTTTTCGCCCCTGACGTAATATTAAGCTTCTCACATGCACTGTGAATTTAGCCCAATATTATCGTAACCAGTTTTCCTCGGCCCGCTATTACGCGCATGTCAACATAGGCTTCTGTGAAACAGAGTATAGTCGGGCGGTTGTGTAGAGAAACATACTGCTTTCAATTGATTCTACTCTAAGGATGGTATTAAAGGAAGCAATTACGATAGATCTCGAAGGGGTTTAGAGAGGACGTGGGGGTCTCAACAGTACGCCAATGGCTAAAAAAGCAAAGAAATCCGCCAAAATAAGCAGTACAGTACCCCTTTGATTGCCTTTCATTTTCGACTATGGATGAGCCACGGTAAAGAACGACGTTGTTCGGACGTGTTAACCCCGATAGCCACCATCATACCAACAAGCATAGCGCTTCGAATGATAAGGTAATACGTGGGCAAGTTAGAAGATACAGCCGCTAGAAGGGAAATGATCATCCAAAATGAAAGGTCAGCAGCAATCAGTCCATCCATATCATCAACAAAACTAGTGGGCGTCACGTCACTGGGGGCGGGGCGTCACGCGGGTCCCGCTCAGCAACCACAGCACCTTTGGCTGTGGGAGGACCACACATCGCTTCCTTGGCAGCCAAGTAACTGTTACGTGTGGCGCAGGTTCTCCCCCGATGCGAAAATTCCTTATCGTAATCGCTTCCTCTAAGGAAAGCAGATGATAAAGCAGCAATTTCTCATAGCTCTAATACCAATAAACACCAATCATTTTGCTAGAACTAGCAAAGTCTAGCAGCCTAATGACCTTTGGATAACTAATACAATTACTTGGGCTGCTTATTATCACCCCTCACCGTAAACATCTACCATGCTTGGATACTGAGATAGTTTAGCGGTCTAATAACTTCTTCACCGGTGATGCGATAGGATTGCCAATTTATCGCCACAGACATCGACCATCTTAGGAAGCTCGATCAGATTAGCAGTCGAATAGATCACGACTACATCGCAAAAAATGAGATAATTTCTTATCCCACATCTGGATAAGAATTTCAATACATTTGCTTTGTATCGCTCCTTATCAGCCCCTATCAGCCATTATCACTTTTCGATCCCCATCAAATATGTTTCCGTCGCACCCGCTGTGTCATATCTGCAAAGCAACGCCTCAATGCTGCTGGGCCCTGCGCTTGAATTTCGTGACATGTGCGTTCAAACGCTTCTTATAAGCCCCTATTAGCCGTTATCACTTTTTGGTCCCATCAAGTATGTTCCCGTCCCACACCCTAAATCATATCTCAAAATCAACTTATGGGGACAGCTGGTGGACGCGCTATGAATTTCCGGTCAGACAGACAAACACACACACGCACAACCGCATAGTGGATCATCCTACTATATATAATTTGCTAAGTATGTGTGTGTCTGTCTGTCTGTCCGTCTGTACGTACGTCCGTCTCACGAAATTCCTAGCGCGCTTCGCTGCAGGCATGGAACGCTGTATTTTGAGCATGGTGTAGGGGTGGGACGGCAACATATTTGGTGGAATTTGGTACGCGATACCGACTGATAAGATTTGATAAGAGGCGCTGAAACGCAAATTTCACGAAGTTCATAGCGCACGTAACAGCACCAGTGGGGCATTGGTTCCAAGAAGTGATGTACAGGGTAGGACCGGAACATGTTCGTTGGAGTACAGGAACTGGTAAGGGCCGATAAGGGCCGATAATTGGGCTATTCGTAGGAACATAGAGACCATTTAAAACCATATTCTAGATAACGCAATTCACTTCAATATCATCATACCATTGCGTTGTTGTCATCAACATAAAATACGTTCGACCGCTACAATCCCAAAGTCTCTAAGAATGTATGATGGACGTTTAGCGATATACAATAATGGTTATTTCCATTGCAAAATCATTGGCATCAATATTATTCCACCGCTAAATCATCCTGATATCCAATGAATGGTGGTTGTTCACAAGCAACACTTTAGCTCCGCAATCCACCGCGCGTATTAGACGGTTGGCTCAAGAGTGGGAGTTCTATGGAAGGCCAGCTAACGCATTTCACGAATCAAGTTGTTGGTCAGCGGCGTAACCTAACGCTCCGCCGGTGCTTTACGGAGCTTCTCCGTGTCATGCACGCGGTAGTGTGCGCAGCTAAACTAGTGCATATATAGTAGGATTACTCGTCTTGCGTGACCATCGGTTTGTGTTTCAACAATATACAGGATGCGCCAAAATTACGGAGACAACGCATGAGGAAACAATTTGACCTGATATTCACAGATGCTGTTTTCTTCTGTCCTAGTTTTGGTAGTGTGGTGTAGAATTGTTTATGCTTACTTTGTTTAACCACCAAAATCTGTGGTAGCTACAGCGGTTGACTGACACTGACACCGTCCCTTAATCATTGGACTTCGACGTTGAAGGTTTTTGGCACGTGACAATTATAATATCATAGTTTTGGTGTATACCCGATCACTATCAATAGATGCTCCAAACGGTACAGGGGACAAGGAGCTGAATGCAGTCATTCTGGGTGAGAAGAGCGTGTTTCTGTGGCGACCACGACCAATCTAAGGATTGTGTGCGATAGGATTTGCAGGTAGTTGAAGCGCTGGTTTCACTGTATGTCACGAGAGATAGGAATCAGGGGAGCTCTTTTGGACTTATCAGAGCCCATAGCTACCCTGAGTTTATTTTCACTTTGAAAATCGTTGCTGGGCCTTTCATCAAGTAGGATCTCCCGTTTACAAGTCAAGGGTGGTTCAATACTAGTGAAGCATTGATGCAGAACCGATTTTTTCGACTTTGTCGGCTTAGGCGGTGGTAGACCAGCATTTCAGATCTGAGCTCGATAGGGTACGCTGTAGGATTCTAGAAGCTGAGGCCAGCATTAAACAAATTATGTCTAGGGATTGGTTGAAGAAACCGCTCTAAAATGAGCTTGACGAGACCTACTCACCACATTGCGTGCCGCAGTCAATGGTTCCTCGATGTTTCTGAGGACCCGTATAAACACAAACCAAGGAATTTCAAAAATTGCATGGATGTTGACGATTCAGAATGGGACTGTGCACGTTACTGCATTTTTGTTTCCGAAGAATTGCACCTTGCTCATCCTAGGCAACTCGAAGTCTCGAAGTGTCTCCGTAATTATGGCGCACCCTGTAGTCAGTGGTTCAGTTGTGATTGCTTAACCACTGCCCATCCACATAGCAGCGAACTGTGCAATCTCTTCATTCTTTAGCCCATGTTCACATAAAGCAAGTTCACCGGTGGAATTGCTTGAATTCAAGTGAGAAAATTAGGCTTCTTCTCTGTAATTGTTGAAATGGTTAAGCTGTCTTTTCTCTACGTCGTTTCGGCCCTAGAGGCAGCAATTAACGATAGATTTAAGAAGGGTTCAATGGAAACGTGGTTGTACTCAATGGCATGCAGTGGCGAAAACCGGATACCGTGAGAACAAGCACTATCGTCCCCATTCAAGCAGATGGACTGAGCGATGGGCTGCTCCAACTACTGCGGGATCAAGTTGACTGCTCATACAATGAAGCTGTACGAGCGACTGGTCGACTCGAAACGGCGGGACCTTGTCCACATCTCCCAGGAACAGTTCGGGTTGATGCCCGAAAGATCTACAACGGATGTCATCTTAATCGCTAGGCAAGTGATGGAGAAGTACCGAGAATAGCGCCGACCCTGCTACCTAGCCTTCCTTGACCTGGAAAAGGCGCTCGACCGACCACCACGAACAGTAGTACTATGTAGAGCGCTCAGGGAGCGGAATGTGCCAGAACACCTGATC
The DNA here is from genome assembly GCA_036418205.1 of Ostertagia ostertagi. NCBI lineage: Eukaryota > Metazoa > Nematoda > Chromadorea > Rhabditida > Trichostrongylidae > Ostertagia > Ostertagia ostertagi. The sequence goes on from MU868432.1 coordinate 129,386, forward strand.
TCTCTGGTGAAGGACATGTACGATGGGGCGATGACACCCCACACGGCCTAACGGAGGAAGTGGACATCACGGTTAGAGTGCACCAAGGGTCAGCTCTGAGCCCGTTCCTCTTCCTCCTTACACTAGATGTCATGGTGAGGGTTTTGTTCTCTGCACATCCGGTTTTATATCAAAAAATGCTAGTTCCAGATGTGCGAGAGGGACACAGCGCCGCTGCCACGCAAATGCGACTTAATCCAAATGCTAGATTCAGTTCTGCTCAGATTAGGTTCTCCTTCTTTCCTTTGAAGACATTTAACCTTTGCCACGTTGGCCGGAAAGTAGAACATTGAAGGAGGTACAGCCCCTACACAGTTGAACAGTCTCGCGCTCCAGTATAGCGGCGCTAGCCAAACGCGATCGCGTTGCGCACAGTGCCTAGAGCGCGCTAGTTGGAAAAATCATCAAATGTATCCCCTAGTTAAAGGTCTATAACTTTCTTCATTGATAACCGTTCCAGAAAGTGAAGGCGGCTTTTGAATGCGCGAGACTTCTAGTTTCTCAGTTGTGCTGAACGTTTTGCTAAGCACGCCTATTCTCGAGAGTTAAAAACGTCTAGAAATTGTCCAGGAAACTGAAATTCACATGCGAGTTCCCACTCTTTGGAAGGCAGTAGCTGTCTTCGTTGGCAATGATTTGAAAGTCGGAGGAAAGCGTTGTAAAGTAGAAGATTTACGCTTTCTGATAGGTGCTCCAGTTGTTTTGATCGCTTTCTAGTTCGCGAGAAATCTGCGTCGAGGAAATGTCAAGGAAATTTACGAAGTCACTCGAAAACTCTATTACTCCCTTGCCGTAGTAGGGAACTTCTTTGAACACCTTCAAAATACTTCTGTACGCGTCAGTTCGATGGAGTAAATAGAAAATGATGCACTTGGCGCAGATCCATTCCGTTCTTGTATGCGCCATGCCGTGACCCCACTCGGAGTCATTGGGAAGGTGTTTTGTCCTAGTGACGACTTGCTTGAAGGAGGATTTTACGATTAGAATGGAGGTCGAGGAAGAAGCAATTCACCTAATTGAGTAACCCACGGACCTCCTGAGGGTGCGAACTGATGCGCAATTTGCATCGAACAATTTGACCTCATCGACCTATTATCCCTCAAAGTTGGCGGGTCTGGCGATCTCCGCCCACCGACCAGCTGATCACTCGCCGCAGATCTATAAGTGGGATTGATTAGACCGCAGAGAGAGCGTGATGTTGAGGAGGGCACAGCGATAAGAGTCGCATCAATGCGCAAATCAGCGGGGAAAGAAGGGGTTCCATTTCTATCGTAGAATGGGCTTGGTCCGCGATTGCTGCAATTCGCTGTGCTGACGCGTCGCGTCTGTGAGGGACTACCATCCACTATCATTCGTTTGATGTCGCTTGTTCTCGCTTGCTTCCTCTTGCCACCTCCGGATTTTCTATCGGTTTCATCCTTTTCTTGTTGCAGTCCTTAAAGGTTTGCCATGACGGGCTCGGCTGGGAGGCGTTCTCCGCCAGATACCTTGATGGCCTCACAATTGAGGGATGATCTTTCTACGCATGCATGCATTTCGTTCGTCTTCCTCCTATGATGTTGTACCTTCTAGTACTCCCCTTTCGCGAAGAACGTGCTACAGGATAGCAGACCGTGGGCTGTGGCCGTCCTCCTTCTCTCCCTCAACGTTCCTCGTTCCTATCCTTCTACCTTCGTGCACCCGTTCCAGGCCTCTTCTGTCACTGCCATCATTTTTGAACCTGTATCAAAACAGTTCAAGTGGAACACCACTGGAATTTTCACTGTCTCGCGGAGAGAGCGAGACGGGCAGAGCATTGTGCCGAATGCTGAATTTTTCTCTTGAAGATAGAACTAATCCATCTACACGCTTGCGACGAAATAAAAGAAACTTGTCGAGGTTTCAAACTTTGCTTCAAATGTAGACCCTAACAACATAAGCGCCTGACGTTTTACTGTGAGCGTTTGGTCCGTAAGCCAACACACTGTCGTACAAGCCGATGCTTTTTGAAAGTCATGCATGGTATTTATATTTTGGTAAAATGCTGGCCGCATCTTCACTTGTGACACTCATCTCAACATTCCTCCCATTTTCCCTTCAGCACACAACAAGAAACAAAAACGCAAGAAAAAATACCAGAAACTGACCTTGGAAGCACGTCTCTTTTTTAGAGCTGCTTTCATTTGCTCTAAACGAAAACCATTCAGTTAATAGCACAACTGGGAGGGTTAATTCCAGACTGCGTTTTTCCATTTTCAGAATAATGTTCAGGAGAATGACATCAATTGTTTGTTTTTTCATCTCATTTTATATCTAACTCCCTGTCCTCGAATAATATTTTTTTTAGAATACAGAGGGCAGAAGAGATTCCGGCATACAAGGAAGATGCTGTGCTGTCTTGACGGCTCTAGAAAAATGGGAATAACGCCGTCTCTATATTTTCTAATATCTCAGCTGTTTATGTATTGTTAGAAGGACTTTATGGAGTCCGGAACACATGTACAGTAGCGGTCAAAAGTTTGGAAACTTATTTTTGATCTAGCGTAACCGAAAGACAATGAAATTTTCCCGAATTCACACATTATGTATATAAAATCGAGTGTAGATTACGTGGAGCAATGTAATTTTCTGAAAACAAGGAACGCATTTGTAAAAAACGAATTTTTATAAGAAATGGCGCGTTAAAAGTTTGAAACTTCGCAATTCCGAAGCGAATTAGGCAAAATAGCTCTCTCGTTCTCATGATAAATTACCTAGTCTGAATATCTGTAAATTTCTATGTCGGTGTCGTTTTTATTGACATGGCGTTGATTATAAAATAATTTTAGGACTTTTAAGTCCAACCCTACTCACTGTGATTTGAATCACATAGTTTGGTGGGATTATTAACTAGAATGTGGGCTAAGCGACATGCCAGCTCTTCCGTACAGCTCAATAAGACTTCAGGGATCTTGGTCGCTTCATAACAGCCTTGTTTTCTGGGTTTAGGAAGGCGGCAGTGAGGAGATAGGCTTGCACTGGGTCATCTCCATTACAGAAAACTCATATTTTTCGGCTAATTCTGACCATCAAAGGGTGGCACTGTATTCTTCAAACTATCCTTGTATCTATCTCAGCCCCCATTTCGCTAGATACTAAGAGCTGGGTAGTCGCTGAGTGGTCGGACACAGCTTCATCCATGGCAACACTCTCACTACTTCTGACTGTTGGACTCTTACGCTCAAAATGAGGCATCCAATTGACAGAATACTTCACAAGGTCCACAACATCAGGTGACAGAAATTCCTTCTGTCGCTGAGGACACAGTTTTACCTCGCCTTCGATCCATGTTAACTGTTGGCATGCAGAAGCCAGCTGGGCCACTCTGCTCTTGGAGCTCCACTATGGTTTCTTGATGAGACGTCATTCGTAATACTCACTAGGTCGCGGCCGATGTTGAACTGCACTTGGACTTTCGTATGATTAGAGAAAAAAACAGGAAAAGTAGTCTCTTACTTGGGGCTATCGAGGGTACGGGACGTGCCACCCGCCCTTTGAAGTATTTGAGGAGGACCAGTTTTCTTGTGAATGTACTTTTTTGTGAAGATCATTCTTCCTATGCTTAATCGACTCCAATAACGTCAGAAACATCAAAAATATTGCTTCCGTAGACACTGAACCACTGAGAAACAATTTCAATTTAGTATTTCGGATCGCAGGGTTTGAAAAAGGACTTCTCATGGGAAACTGCTTCCTTTGCATATGAATTCATTTTGGAGTTACTAATTACTCAATGTTTAAACTAAAATTAGCAGAAACAAGTGAACATTGAAGAGTAGGAGTCAATGACGAGGGAAAGAAAAGTTCCCAAACTTTTGGCGCACCACTACCTGAAAAAATATTATTTCTCAAAGATGAACATAGATTTTTGAAAGCTATTCCTCCCATCTAATTGCGGACTTGATTTTGTATGTAATGCCTAAATTAGAGATAGTTTCGTTATGTGTGGCCGCGCTAGATCAAAAATAAGGAAGTTTCCAAACTTTTGACCGCTACTGTATGTGGAACACCCTAAAATCGCACGTTTGCTTCTACCAGCTAACTGAAAAAAACTTTCTGTCGATAGACCTCTAACAGCCAACTCCTCGGTCGAGCAACTACCATGACATTTTAGGCAAATGGTTGCTATCTGTTTTAGTGAACTATTTCAATGGAATATCTTCTCTGAAACAAAGTGTGTAGACACCTCTAGAAAGATCAAGTTTTTGCATCAATTTCTTAATTATTTACTCTTCCTTTCATTACTTATTCTGTCATCATGCCTCTCCACGGATATACGTATATTTCGTAAAAGGAACATGCTCAGATTAGGGCCCGTTATGGAAAGTGGCAAGTCAACTCGGTTATGCGCCTTGGAGTGTTCGGAAATAGATCCATCTTGATGCTAATCTTTCAACACTGACTGAGGGCCGCCCTCGATCTCTACCCACTCAGGCCAGCGGAGGTAATACCTGCATTGTCGCAGAATAGTCGTCATCTGCTACTCATTTTCGCACTGAAATGACTTAAAAATGACCAATTGGTTTTCTATAAATAGTGTGAGCACCACAAGTTGGCAAGGCTGTTCCCGCTCAAAACAGGCCACACCATTTGACCTTGAACCCAAACAGACAATGCTCCCACTAAAATTAGAATAAAAGACACTTCGTTGAAATTTCCTTTGCAGGCAACCTTGAGTAACGACATTTTTTGCTGTTTGAGTAGGCTTTGTTGCAATGGGAGAGACCGTGGACATGACTCACACATGCGCTCTAATGAACTTTCAGAGGAGCTCCATTGAAGGCGCAACTCAGGCAGGGTTCGTGTGAACGCTTGGTCTGTAGTGTGGATCCCCAGGGGACAATCACAAATGTGGTGTTCCCGTGCACGAAACCAACCGACAACAGCTCTTTTGCCTTACAAATCAAGCTGCTCAAGCTACAGGTTTTTCTCATATCAGGCTGTTGTTCGGCAGTCTCTCATCTGTAGTGCTCTCTCGCCTCATACTCTCCTCTCCGCGCTTACTCATTCCCTTAGCACAGCCGACAGGGAGGGTGAATGAGCTCTGAACCTAACGTTTTTGACGGATTCTTTCCCTTTTCCTTTAATTCCGGCCCATTTCGCACTAATGCATTCCTATTCATGGGCAGGAGCCACACCAATGTGATCCTGGGGCATGCCTTTAATGGTTTAGGGTGGGTTAGAGAAGTCGTTCGCCTCGCCACCTCGTCGTTGTGCTTCTTCTCAACCACTAGACGAGTACCACAGGAATCTGCCAGAGGGGCGAGACCAGAAATACTTTTGTGACGAGATGCATGGCAGATGCGGATCGACCTGGTTTCTGAGAAGCTCCTACGTGAAATCGGTTAGCTTTTACGCCTTCAACACATTTACGAATTGTCTCCCCAATATCCACAGCTGTGTGAATTTTACGGATCTCAAACTTGTTACAGCCTCCTTGGTTGTTTGGATTAATACAAACTACCAAGGAGGCTACGGTATTAATATATACCACAGAGGTTGGGTTTTTCGCTGACAATTCCTTCAGGCAACGAATTCTTCTTATGTTCTTGTTGTCAGGAAAACAATTATTTTCGCGCTTGCATGCCTTTTTCAAGATTTTCTCTGCAAACGTGCCCATCAATCTTGAAGAATCAACATGCTTGCCTTCGCCTGATGCATCCACAGTCTCAGAGGATATCTATAAGGGATCGGTCACCGTAGTAAGCAGGGTTTCCAAGCTCTGATTGATGCGTGTATTGAGAAGATCTTCCTTCGTGGATCAAAATAAGTACCACAGGACACAAGGCAACTATTGATTAGGAGATGATCGCTTCCGTTTTGCCTTCAAGGTGTATGATGGAACACCATTGTTTGACGTGTCGAACAAAGGCGGCTTTCATGTGCTTGCGTCTTTCATCGCCCATGATTGAAGCTCTGCTTACGGCCATACTATGGTTACGCTTTCCAAGAAGCTGTAACTAAGACAAGAAGTTGTAACTAAGATAGAATTACAGCGAAAAAAACCACTTACGGTTCCACCAGTAATGGGCCGGGCCGTTACTGCGTCCATGAACAGGTGACGAAGACTGGACCAACGTTCACGTGCAGCGCGTAGTGATCAATGTACAATTCGCGTAATAGTGGAAGCCAGGGATGCACTTGCAGGGGGCATACACTCAGTTCAATTTTTCTTGTATATTAGAAGCCCTAGTCGCCTGCATCAGCCCAGGAACGAGCATGTGTACCCGTTTTCGACAGATTGCTTCAGTCGTATACTCACTCGTGTCTGGTGTTTTGTGGCCTGATTTAGGTTCATAAGTTGCCCAACGGTGGCGAGCTTTTGGATAATGCTAGCGACTACAATATAAGTCATATCCTTAGATGTGCGGAAGGACCAACGGACGCACCTTGCAGTTTCTCAACGAACTTGTTGGTTAGCTTCTCCCACATGTACCCGCATTTAGCTGATACCAGAGAATTTCCGGATGGACCATGTTACAGAGTCCAATAAAACTCTGTAGCAGGGCCATCTAACTCTATAGCAAGGTAAACAAAAGGAAGCGCTTCAAGCAATGGAGCTCTGCTGTTTGAGCATAACACGGATATAGTGACGCTCGGGTGAGTGAAGAGCACCAAATAATTTGGTGAAAAACCGCCTGTTGTAACATTTCCAAGTGAAGAGAACAACGTTCGACAGGGAACCGAGAATTTGCTATGGGCCATTGTCTCGCAGCAGTCCTATCTATTTAGATTCTTCCTGGGGCAGAATCGAAAGTACAGTGCTAGCACGTATGCCTATTAGGTACCCTCGTGCTACTATATTGACGATTCTTGCTAAATTACTTTAGAGCAGCTCGAGATGGACGAATTATTCAATATTCCTAAGCAACAGTCGCAGTACATAAAGCTCACGACGTGGCTACTATTCAAATAAACAGATTAAAAACTTCAAATGGAATGAATAGTGTGAAGTGGTATAGGGAAACCATCCCAGTTTGTAGTGAAGTTTGTACTGGCAAGAGCAGCGAGATGAGTCATGTAAGCAAGACACGTCAGAGGATCGAGTTCACAAAGGCATGCCGCAAGAACTAGCGAAAGCATAGCAATGTTCCAAGTATCTTTCATAACGGATAGGGGTAGTGCAGCTATACGTCAGTGCATGAGTTTGGCAGAGCAAGCGGTTTTAGCCAACAAATTAGGAAGCAATTTCAAATATCAGCTGATCCGGAACAGGCAATGCGATGTATAGGCGACAGAGAACTGCGTCGTTAGCCCTTTTGGAAGAAATGAAGGTTGCGCATGGAGAAGAACTGCATCTAACAACTTTGATGTTTAACCGAGCGAAGCATATATGTATTGGTGATATAGGCAGGATATTAGGCGTACTCTTTAGAGAAATCGGGCTGGGAAAAGACTACACATCCTCCTTACTTCGTATTTTCATTCAATGCGATAATCGCGCGAAGATTTGAAGGAAACTGGTCTTATTTTGTACCTGATCGGTCTTACTCACAATCATCAATCGAGAGGCATTTCTTCTTCTGCACAAGAGGAATGACGAAGTTTAACTCGATTTACTTGCGTCGATTTTTCGGTCTTGCATAAATCATTCACATCTTCGCTCGAGTGCTGTAATTGGGTAGGACAGGCTTTGCGAAGTGGGTATTGCTTCCTTCTCGTTTTGCGTTCCACCAGGTTGCTCTGAGTGAGTTGTCGCTCACGCGAAAGCATATGAGCGTATCGTTTGAGAGTCCTCTGGCCCTGGCTTCACTGTCACTCTCCAGCAAGTGCTGCGCTATGAAGAACGGCACTTTCTCTTCCGTATGCGAGTTACTTCTACTTGTTTTCTGGCCATAGTGAAGCTTTGAGATGCTTTGTCCTAGGAGCAAATCATGCACTCCTTCCGGGCAGTGACAATAGGCATACGCTCTTTGTTGCCGCTGTATACTATTTCGCGGTAGCCTGATGGCTTCTTAAAGGAACCTTTGTTACTCGACGATCTAAATACCCCTTGCTTTCAGTGGAGTCTTCCACATCAGCATCTAAGTCAAAAGCTGATTCAGGCTACGTTTGGAGCATTTCATCAGTTAAATGTAATGGGGAACCTGTTGTCCCAAACTGCTTCAACTTCTTTGTTGTTTGCTTCTTTTATCTCGGCCTCACCGCAATCCGACATCCACTTTTTAGGAATTCAGTAGCTATTCTCGCGTTCCTGTGTCAGATGGAACGGGCGATGCGTGAACTTCTTCCTTGGCATTCGACTTCTCGGGAGCAGAAACTCTTGTGAAATGTCCTGCTTCAGTTTTAGGTTTCAGTAGGAGTTTCTCTGCTTCACACCTGACCCGCTTCTTTCTTGTTGATGTTTATCAGGCTTTCTGTGCAATTACTCGTTTAGGCCTTTAGTCTAGGCAATTAGTCTGTGCGTTTTCACGACTTCATTTATAACTTGTGAAGTTCTTCATTGCTGTCGCAGCCTCTTTTTCTGGGAAAACTATGACCATGGAAAGGTCTATCGGGCTGTACTAGAATGCGGAGCGAGAATAGTGCCCTGTAGCATGATTAGGTGACAGAGTAGAAAAGCAGTAAGGGTACTTATGATGTGTATTTGTATGGTGAACTTGCACCGGAGACACGAACTTTCAGGACGGCAAACCCTCAGAAGAGTGGGAAGACAGTAAAGGTACCGTGCTGTACTGTCTGAAAATTTATGTCAAGACGCTGTCCTTCTACAAGCGCTAGAACTGGGCACGCGAAAAATGCACGAGTTGGCAGTTGGAACAAAAGGCGCACGTAGCCATCCGATCCTAAGCCCCCGATGCGTTAAAAAAGATTTCGATTATGTTCCAGTTGGCAACGTGACATGATTTAGAGAGTGATGGAAGGCGACGCAGGAGGAGGATTGGCTGTATGAAAACTCCAAATTTTTTGGTTCTTCCCTGGCCCAGCGATGCAGCCATGGACGATGATCTGTTACAGCTACTCGAGTGCATTGAAGCCGGCAGGAGATGACGCTTCACCGAGACACGCTTTGTGCCCGTAAGGCCGTAGAATACGTGAAGGGTGCCACATCACACTGAATTGCCAGGCTGAAATCAACGGTCCCTAGCGCTCACGTGGCAACCCAGAAAGTTTTTTCAGGCCCGCCGTGTCTTTTGCAGGTTCAATCCGGAAGGATAACAGCCGAGGTTTTATTGTTTACGCATATGGACTGGGACGTTGCTGGCCGAAGAACTGTGCTGGAAAGTCAACATCGTCACGGCAATAACTTGTAATTTTTTTTCGCTAAATACTGCAGTCTGGAATACCGTGAGACTGTTCCATAGCGCTGAAGAATCTGCAGCGGAGGAAACGCTTTCATTCAGCAGTCCGTATGGAGGGCTGCAGCGCGACGAATGGTTACAGGGACGTATGTATTGTATGTATGTACAATAGCGGTAAATTTGGGAAATTTTTATTTTTGATCTAGTCGGCGGACATGACCGAAATTATCTCAAAGTTAGCTTAATCCAATCAAGTCTAGAATATTGCAGAAAGACTGAAATCCGAAAATGTATATTTTCTGAGAAAGAAGGTTCTTTCAGAAATGGCGCGTCAAGTTTGGAAATTTTTTGTTTCCCTTATATTATGATCATACTCTTCTATGTTCTACCCTGCTTTTATATATTTCAGTTAAACCTGAGTAATGTGTAATTTCAAATGAATCAGATGGCAACAAGCAGTTTTTCCATGGGTAAATCCTTTTGAAACTTACATCCGGAATACGAAGTGAAATCGTTTTTAGTATTCAAGTTCACGATAGCAATAGATCGATGTTTTAGTGTTGTTGGAGGCGGAAGTAAGTAAGGAAGTATGTCAAGTTTACAAAAATATCCTTACAAGAAAGCCCTCCTCAAATACTTCGGGGGTGGTTGCAAGTCCTGGTACCCGACATTTCTTTCTTTCCTGAGATATTTCATGGAGAGACGACTTATTCAAGTTTTCTTTATTTTAACAAGTCCGAGGTGTATGAGAAATCGGTTGCGACTGTGTGAGTTACGGATGTGATACGCAAGAAGCCTTGCTAGGGCTTCGAGAGCAGGATGGCCAATGGCACCGCACACTAATGGTATATGGAACGAAGGAGAGGTGAAACTTGTCCTCAGCTACGAATGGTTTCTTTGTTCTAGAAATAGACCCTGTGAAGTTTTCTCAAGTGGAAACCTCATTTGGAGCAAGATTCAACAGTCAGAAAAAGCGGAAGTGGTTGTCAGGAGAAAGGTGTGTCCGGCACTCGGGCGATTCCCAGACTCTAGGTATCAGCGAAATGTGGGTTTGGCTAAGTACAGTATAGTCATTAAGAATACCATGCTTCCCGGATTATCAGACTAGCCGAAAAAGATGGGTTTTTTGTCATGAATGGCACTGCAGGCCTGCTTCCTCACGCGGCTTCTAACAAAAAGAATGGTATGAGTGACCAAGTTAGATTTAAAGTCTATTCATTTCATCTCGAGAAGAACTAGGCATGTCGTTTAACAACATTTCAGTAGATCCACTAAAACAAGGTATTTACTTCACACTGTGAAGTTCAACTAAAAGTTCCTAAATTATGTTATAACCACTCATGTCAATAAAACGACTCTGAATAGAATTAACAGTACTCATAGATAGGCTAATGCTACCATAAAGATGAGGGCTATTTTGCAGAATTCGCTCCGGAAAATCGAAGAAGTTCAAACTTTTTAACAGCTCATTTCTTATAAAATCACATTTTCAAAATGCAGTTTCTAGTTCGAATAATAATGTAGCCGTCGTAATCTACCTTGATTCTGGACGATAACAATGTTAATTCTGGGGCAATTTCATTGTCTATCGGCTACTGCTAGGCAAGTAGATAAGTTTGGTCGAGACTTTTGACCGTACTGTATGTATGTTGACACGTCGGACAATTTAATAGTCCGCTACGGAATCCACGTTAGCATTGACGCACCAGCACACTACTGCATGTGTAACCGCAGTCAGCGAACGTTTAGAGGAGGTATGACTGCACGAGTGAGTGCACAATCCCCATTACCACAGCTTCACCCAAAGGGGACACTCAATACACGCAGCTTGCTCGCACGTAAGGCGGCTGGGGCGCGTTCCGCGGTGAGAGCGGACTGAGCAAGGGCCGAGAGGGAAACCTAGGGGTGTCGCAAACCTTTGCCGACGTCGACTGGCTGACAGACTCCAATGTATACAGTACAGGGCTCCGTGCACTGACAGGTTTATACAGTCCATTTCGTCGCGTGGAGTGGGCAAGAAATGTACAGAAGGGCGTGTCGAAAAATAACAAACCGATGGGCACGTGGCATCGCGCGCACAGACTGAGTTTTTTGCGGTCATCATGGATTCGTAATCTTACTGATGAATTTACGATTTATGACGGAGAGCCGCGGAGCGTTTGAAGCATCGTGCGAAAAAACTTACCGACTTTAAGTCGGAGGCCTAACTCATATATACAATGTGTCTAGAGATCAAGTTAGAGTCGCCGTTCAATGGCAGACAAGGTTGCTTAGTTTTGGAGAGCTGCACTGTATGCCGAGATCAAGCCGCCGTCAAACGAGCTGAAGAAGCCGCCGCGAGCTGCCGAGCGAAAGACGCAACGATGAGTTCGAGGCCGAACTCCTTCGTCATCGCAGATCTAGGACGGCCCGTACAATCTCAAACTGTATTTCAGGACGAGCACCGTGGATCGATGACGAGCAAGGGAGGTGGATCTGAAATAAAAGGGCGAGTAACGATTTCACTGCATTACAGAGACACCGAATGTCACGCTCAGAGTGATCGACATTTGGAAAGCGTATTACAGCAGCCGAAGCTCTTGTTAGTGAAATTTATCGAGTAGTTGAGAATGGATAGGCACTTTCTCACCGCCGAGCATTATGAATTCGTTCTGCGTCTGTTGGTAGGGTTGTTATTCGACTACAGTTAGCTTCGCACGCAACGCACGCGATCACATGTAGGCTTAGTGCAAAGCTCGACAACTTGCTGTGATAGGTCAAGAGTGTCTGACGTAAAGTAGATGTTTGAAGGTGTGTCATATGATTTCAAGATGTCCAATTTTGCTAAAAAGTTTGTAGTTGTTGCGGCAGTAGCATCGGGATGAAAAAAATTGCACTTATATGACTTCGGAAACACTTGATTGATATCGAGTGGATGAGTTAGCGTTATTAGATTGCACAATTGAAGAATTGGTGTGTAATGTGAAATGTAACTATCAGTCATTTCTAACCGGCGACTGTTGCTGTGATGGAATTTGGGATATATATGAAAATTCTCTATGTGAGTCCAAGTGGAGATTTTTGAGCAGCTCACTTCTTTGTTCTTTAGATGAAAGGTTAGGAATGGAACACTTACACGTGTTAGGACCTCGTTCAGCTAAACTGAAGGCACGCTTAACGCAGTTTTAAATACAGTTGCGCTCATTACCACTTTGGGGCGGAATTAATTTAACCTCGCAGCTGATCGCTTGCAGTGAAAATTTGCAACGAAGTTGAGATGGACTTGATTTCAACGCTCTTAGCATTCCTGTTTTGTTATACAGTTCATATGTTAGCAATCGTTATCCGTCCATCCTCGGCAACGTATAGGAGCTTATATTATGTCACAACGAGGCTTGCACGAATTTCAGGCCGTACTCAAAATCCATAACTTCTTTATCAACTGTTATCGCTTGTTATGACTTCATCATCGCGCCTGTTCCGTGCTCCGTACCCATCTATACAATTATTGAGAATCAAGTTCCAATGTAATCGCAAGGCTTGCAACGAATGGTGGTGGTCCTCACTTTGGACGCCGCTTATCAGTTTTATCAGTTGCTACCACATCGTTCACTCACTTGTGGTCCCAGCCTCACCCAACATTCATAGAAGTGAGTGCAACTTGCTTCCACTATAAACGGATCAGTGTACGAAGTTTTGGTGAATCAACATTTCGACGTCCTTTATAGCTCCTATCAGTAGTTATCAATTCCCGAACCGGCGTCAGTGTTCACTGCCGTGTTTCTTAGAGTTTGAGCGTCTGGGTTCAAAGGGGGGTGAAGTTAGAATTTTGCGGTCAGGCACACACACAGCAATCCGTTAGAGATATATATAGTGGGAATGTTCATTGCTTTTACAAGTAAGATTCTCTTTCAACTGCGTATAGCCCGCTGTATAAAAAATCAGAGCCGCTTATCGAGCTGATGACGGGGACCGCCTGATGAAGCCCAGGCAGTCACAGTTCATGTTCCCGCCTACGCTGGGCGCCTCTCGAGACGGCTATTAAACACGCCGCGTTCTGTATGTTCATTGAGTGTCTAATAAAATGACGACTTGATCCGAGCTCTCTCACAATGACGTAGCTAGCTGCAACCAAACAAAAGGAAGCAGCCACACGGTTTATCAAGAATTAATAGAGGTCGACTAACAAAACTTAATGCTAAAAGAAAAAAACCAAACTCTGCAAAGTTTCAGGATATTTGTGAATGTTTGAAAAAACAATAGTGAGCACCGCGCGTTTTCAATTTAATTCATTGCATATATATCGCGCGCTCGATTATCAGCCATTAACGAATGGTGGTTGCTTTACGTATCCTTTTCGTTTGCAATCTATCGCGCGATAAAACGGTGAGTCGAAAGTGGGATCAGGCAGTGGACGGGCAACGATCAACGTGGTGGTATAAGTCATGGAACTCTGCGCTAAGAAGGGCCCAGACACTGAAAGGAAGGGATATCGGCGTGGTGAGGCTGCGATGCTTATACGGCCAGCGAGTGCTGGTCCCGAACAGAGAGTCACGAAAGGCAACTTGCATCCGCTGAATGAGGATGGCTGTGGATCAGAAGGCGGAAGGGTCAGATAACGAGAGAGGTCAGGCTGTATGCAGATGCCCGTCTAGTAAGGTACGGGACAGCGTCTCGATGCGTATGGGGACGTGATAAGAGGCTAGGACGCAATAAGGAAGCAGAACTTCGAAGCGCAAGGCAAGCGAGCGCGCAGGCCCAAAGAAGAGGTGGAAGACGTAGTCAGGAAGTGAAATCCGGACCAGATAGATGCCTAGGGACAGTAGCGAAGTGCGTCGACTGTTAAGAAAGCGGAACCCTGCTACGCGGACTACGTGGGAGAGAAGAAGAAAAAGAGCCTGTGCATATTCTGAGCAGCGATACCATAGTTCTTGTATGGATTCAAGGTGTTGGGGGAGTCAATTGGTGCCAATGGCGAAGGAAAGAGATGTAGCAATTCCTTCATTGCCCGCTATTTTCGAAACATGTAGTGAGCGGAGAAAAAAAGTTTGTCTGGAGTTGAGCCCGATAGCGCACCATCATGTCACAAGCTAGTTTTGTTGGTGATTACGTGCAAGTAGAAAGATACAACTACTAAAGAGAACTGGTGTTCCAATGAAGCCGGCAGCAACAGCTTACCCAAGAAACCAACTAAACCGATGGGCTAACTTTAGGGTCGGATGCTTCGGAAGTCATTGCGCGTAAGGCACCTCAGTGTCTTATTTCACTTCTCACAGCCAGACATGTTTAATTGCTTGTTTGGCGCACTACTCTCTACGATTCGGCTTCACGTTATTGCTCCCTTTACCGCGAGATCAGGTGTTTTGGAAGTCTCGTTCTCTGAGCATCTCTGTAGCGCTCGCGGATAACCGATCGTATTGCCATCTTCTGTAGGAAGCTGGTAGCAGGGTCGGCGCTTCTGTTATACTTTTCATAACTTGCTAGTAATGCTGGATGGACTATCCCTTCTTTGACGTAAGGAAAAACCGAATTGTTTCTGTTTGGACAGGCCCGCAGCTTCGGGTGACAGCGCTCCTACAGCTTTATGGGTATGAGCGTATTTGATCACCGCGAGTTGAAGCATGCATGTCGCGTTCATTCTTACTGTTTGGAGAGCGGGAGATGATTCTGTCTGTTTGCACCGAATCCTTTTTCAGCATTTGCTTGTGTTCAATTAAGAGGTCTAACATCCTACTACGTTACTCTGAGCTTTTCATGCAGGATTGGCACCCCATCTAGACACAAACTTCCCCGCTTGCTTTCCCTACTCTGAATACAACTGTTCACAGTGAGACGGGCCCATCGTTGCTATCTCTAGACGTCTTGCGAGAACTTTTTCGCTCAGGTGCACTTATATTCTTCATAGCTCTTTGACTTCGGCTGGATCGTTCAAGGTTGATGCGTTGCTCTCTTACGTTTTCCACGACGGTGATATTAAGAGCCGTGCCGGCTTTGGCATGCCATTGGTTATCTTCCCAACTTGTTTAGAAAGCATCATTTCAGTGCTCTAGCCTTGAGCGAGGTGCTTGGCGCGTCTGATGCAATGTTGTGCATGTTGATTTTGCACCGTTGTATGCTTTCTTGTTCTTCTTCGCAACTCGCGGATTCATTCGTTCCTTATGACAAGTTGCCTTAGTTCCCCTATTCATTCGGTCTCGCCCAAGACTTCCTATCACATAGTGGATGGTCTTGCCGCGCTGTGCATTCATCTGTTTGATCGCGTCGGGTCTGAGGCTATAACTTCATTTTTTGATGTCGCTGTTACTCATTGCTTCTCTTCACCTCCGGATTTTCTATCGGTTGTTTATCTTTCTTGTTGCAGCTTAAGTTTTGCCAGGAGGAGTACGTGAAGAGAGAGGCAAATTCTTCGCAGGGAAAAAGCACTTATGGCTTCACAGTTGTTGAAGATGATTTTTACCTAAGTACATGTTCGATTTCGTCCGTTCCTATGTGTTTGGTTATTCTAGGCTCCCTTCGCGAAGAACGTGTATGGATAGCAGGACGTGGGCTGTGGCCATGCCGCTTTCTCTCACGTTCTACTGTTCCATCCGTTACCTTCCTCTCAACCCGTTCCCAGTCTGTCTTCTGTCATGCCTATTTGAAACTCTTGTATCAAAACAATTCAAGCTGATTCATACACTGATTTTCACGGTCTTCGGCTAGAGAGCGAGAGGGCTTCAGGCACTGTTGTGGCAACCGAATGCTGAATTTTTCGTCTGAAGGTGAAATAATCCATTTCACGATTGCGGACAAAATAAATAAGCTTGTTAACAACATAAACGCCTGATTTTACTTAAACCGCGTTTAGTACTCGAACATTAATGTCCGTATAGCCAGATCATGTCGTACAAAGCCGATTGCTTTCTGAAAATCATGCGGGGTAGTTTATTTTTGGTAATAATCGCTAGCGCATTTCACTTCTAGTAAACACTAATCTCAACATTCCTCCATTTTCCTTCATGACACAACAAGAAAAAACGCAAGATCAAATACCAGAAACTGACCTTGGAAGCCACGTCTTCTTTTTCAGAGTGCTTTCATTTGGCTCTGAACGAAAACAATTCATTAATAACAAAACTGGGAGGCGTTAGTTCAAACTGCGTTTTTTCATTTTCAAAAATTTCAGGAGCGAATCAAATTGGTTATTTTTCATCTCATTTTATAGCAACTCCTGTTCGATAATGTTTTTTTTTTCACAAGCTCAGGACTAGAAGAGATTCCGCAAAGGAAGATGCTTGTGCTGTCTGACGCTCTGAAAAAATGGGAATAACTTCCGTTTCTATATTTATATATCCCACTTTTATGTATTGCTTAAAAACTCTATGGATCCGGAAAAATGTACAGTAGCGGTCAAAGTTTGGAATTTTTTATCTTGGATAATCTAGAAGGTAACCGAAAGAAACGAAATTCCGAGATTCACACCATTATGTATATAATCGAGTGTAGATTACGAGGGGCAATGTCATTTCTGACCACAAAGATGGCATTTGTAAACGACTTTTTATAAGATAATGGCGCATGTTAAAGTTTTAGAAACTTTCTCCATTCGAAGGAATAAGGGCAATTAGCTCGCTCGTTATCATGTAAATTTACCCTATCTGAAGTACTGTATATTTCTATGTCGGCTGTCGATTTTATTTTGAATGGCGTTTGGATTATAAATAATTTTAAGGCTTTTAAGTTCCAACCATGCCTCACTGTGATTTGAATAAATAGTTTGGTTAGGATTATTAATAGAAATGGTGGACTAATGACATTGCAGCTCTTCCGTCAGTACTCAATAAGATTCAGGGACCGTTGGCTCATGCGTAACAGCTTGTTGTCTGGGTTGAGGAAGGCGGGCAGTGGGAATAGCTGCATGTAGTATCTGCCCATAAGAAAACATATTTTTCGGCTATTCTGCAACCGCAAGGGGGCATGTATTATTCAAACTATCTTGTATCTTATCTCAAGCCCATTTCGCGAGTTCTAAAGAGGCCGGTAGTGCCTGAGTGGTCGGACACAGTCATCCATGGCAACACTCACTATTGCTGAATATGTTGGACTCTACGCTCAATGAGGCATCATTTGACAGAATACTTACAGTCCAAACATCAGGGACAGAATTCCTTCTGTCGCTGAGGACAGAGTTTACTCACTTCGATCATTGTTAAGTGGTGGATTGAAGAAGCCAGCTGAGGCCACTCTGTCTTGGAGCTCCACATGGTTTCCTTGGATGAACGTCATTCGTATACTCAACTATGGGTCGCGGCGGAGGATTGAACTGCAACTTTGGCACTTTTATATGATTAGAGAAAAAAACAGTGAAAAAGTGTCTCTTACGGTGGGCTACGGGGGTACGGACGTGCCACCGCCCTTTGGAAGTATTTGAGGAGAACCATTTTTCTTGGAATTGTACCTGTTTTGTGGAGTATTACTCGCTACATGCTTAATCGACTCCAATACGCAGAAAACATCAAAAAATATTTCTTTCGTAGACACTGAACACTGAGAAACAATATTCAATTTTGTATCGGATCGCAGGGTTGAAAGGACTTTCATGAGAACTGCTTCCTTTGCATATGAATATTTTGGATTACATTACTCAATTTTTGAGTAAAATTAGCGAACAGTGAACATTGAGGTAGGTCAATGACGAGGGAAGAAAAGTTCCCAAACTTTTTGGCAGCACACTACTTGAAAAAATATTATTTTCAAAATGAACATAGATTTTTGAAAGCGATTCTTGCATCTATTGTGGAATTGATTTTGTATTGTAATGCCTAAATTGAGATAGTTCGTTATGTGGGCCGCGCTAGTTCAAAATAAGGAAGTTTCAAACTTTTACGCTATGTATGTGGACACCTAAATCGCACGTATTGCTATCTACCATCTAAAACTGAACAAACTTTCTGTTAGTTAAAACTCTAACAGCCAAACTCCTCCAGTCGAAACAATACATGACATTTTATTGTGTCGCGAATGGTTGCTATTCTGTTTTAGGAACCTAATTTCAATGGAATATCTTCTGAAACAAAGTGTGTTAGAACCTTAGTAAAGATCAAGTTTTTGACATCATATTCTTAATTTATTTACTCTTCCTTTCATTACTTATTCTGTCTCATGCTCTCCACGGATATAGTAATATTTGGAAAGTGGAACATGCTCAGTTAGGGAACGGTTAATGGAAAGGGCAGTCACTCGGTTATGCGCCTTGGATGTGTTCGGAAATAGTCCTCGTGTGTTAACCTTCTATCAACCTGACTGAGGGGCCGCCCTCGATCTCTAACCCACTCAGAACAAAGCGGAGTAATACTGCATTGTCGTAGAAAGTTCATCTGCTTACTCATTTCCAATGAAACGACTTAAACTATGACAATTGTTCTTTATAAATGTGTGAGCCCACAAGTTGGCATAAAGGCTGTTCCCGCTCAAACAGCCACACCATTGACTTGAACCAAATCAACAATGCTCACTAAAATTAGAATAAAAGACATCGTGAATTTCTTTTCAGGCAACCTTGATGTAACGATTATTTGCTGTTTGCGTAGGCTTTGTTGCAATGGAGAGAGACCGTGGAAATGACTCACAATGCGACTCTAATGACGTTCAGAGGAGCTCATTAAAGGCCAACTCATGCAGGACTTTTGTGTGAACCTTCGGTTGTAGTGTGAATCAGGGGACAATGCACAAATGTGGCGTTCCGTGCACGGGAAACAGACGACAACACTCTTTTGCCTACAAATCAAGGACTGCTCAACGCTACATCAAAATAATTCAGAGGCTAACCTTTTCGCCACTCAACTCTGTTTCGGCTGCGTATATGAAATATGTAAGTAAGGAGCAGTGCCACGAGAATGATAGCGAGGATGATGAGCAGTGTTGTCCTTAATAAGTAGTGGAATATTGTTTTTCCAAAGTTGGTCTATGAAGGCAGTATAAGCTATTTCTCACCTTCGAACTAAATCAGAAGATGTTTTGTAGGATGTTTGAGTCGTAGTTCTCAATCGGCGACGTTTTGTTCGCGACGCTCCTTAAGATTCATTTCAAAATTGATATGTCAGCAGACAAATTTATTAGTTGGTAATTCTTTCTTCCGGAATCCTTTGTTGAGCTGTTGACGTGACCTTCAAACTCCATAAATCATAAGTACCTAATTGCGAGCACCTGCAGTGATGCAATGATGTAATTGCACTAGTGTATTTTTAAGCGGAAAGTAGTACATACAGTGCGGACCTAAGTATAGACGTAAGTAACTGAAAATTGCTACGCGGACACTTCTGAATCACGAAGATATCATGTGGGCGGACTTATTCTTGGAAATTCTCCGCCCTTCCACGGCATCGATTCAATCCTTGATGTTTATCGTCCCACAGTGATGTACTTCCTCCCAGCGGGCCACTACGTCCCCCCCCCTGTCTGTCGAGAATTCCTCAACGCACGCTTGACTCTGGCACCAAGTCCTCGAATAGTGGAGCCAGTATGAATATTGAAAGGCTTTCTTCCGCATCTTTTCTTCAATACCTGGCTGCTCCAGCATTGGCCTCTGTGCAATGATTGACTATAGCTTGTCAAGCATGACTCTCTTGTAGAATCCCACCTGAAAGGCACGTTTTCGGACGTCATCTTATGCAGCGGCGCTGCTACTTTTGAGATTCCCAGTACACTATCGCTAGTACGAACACATACCGAAACGTCCGAAAGTCCGATCAAGTCTGTGGCAGTGGGTACTTCATGATCGCTTCGACCTTGGGTGGGTCCATGTGCAACCTATTGTGGTCGATTACGTGGCCAAGGAATTCAATTTTCCTCCCCAGTATCACGCATTCCTTTGGGTTCTACTTGAGGCGTGCTCTGGACAATTCCCAAAAAATTCGTTCTGAGGCTCGTAGATTTTGCTTCACCGCTCCTGTCGCTAACATGATGCCATTTTGGAAGCGGGACACTCCCTCTCCCAGCAGTGGGTCCAGAACAGCATGCATCAGTCGCTGGAAGACGGGTGGCGGTGACGCTAAGCCGAATGGCAAATCCAAAATTGGTATAAACCTTCAGCAGCCATAAACGCAGATTTTTACTTAACATCAGCCGATAAGCTGACTTGCCAGTAACCTAACGATAAATCCAAAGTCGAGAACTATCTTCCATCATTCAGATTTTGCGAAATCGCGACAAGCGTTCTCAAGGGATAACTGTCTAATTTTGTCACTTGATCGGACTTCCGACAATCCACGCACAATCAGAGAGTTGCATCCTTCTTCCGCACCAAGAGGATGGACGAAGTTAACTCGATTTACTTGGTTCAATAATTTTTCGGTCTTGCAAATCATTCAGAATCTTCCGCTCGAGTGCCTGATTGTAGCGGACAGGCTTTCTGCTGAGTGGGCATTGCTTCACCGATCTCGAAATTGCGTTCCACTAGCGTTGTCTGAGTGAGCTTGTTCGCTCACCGCGAAAGCATGAGGTATCGTTTCACAAGGTCCTTTCACTGCTTCATTGCACTCCTCACATGTGCTGCTGCTATGAAGTAACCTTGGCACTTTCTCTTCCCGATATGCGGTTACTTCTACTTGTTTCTGGGCCATAGTGAAGCTTTTGAAGTGCATTTGTTCCTAGAGCAATCATGCACCTCCTCCGGACATGACAAATAGAGCGATACGCTCATTTGTTCCGCTGTATACATATTTTCAGCGTTAGCCTGATGGCTCCCCTTAAAGGACCTTCGTTACCCGACGCATCAAATACCTGCCTCTGCTGTTCCAGTGGTATTTCTTCCACATCAGCATCTAAGTCAAAGCCTGACTTCCAAGCTGTTTGGAGCATTCTCATCAGTATAATGCTAAATCGGGAACCTGTGTCCAACTGCTGTCAACTTCTTTGTTGTTTGCTCTCCTTTATCTCCGGCCTCCACCACACTGCACATCCACTTTTTTAGGAATTCAGTAGCTATTTTCGCCGTTCCTGTTTGATGACTGGCATGCGCTGACTTCTCCTTGGCATTCGACTTCTCGGGAGCGTAAAACCCTTTTGAAATGCCCTGCTTGTCGCAGTTGTAGGATTTCAGTAGGAGTTTCCTCTGCTCACCCCCTGACCACGGTTCTTTCCTTGTTGATGTATCAGGGTTCTTTACAATACTCGCTTTAGGCCTTTGACCAGCCATTCGTCTTTAGCGTTTCTCACGACTTCGATTATAACCTGTAGAAGCTTCTCTCATTGCTGTCGCCAGCTCTTTACTTCTGGGACTGACTGACCCATGGAAAGGTCCTATCGTGTACTAGATGCGAGCGAGAATAGTGGCCTAGTAGCCATGATTGAAGGGGACAGAGACGCAGTGAGGGTACCTTTTGATATGCTGGTGAACTTGCCACCCGGAGACACG
The DNA here is from genome assembly GCA_036418205.1 of Ostertagia ostertagi. Taxonomy (NCBI): domain Eukaryota; kingdom Metazoa; phylum Nematoda; class Chromadorea; order Rhabditida; family Trichostrongylidae; genus Ostertagia; species Ostertagia ostertagi. The sequence continues at coordinate 151,058 of MU868432.1, forward strand.
AACCTTTCAGGACGGCTACAACCCGCAGGAAGAGGGGAAGACCAAAGAAAGGTACCGATGCTGTTACTGTTTCTGAAAAATTTATATGTTTCAAGACGCTGATCACCATCTACCATCCGCTAAACTGGGGCCGAAAATGCGAGTGTGGACAGTTCGACCAAAGGCGCACGTAGCCATCCGACTCCTAAGCCCCCGATGGCGTTTAAAAAGATTTCGGATATGTTCCAGTAGGCCAACGTGACATTTTCGATTTCTGAAGAAGAGTGCTGGGGAGGCGAACGCAAGGAGGAGGAGTTGCGTATGGAAAACTCCCAATCCCTGGCCCCAGCGATGCAAGCCCATAAACGATGATGTTACAGCTACTCGGAAGCCATTGAAGCCGCGCAGGGGATGCGCTTCGAGCACACCGCTTTGTTCCCGTAAGCCGTAGAATACGATGAAGGTGCTCACATCACCACTGCATTGGCAGTGCTGAAACACATCAACGTCCCTAGCGCCTCCACCGTGGCCCACCAGCAAGTTTTTTCAGGTCTGCCGTCGTCTTTTGGAAGGGTCCACACCGAAGTGGACTACAACAGCGAGGTTATTGTTTACGCCTATGGACTGGGAGTTGCTGGCGAAGAACTTGCTGGAAATCAAAATCGTCACGGCAATAACTTGTATGGCCAGATACTGCCGTCGGGAATACCGATGAGGCTGGTCCTCATAGCGCTGGAACGACATCTGCAGCCAGGGGAACGCTTCATTCAGAGTCCGTATGAGGGCAGCAGCGCGACGGAATGGTCTAACATGGGACGTATGTATGTACGTATGTACAGTAGCGGTCAAAAGTTCGGAAACTTTTTTATTTTGATCTAGCGCGGTCGACACATAACGAAATTATCTCAAATTTAGATATTACATACCAAATCAAGTCTGGAATATTGCAGAAAGACTAAAATTAGAAAATGTATCATCATTTTTGAGAAATAAGATTTCTTTCAAGAAATAGCGCGTCAAAAGTTTGGAATCTTTTTGTTTCCCTTATCATTATGATTCATACTCTTCAATGTTCACCTGCTTTTGATATATTCAGTTAAACCATTGAGTAATGTGAAATTTCAAAATGAATTCATATGCAAAGCAAGCAGTTTTTCCATGGGAATCCCTTTATTGAACCCTACAATCCGGAATACGAAATTGAAATCGTTTCTTAGTAATTCAGTCTCCACGGAAGCAATAGCATCGGATGTTTCTGGTGTTGTTGGAGTCGAGGAAGAGTGAAGAATGATCATTCACAAAAAATATCCTCACAAGAAAGCCCTCCTCAAATACTTCGGGGGTGGTTGGCACGTCCCGTACCCCCGACATTCCTACTTTCCTGAGATGATTTCATGGAGAGACGGCTTTTTCCAGTTTTCCTCTAATTTTATCAAAGTCCGAGTGTAGCGCAACATCTGTTGCGACCTGGTGAATGTTACGGATGTTATCCCAGCAAGAAGCCATTGTTGGGCTTCGAGAGCAGGATGGCCCAACTGGCCTCCGCACACTAATGGCTAGTATGGACCGAAGGCGAGAGGTGAAACTTTGTCCTCAGCTACGAATGGGATTTCTTCCTTCCTAGAAATAGACCCTGTGAAGTGTTTTCTCAAGTGGAATTTGGAGCACAAGATTCCAACAGTCAGAAATAGCGGAAGTGTTGTCATGGATGAAGGTGTGTCCGGCCACTGCGATTCCCCAGTTCTAGGTATCCAGCGAAATGTGGGTTGGGCTAAGTACAAGTAAAGTCTGTAGAATACAATGCTTACCTCCGATACTTAGAACTAGCCGAAAAAGATGGGTTTTCTATCGTGGAAATGACCCAATGCAGACCTGCTTCCTCACCGCCGCCTTCCAAAACCAAAAAAGAAGCTGGTATGAAGTGACCAAGTTAAGATTTGAAGTCTAATTCAGTTCTACATCTCGCAGAAGAACTGGCATGTCGTTTAACCCACATTTCATTTAAGAATCCCACCAAACAATGTAATTTACTTCACACTGTGCAGGGTTCAACTAAAAAGTCCTAAAATTATTTTATAACCAACTCCATGTCAATAAAAACGACGCTGACATAGAAATTAACAGCTACTCATAGACTAGCTAATTTATCATGTAGATTCGAGGGCTATTTTGCCGAATTCGCTCCGGAATCGAGAAGTTCCCAAACTTTTGACGCGCCATTTCTTATAAAAATTCATACTATTCAAATGCGTTTCTAGTTTCCAAATAATAATGTAGCCCGTCGTAATCTACACTTGATTCTGTATATAACATGTTAATTCGGGGCGATTTCATTGCCTATCGGCTACGCTAGAGCAAAGATAGAAAAGTTTCGAAACTTTTGACCGCTACTGTATGTATGTTCCGACATGTTCCTGACAAAATTTTGATAGTCCGCTACCGTAATCCACGTTAGCATTGGAGCACGCAGCCACACTACTGCTGTGTAACCGCACGTTCCAGCGCCAACGTTAGAGGATGTAATGCCTCGCACGGTGAGTGCACAATACCCTCTTCTACTACAGTCACCCAAAGGGCGACACTCAAAATACACGCAGCGCTTGCCTCGCCACGGAGGCGGTGGAGCGACCGTTTCCGCGGTGAGGCAAGCGACTGAGCAAGGGCACGAGAGGTAAACCTCAGGGTGCCGCCAAACCCTTTGCCGGCACGTTCGACTGCCTGCCAGACTCCACATGTATACAGTACAGAGGCTCCGTGCAACTGACAGGTTCTATACAGTCCATTTCGTCGCCGTGGAGTGGCAGAAAAATGACAGAAGGGCATGTCGAAAAATACAAACCGATGGCACGTGGCATCGCGCGCCAACCAGTCATGGGTTGCTTTTGCGGTCACTCATCGGACTTCGTAATCTTACTGATGAGTTCCTACGATTTATGACGAGCGCCGCCGGAGGTTTTGAAGCAATCGTGCAAAAAACTGTACCGACGTTTTAGAGTCGGAGGCCTACACTCATTCCGCAATGTGTCCTAGGACGAACTCAAGATTAGGGATCGCCGTTTAATGGCAGACAAGTTTTGCTATTTTTGGAGAAGCTGCATGTCATGCCAGAGATCAAGGTCGCGTCAAACGAGCTGAAGGAAGCACGCCGCTAGGAGAGAGCTGCACGAGCGAAAAGACGCACGGATGAGTTTAGGCCGAACTCCTTCGTCGTTGCAGATCCAGGACGGGCCCGCCACAATCTCAACATGTTATTTCATGGACCAAGCACCCGTCGACTCGAGCAAGGGGGTGGATCGTGAATAAAAGTGGAGGCAACAAGTTCCCTGCATTACAGAGAACACCTGCATGGTCACGCTCAGAGTGATCGGACATTTGGAAAGGAACGTATACAGCAGCCGAGCTCTTTCAGTGAATGTCATCGATGTAGTTGAGAATGGACGCGACTCTTCTCCACCGCCGAGCATGTTATGTTCTTATGAAGACTTCGGTTCTACGTCTGTTTGTTGGTTGTTATTCGACTAATGTTCATTGCTTTTACAGCTAAAGATTCTCTTTCAACTGCTATAGCCCCCTGTCGATCAAAAATCCAGAGCCGCTCATCAGTGATGACGTGACCGCCTGGATGGAGCACCAACCAGTCACAGTGATGTTCCCGCCATACTCTGGCCTCTCGAGACGGCTATTAAACACTCGCGCTCCGTCTGTATGTGTCACTTGAGTATCTCGAATAGAAATGAGCGGTTGAGTCGAGCTCTCTCACAATAACCGTAGCAGCTGCAACCGAACCAAAAGGAAGCAGCCACCCACGTTACTCAAGAACATAGAGATCGCTGAAAACCAAATGCTAAAAAGAAAAAACCAAACTCTGTCCAAATTTCCAGGAATATTTGGTGGATGTTTGAAAAAACAATAGTGACCACCGCGGATTTCAATTTGAATATCGTTGGCATCAAATATTATGCGTCCGCATTATCGAGACATTTAACGAATGGTGGTTGCTTACGTACTCCACTTTACGTTTGCACTCTATCGCGCGAATAAAACGGTGAGCTTCGGCAAGAATGGTGAGGCCATGGGAAGGTCGGTCAGGGCAATTTCCGATGCCAATTGGGGCGCTTCTTCAGCTGTGGAAGCTAGCGTTCCACAGACTATCCAGTGTCAACGAAGCCTGCCGTGTCAAGTGCGAGGTAGCGTGCGGAACTAAACTGGTTGTTAATAAATTGCTAGAGACGCTGAAACCCAAGTATGGAGAAAATGTGATCAGCTAAGTATTTATTAACACGTTGACGACGAGCTATTTTTACCTTGTCGCACGCACGGGACAAGGCAATTTTTGCATGCAAAGCGCCGATAACACAGGGCAAAATCTATTTGTAGCTCTGTAAAATCTCGAAATGCACAAAATGCCTTTGACTAGAGCACTCCAGACACGTTTAGAAACAAGGAAAAGTTGTTACTACTGAATACTGGGTGAATTTCAGTGACATCGCCTGGCATTCTCAAACCTCAGGTTAGAATAGGTTCTGAAGGCACAATTTCACGCGTTCTTCATTTCTATTATCAATATGAGCTCTCCTTTAGATGGTACTGGTATCCTGATCACATCTGAAATCTTCTACAAATTTTTCACTCAAGAACGACACAAAAAACTTGGCGTTCCTGACGGAATTAGTCTTTGTTTGACTGTTATCTTGTTCTTCATAATCGAATAAGAGATTTGAACGAATCATTCCAAGCTCAAGAAATTGTTTGTGAAATATTTGGCAGTTGATGGACTGGATAGGTACTTTTGTCCTGCCTATGAGTAAGACTGAGCCTATATGACCATCATGGGAACCTAAGGCTAGAAGTGGACATTCTACTGACGGTTATTCAATCAGTAAAGGTCGATTTGAACATTTTTAGTGAGATTTTCAGATTGTTGACGGTAGAAAGTTTGTGGTAGTGATTCAATTGACAGCGCGTTTCTGCCAATGATAACTAATTCAGAAAAAACTCCCAGAAATTAGGAAGATCATAATTCGCAGATAAGTGTAGTAACTTAGGACACTGAAGTAAACGTTGAAATAAAAAGTCACGGGTTCTATCTAAGTTTGCTTACTTTCAAGCTGTCGGTCACCATTGACCGACATCGTCCCATGTGACAGAGTGCCTGTCGGTCAGCATTGACCGACATCGTCGCCAACGTGTTAAGGCAACTCGCTCCATCATTCTCAAAATTGTGGAAACTCTCGTGCGCCTTGCTGGCC
>MU868432.1:156385-189939 GCA_036418205.1 Ostertagia ostertagi
GAGGCGTTTTTTGCATGCAAAGCGCCGGGAAAAAAAGGGCAAAAATTATTTTTTAGCTCTGTAAAATCTCGAAATGCATAAAATGCTTTTGACTAGAGTACTCCAGACACGTTTAGAAACAAGGAAACGTTGTTACTACTGAATACTGGGTGAAATTTCAGTAACATCGCCCGGCATTTTCAAACCTCAGGTTAGAATAGGTTCTGAAGGCGCAATTTCACGCACTCTTCATTTTCATTAGTAATATGAGCTTTCCTTTAGATGGTACTGGTATCCTGATCACATCTGAAATCTTCTACGAATTCTTCACTCGAGAGTGACGCAAAAAACTTTGCGTACCTGACGGAATGAGATTTTGTTTGACTGTTATCTTTTTCTTCATGATCGGAAAATTGATTTAAACGAGTCATTTCAAGGACAAGAAAATTGTTTGTGAAATATTTGGCAGTTGATGGACTGGATAGGTACTTTTGTCCTGCCTATGAGTAAGACTGAGCCTACATGACCATCATGGGAACCTGGGGCTAGAAATGGACGTTCTAGTGACGGTGACCTAATTAGTAAATGTCGATGTGAACAATTTTAGTGAGATTTCGAGTTTGCTGATGGTGGGAACTTTGTGGTTGTGGTTCAACTGACAGCGCGTTTCTGCCACTGATAACTAATTCGGAATAAAACTCCCAGGAAATAGAAGGATCATAACTCGCAGACAAGTGTAGTAAGTTAGGAAACTGAAGTAAACGTTGAAATAAAAAAGTCACGGGTTCTATCTAAGTTTGCTTACTTTCAAGCTGTCGGTCACCATTGACCGACATCGTCCCATGTGACAGAGTGCCTGTCGGTCAGCATTGACCGACATCGTCGCCAACGTGTTAAGGCAACTCGCTCCATCATTCTCAAAATTGTGGAAACTCTCGTGCGCCTTGCTGGCCTTTTTTCTGCAGATCATGTCGTAACCCTTTCCTACCGTGTCTCGATGACATGCATATGCAAATAAAGTTGTCACCTCGAAAGAAGCCCGCCATGCCGTCAAACGCTCTTGCACAGTTGAGTTACAATGCTTGCTTCCGATCGCTCTTCTGCTAGAACACAAGGTCAGTTTGGTGCAGCTTACACACATATGGATACATGACTTTCTAGCACCTATCTGAATACGTCCTTCTCCAATCTTGTGATACTGGATTGCAAAGTATTATGGAGTGGAATGAGTTTGCGCACATGTGAAATGGAAATCCCCGCAGCGGCTTAACGTCATTTGGAGCGGCAAAAGTAATGCAGTATGTTTGGCTCCGACCATAACCCCCTACTGAGAACCTTCCCAATTACTCGTAGTAGTTCGTCAAGGAGGTGGACTCCAGCATAGGATTAGAGAAGTAGTGAAGGCCGACGCATCCAGTTAGTTCATAGATAGTGTTGTGCCGCACGTATGGCTACTGCACCAAACTGGCCTCGTCTTCTAGTAAAACAGCGATACGAAGCAACGCAACTCAACTGTGCAAGGGCTTTCAACGCTGGCGTGCTTTAGTCGGGTGAACCATTTTAAGTTGCGTATCCTGAGTGTCATCAAGACATTACAGGAAAGGATGACGAAGTCTCTCGGAGAAAATGCCAAGAGAATGGAGGAGAAACTGGTTACTTAACGCCTCTTGACGAACACGTGTGGGCCCGCCGGTGGGTCACAACTTTCGCTCGGGATGGCACCCATGTTTTTAGAAGTTTCATTTGTCATTTTCACGTTTTAAAGTACACAAATAACATTATCTGAATTCGCGCAACTAATGCGCTGATTACTAATAAGTAATTGTTATAGAGTATCGATTATTGATGAGAAATTTTTGATAAAGCTTGGAAGTGACGCATTCATAACGGCGGTCGTCAAAAGGTACAATATGCGCCAGGAGATTGATCTAATGGAGAGTGAATTGATTAGATGGCGCTATACTTGGGCACTGTTAAAGTTGATAGCGATCTCAGAAGTTTATCAACAGAGTAGTGATTCTGCTTGAGTTACTTAATATGCGTCAATTGTTCTGATGGACTATCGGTTTGTTTTCGACAATTGGGAATAAAGATGGAATTTGGTCATACTCGGAAAATTCCAGCAAAATGATTCTTCATTCTTCTCTGTTTCTCCCATTTACCGAATTTGACACGGGAAAAGAAAAAGTACGGCTGGGAGAGCACTTGACCGAAGACTTTCGAGCGCCACTGTACATATATGTTAAGTGGAGTGCGACACGGAGGCAGAAGAAGCGTGACTGAGAGTGATGACCACTTATAAAAGCTGATAAGGCGCCGATAGAACATTGAAGTCGCCAGCTTGTTACGCAGCCGGTGCTGAAACGAGGCAATACTCAGTCCCACTAATGCCTATTTTGGCATGCGCGCTGTAGCGAGCGGCTCCAAACTGGTAGAAATAAACATTCATTTTAATAGGAATGACCAAATGACCATTCCTGGAAATCTGCGAGGAGAAGCAAGCAGACCTGTCAGCAAATCGTGTGCCCGCCTTCCTTCGTTATCTGATCAGCGAGAAGACATTCGCCGACGAGGTTGCGCACAGCATAATCGAATGGCACCTTTTTGAGTTCCCATGCGCGTGAGAAACGGTGGGCGCTTCGCTGATTCATGGAGGTTTCCACTGACACTGGCAAATTAGTGATTGACATCAAATCGACTGGCACTATATCTAGACTGTCACAGTACCACCTCACAAGCTATCTACTGCCGAGTTTTCATTGTAGTGGGATGATTCGGAAACTATAGATCAACCGCAGGAGAACGGGACATTGATGAGAACAGAAACTCTCAGTTTACCGGAGCGTTTTGAAGAGAACCAAGAATCACGAAAGCAAACCTGGTGCTAGTCTCTTTGTCGTGGATAAGGGCCGAGTTCGTTGCCTTGTTGTGGTTCTCAGACCTGAAAAAAAATGTTGAAAAAAAGCAATGAGCGGAAGGAGAAAGTGGGAAAGTAGGTTGAAGGACAGCAAATTGACCGACAGCGAGTTCGGGGCCAGCTAGTCAGAGGCGTGAAGCACAGCGCGGATTGAGTAGTCGTAGGTGGAAACCAAGTTAGCAAGGCCACTCCATTGTGTTCCCCACGACTTAAAGGCAATTTTTGGGGGAAAGTAGGTGTGGAAGAGCATTAACGATGAACCTGGCTTGGAATCGCAATAAATGTGCTCAGAAGGAAAGTTCAAGAAGTTATTGTGACGAAGGCGAGAGCCTTGGGCATAAAGAGAGTGGTGGTCGGATATCAGACGTTGCCATCGACTGACCAAAAGCTCTGATTGAGGTACTTATGCGTAGTATCATTGAAGAGGTTCCGCCCAACCTGCACGTATATGGTTTTTGGAGCCAAGTCATCCGGAAGTAGCTGGAAAGTCCAAAAAATTCGATAGGAGTTTGCCGCGACAAAGCACCAATTCGGAAGGTCGTTACTCAATTTCTACCTTGTCTTACGTGATGTAAGCGTCTCGTATTTCTAATAATTTGCGATGTACAATAAAGAAGGGATCATTCATTCACGAAGCTTTGCTGAATAGCACGACGGCGAAAGCTCTACAAACCTCTGAAAACTTAAACTGTGCTGAAACAGGTTGACGGCAATTTCCATCAAGTCAGGGGCTGCCAAGCGCCCCCGTATCAAGTGAAATTGTTACAGTGGTACTCTTAACATTATGTCAAAATTCATCAAATCTTCAAAATGCGGGTTGAGCATTTGTCATTATAAAGGGACGGACACATCTCTGGCAGTTGTCTTACACAACCGCACAACTCAACCGACCCTCCACAAGTTGGTCCAGCTAGGCTAAGAAGGGGTGCTGCAAATATGTTACTCAGTATACCTCTGGCTATTAACTGTCGTCCCAGCCCCTATATCATGTCTCAAAACCAGCTCTTGACGACTGCGCGAAGCGCACTATGAATTTCGTGACACACGCACACACACCCACAAACAGACAGACATAGCGTTTTATATATAGTAGGGATCCTTAGGGGAATCCCATCGGAATGCTGTACAGGACTGAGGATATTTTAACTAGGAATTCCCCTCCCCCTCCGACCTAGATTTTCACTGTGTTGGATTGGAAAGAAATGAGAGAGTGAATTCCAAGTGCGGCTTGAAAAATTCAGCTGCAAAACATGGACTTTACCTTTTTCCGTAGCATTGTAGCCGTCTTGGCTTACTGAAGTTGTCGTTGTGGCTTCTACAGCTGTAGTGGAGGAAGATTCGTCAGGAAAAACCGTCGAAGTAGATGATCTGCATGACAAAGGAAATCAGTAGTACTCGGGGTTCCACATTTTGTTTAGTACCAAATTGGTCCCCCGTCAACCGCTGGGACTTCCACACTGTACCCGATTCTCGTTAGTGGTCACTTTTCGCCTCCTCTTCCATTCCTTCCCTCCACTACCATCCAGCTTCCGCTTCGCAGCCCTATGTGGAATGATCGGAAGTGCACTCAGCGGGTGTTTGTATAGCCATAGAAGTGCTATCACATACACATACAAACCGACACACCAAGCTAGCGGTTTATAAAATGGTAGGATATGTCAAGGCGCACTTGGTGCCAATATGACATTTACGGCTCACCTGTTCAACATTATGCGTATTCAATCATACCTGCTAGGGTCGTGATCCGTGACGTTTTCTGTCGTTGTATCATTCAGTACGGCTGTTTCACTCTGCGGAAGTTCATCTGAGAAACCGTGATTAGCACAGAGATGATCATATTTAACATGCTCTCTTATATTGGATCGAAGACTTCTTTTCATGACTTTACTGATAACGTTCACATACAGTGCGTCTTCTAATGATACAGCCAGCCAAGCCAACCTTGGTTTGGCTAACCTCGCAAAAATGTCCCGATTTTTGTCACTGTTTCTTTTCAGAAACCTGCCTTTTTACATCCCACTTCTGAGCAAACATGGAAGTTCTTCGCTACTTACCAAGCACTATCCAGTAAAAGATTAAGTTCGAAAGAACACTCTGATTCCAAGCACGGCTTGATGAAGTTGGATGTTGTATTAATAATCCTATTAGGTTGTAAGGAAAGTTCTGGCCCTTTCGTACGTTGAAGTTCGAATGTTCATATCTCGACTCGAACGCAACGTTTGCGATCGCAATAAAAACCTTTTAAATCTACCCTTCTTTGCGAACATTCGTATGTTAGAAATCCATTCACTGGAGGTAGTGGAGTTCTAGAGGAGATGAACTCGGCGAAGGTCGTTCCACCATTACCTTTGATTTCGTAGCATTTCCCCTTTGAGGTGCTATCTAGACCGTTGAAAAAGTGGCGGTGAATAGGGAAGAGGTCTATGGAGTGGGAAGTTCGGGACATAGTTCAGTACTGCACCTAGTTCTTTTTTGCAGGGCCGCTTCTGCGGTCAACGGCTGAGGTGCATCGCGGAAAAGAGTCGCCCCATTTATGGCAGCCTTTGCTGGGCGCAAGTGTCAAGATTTTGAGATATTCCTGCACCATGCAAAGAATGTTGTTCCTTTATACAGTTTCGCCTTTGCTCAAAAAGCTGCGCGTGATGTAGACCACGTAATAGGCCAAACAACCTTCTCCTCGCGCAGTTTCATCTTTGCGAAATTTTGTTGACCCTAGCCGTAGTCGAACTACCCACCCGAAGTTTGCAGGTTATTGAGAAGTATCCATTCTACATTCACAACTCACAATCCAAACAAACACGGGTCGTTTTCATTGAGTGAAAGATTGCGAAGAAAGGCAGACGGCCCACGGAACCGCGATTTTTCGCGACACCTCCCATCGACTTTTACGTGCTTTTTAAGCTATCCCATACAACTTGAAATTACAATTCATAGACGCTTAATTCGGTAGCAGTCTTCTTAACTGTCTTAGGCACATTTGCTTCCATCAAATGTTTCAGGTAATTTTTACCAAAGTTCGACATCCAACGATCACCCTCGCCAACTTCGAGGCTATCGCTATCCCTACAGAAGCTTTCCAGAGTATTGCTTCATGTCTTCTTTTCTGCAAATGCGTGGCCAAACGAATAGTTTATAGTGTGGGCTGATTCCGCTTCTTTCTGTCCTAATTCGAGGTAGAAGAAGAAAATCTGAGGATTTGCTTGATGAGCATGTTGCATTCAAGGCTTTTAATTAGTAGAAGTAGTACGTTTAGGCTAAAGCTTATTGGGTATTTGGATAGCAAAAAACGCGCTTTCTAAGGATATGCAACTCGTAGCAGCATGCCGAGAAATTAGCCAGAAATAATGCTGTGAATTTGAACTATCAAAAATGGCCAGAACTTTCCTTACAACCTAATACATTAATCTGATCAGAAAGCAAAGAGCTTTCAAGCCCTTTTTAGCTTAATTTCCTACGGCAAAAAGGAGATTGTTTAGCACTTCGTGGCTTCGACCAACTTTCGCGCAATGTGACCACGCTTACTCTTTCTCCTTTTTTGCGACCATTTGCTTTCCAAAATCACAACTGCTTCCCTTTCATAATAGCCTAGAAAAAACAAATGATGACTACCAATAAAATTCCTCAAGCAAAAACGAAATACAACGAAAAAATACGGGGTGGTTGTATCATTTGGAGACGTAGGAAAAGCGATTTTTCGTGAAAAATTAGCAAAGAAAAATTTGGCCTTTCCAGCCTGGAATATCGGGTTGATTTTCGAATTTGAGATCGAATTTGACAAATTTTTCTCCTTGAACAGTCTTTCAGAAGTTCTATGGAATGAAAACTGAGCGATTTGTAGGTGGCTGTATCATTAGGTATCGCGGAGTATATCCTAAAACGAAATTGTGAAGCCCAGGCAGCCTTGAATACTACCATGCTCTGATAATATAACCTAGTGTTCAATGCTTTAGAGACAACATAAAGAAGACATTCATACCGGTGGCAACCCATTTGGACTGCTTGTGGGAAGATGGCAGCCCATGTGGGCTGCTACTCGATAATCGCTTCCCAATCGCTTATATCGAATTGAAAACCTTCGCGTATTTGACATAAATGAATCAAGTAGAGACCTAACAGTGAACTAAAGGGTTCGGCAAGAAATTAGATACGCTTCATTTTATCATTTTGATCATTCATCAACAATTTCACGGTGATTTTATCGGCAAAAATGCTAGAACTCAGCGGAGGTGGATTGAGTTCCGTTGTCTGAGACTGTGATTCGGGGAAGCCCGGATTGCGCGAATAAGCGTCGGAGTTTCCTTAGCGTTGCAGTGCTGCTGGTGGCAGACATTGGGTAATTGGACCGGCAAAATCGACATGGATCCAGCTTCATGGCGCATCTGGGGGAGGGCATGAACAAAGTGTAGCTTTGACGGGTGACTTGGCAGCTTCTTGACAGTTGGCGTAGTTGCATCTTCATAACAATCGGCTGGAGCGCAGGCGGGGTGATGATGCGGCTGCCGAATAGTAGGCATCCTTGCTGGGTTGAACGGCGATTGCGCAGGGTGGCGAAACGCAAAGGGAGTGGTGATGGGCTTCTTTGGCCAGTTGTTGGTGAACGACGTGTTCAAGCATTGATGTAGGCATGCTAGTCGTCTCAAGCGAGTAGCACGATGGACTCTCTGGCAGTGACCGCAGACGGCTTACATTGTCGTGAAAGATGGCGTGGAGTCCGGTGGGGGCGATTGTTTTGGCGATTATAAGTCTTCTTGGAGGCGATTGAGGGAGATGAGTGTCGAGTGAGAGGTGCGTCGGGCCTGTCGAAGTTGGGCTGGTGCGCGCGGTACTCGATGTCGAATAGGTTGAGGGCGAGCAGACGTAAAGTTTCCAGAAACGGAAGGCGATTCGACCGAGTTAGGAGGGTTCCTTCTTGACCAATTGGCAAGAGTGGTAGTGGTCCGTGAGAAAGGGTGAAGTGGCGTCCAGAATTTTATAAGGGTGAACTTGCGCAGCGGACGTAGAATGAGTGGAGCCACCTTTCTCTATTTGACCGTTAATTAGTTTCTCTGCGGCAGTGATGAGAGCGGCTTAGGTGAGGTAGACGTTTATGTTCATCGGAGTAACGATGAGTGATTAATGCTCCTATTCCATATGACTGGAAGCGTCGGCCGCGCTATGTAGGTTGGCGATGGCGGGTTGCAATGAGTCAGGAGCAGGGTTCCCGAAGGCGAATCAATTACTTGGCGCGTTCGAAAGCGGGGCGCGTCGCATTCGAGATTCCAGTTGAACGGAGCATCTTCCTGTGGGAGGTAGTGCGGCGAGCGGGCACGAAAAAGGGGTGCGCATTTCCTGGGCGAACGCTCAACGAGTATGTTGATCCAGACGAGGAAGGACGGACCTGGGCGGTATCTTCCGTTTGGAATCGAGTGATAGCATCGATTTTGTTGGGATCGGTCCCGGTGGTGCCACACCGGTGATGACGTTTTCCAAGGTAGGTCAACTGGGTCAATTTTCAAACCGCCGAATGTGGCACTTGTCAATGGGACGCGGAAGCTAGGGCGGATATCCTTGAAAAGAGGGCTTCCAGGTTGGCGTTGCTCGGAGTGTCTGGCCGGGACGACGACGTTGTGAGGGTAGGCAGCAACGCGTTGAGTCAGAACATGGGTCGATGATTTCTGCTGGAAGATGGCAGGCGGCTGATTTGCTTAAACCGGGAAGCGATGTGTAGCGGGAGAGTCTCCGGTTGGTGTTGATTGTGAGAGCTCTTTGGAGTCTTCGTCGACTTCGACCTGCAGTTAAGTGTCGTGCGAAGTCGAAATTGAGAGAAGACGGTCCGCCAGTAGCTTGGTGAGACGTCCTCTGCCGGTGGGCATATGGGTGTCGGTCGTGGTGCACAGCAATGCGTTCGTGAGTCCGTCGAGAAAGTTCGGCGCAGAATCGGTATGGATTCCATTGGCTTTTCACAACGACGTTGGCGCGGCCGCATTGGAGACATGGTCGACAGCGGAGATGACTTCCTGTGCACGGGACGGTGATATCGGGTCCAGGTGCGGTACAGAGCGTAGGAACACCGGACTCTGATGAAACGGGCGAGCATCTGGCTGAGGTAGAGCCGGGCGCTTGGGCCTTGTACAGGCATCCAAGTTTCTGGCTGAAGAATCATGAGAGTGGTTGCTTCAGCCAGGAACGATCGTCGGTTCAAGAATGCGTCGTTAGTCGAGTGTCTGACCACGATTCTAGAGGATATTGGAATTTTTCAGTATTGAGTTGAAAGTCTGAAGATGGGTTCGAATTCCATGTGATGCCGAGTTAAGTCAGTTGTCTGTCAGAGCGTAGCATGGACGCCTGTCCAGGATGAGGCCTTTTCGTGGTGTGTCACTAACACCCCGAAACCAGCGTCGGATTGCGTAAATCGGTAGTTGGCTAGGACGTTGGCTCCTTTGAAGATGTACGGAAGGCTTCTGTAGACGCGGGCTTCGTAGTTATGGATCAGGTTGAGCGAGAGAATGATGGTGACGTCGGCAGCCGGGTGTCCAACTAGAGGCGAGTGGGATGTCCATTGAGGTGAAAACTTCCAGCGTACTTTTGGACATTCCAAGCGACCGATGGCTGTTGATACACTGTGCCGGGGGAGACTGCTCAGGATGCGACGTTGAGAGTGCAGTCTTGACGTCCTAGAGCGGCATGGTAGCCGTGCGGTTTTGTGGCAATGCCTTTTCCCAATTGTTGACTGCTGACAGATGGGGACACGGGTGTATGCGATAGTCGAAGGCTTGATTGCGAGCGATGAGTGGCGGTGTTATTGACTTCTTGGACGGCGCGGAATTTCCGTGGAGTTGGGGCTTCGACGATTCGGAGTGCATCCTTGACTTGATTTCAGGATGTAATCTTAGCCAAATTGCGTTCACGAGGATATTCTCGTCTACGTTAGCTTGCGAAGGAAGCAACGATAGTCGGCTAGCTCTGAGGGCTGAAGGCGAAACACGTGCAGGCATGGGTTAGCGTTTCCTGTATGTGTCATTGAGTTTGGGCCTACGGAGAGGGAGCTGTTTGGCAATTTGAGAGTTGTCCCCGATGGTTCGTTTGGAGGCGAGGAGCTCATCCGGAAGCATTTCAAAAACGGAGAGGAAGACGCTCTTAATTCGGTGCCGAATAGCGCCGTCAGGGTTGCGAAGCATCCGGTCCTAGTTCAGCTTCCTGGCCCTCTGGGAGGATGTGCGAAGCGAAGGGGATTGTGATGTGTAAGCGGCCAGTGCAGAGACGAGAAGCGTGTCTTCAGCCGCAGTGTCCATCCCTTGACAGTCGGAACCTCGGAAAGCTGTCTTTGCCGGTGAACCAATAGCTCGAAAGCAGTCATTTGATCGTAGGAGAACTTCTGATTTCCTTGAGACGCGGTTCGAATCGATCTTTAGCGGCGCAACTGTGGGCGTGGCATCTTTCGGGAGCAGGTCGAACGAGGAGCTCTGTGTGAGCGGACATTCGCCAGTCTTGTGAAGTGGAGTGTCTTCTTGATCCGGCGAAGGGCGGCGGTGGTCCTTGAAGTCGGTGTCTGTTCGCAGTTGGTGTGTCTTCGGAAGCGGCAGTAGTGCAGAAGATTCATAAGAAGAATTGAACTGCACTGTCAATGAACTTGAACTTAGGACGTGCTGGGCGCTAGATCTTGGTCAAAAATTGGAGGTCGCGCGTAGGTTACAATCATAGTTAGCAAGTAGATAAGAGATCACATGGATGGTCATACACCTCTCACCATGTCTTCATTTTTATGTATGTGATTATTGCGTCCGAAAGGAAAGATTCAAACGAGCTCCGAGGGCGGCTTGAGTCGCTGATGATATATGTTAATGGACCAGTCGAAAATGAAATCAGTGAATCAGTCAATCAGTGGATGAAACAGCTAACCATGGGCTCAACATCAACAAAATAGAATACATGTGCACAACGGCCACAGCGTCTTCGATCACAGTAGATATATAGCATCCCTACCCAAGGCCACCAAGTTTCCGTATCTAGGGTCAACACTGGCCGTGGACGCCGACAGTAAAGCCAACACAACTGCTAGAATAAACGCTGCATGGAACAAATGGAGGGCTGTCACTGGCGTTCTCTGTGACAGGAAAATGCCGATCCACCTGAATTCTAAAATTTACAGATCAGTCGTGAGACCAGTTGCCATCTATGGAGCGGAAACGAAGCAGATGACGGCTGAAGGAACGAGAGCATATGGGTCTATAGAGATGAAGATGTTACGATGGAGTCTGGGATGGCGATTCGACCATATTCGGAACGAAGACATTCGAGATAAGATCAAGGTCCAACCGATCGTCAATTCCCTTGCCTCCTCTCGCCTACGCTGGTATGGTCACATTTTGCGAAGGCCTCCAGACACCGTGTCCAGATCAGGCGATGGTATTACCTTCACTGGTCTACGCTCGACAGGCAGACCTAAATTACGATGGATGGGCAACGTGAAGATCGACATGAGTGCTGCTGACCTGTCTGCAGATGACATGGAAACGAGGTCGCTGGAAAGCCTTGGTAAAAAGAGCGTACCCGACGAAAGTTGGACAACAACGCTAAGAAGAAGAAGAAGGTTATAGAGGCTACTAAAGGCTACTAACAGACTAACATGAAGCGCTGTATTCCAAAGTATGATATAGGGGTGGGACCGGATTATACTCGATGGGACCGGATATACCCGATGAGGATAAAGATAAAGCATTTGCCGTTGATCATTTGCCGCTTTTGGGATGCGGCACGCATTCTACTTCCATTTGTACATTCGTAGTGGCTCTGAATGCTATGTGGCCCATACAATGACTTGCGGGGGCCAGCCGATATACAAGTCAGTGTTTTTATCCTCCCAGACAAGTCTTGTACCAATTAACCGGCCCCGGAGGTATGGAAGGCTTGGTTGGCCCGGGCCGCTCACGAACCAGGATTTGATCCCCGGACCGCTCGCATGGTAAGCGTGCCACTTGCCACTACACCACTGCTTATACCCGATGAAGACTGATAAAGACTGACCATGAGGGTATGCGTATGAACATTGAGGTAACTTGAAACTAGGTTAGATCACGAATTTCATTTCGATATCATATCATCTGCATTGACATCTGCAACTCAAACACCGTTTGGCCGCTACACTGTCATATTTTCACTTGGGCAAATGGGATGCTCGCATTCGATAATGAGTGCTGGGTATTCCATCTTAACATTATTGACGTAAAATTTATTCGACCGCTAAATTATCCTGATATTCGATGCATGGTGGTTGTTTACGTATTGGATTGTCCCATAATTCCTGGCCGATTTTGGTTCAAATTCAATTTGCTTCATGCCAAATTAACTCCATAACTAATTAAGCTAATATGCTGAAGTATGTAGATATCAGGACGTTCAGTCATGATGTGTTATAGCTTGAATGCTCAACGGGGTAATTAATTAGGAACAAAACAGATCAACGACAAAGCCAACGATTATGCCTCATGACAATTTTGAAAAGAATCTCGCAGAGGGCGCGGTAGGCAAGATCAGCGATACGTTCGCCCTAGTTTTTGCAACTGATCAAGCACTGAGCTATTGGCTCACTAGCATCGGCAAATAAGGTAGGACCTGCAACGTTTGACTTCATCGTGGACCTCCACTCACATTGGATGAGGATCCCTGGCGAATAGGAAGCGAATCCTGACGCTATTAGCAGGAAACTGCAGCTAGCACCTAGACGCAGCCTACGCTCCATGAGTCGACAAATGAACGGAAGGGGTAGTAGCAGAATAGAGACTCTGGAAACACCATGCATCAACTGACCATGACCGGGAAGCATGCGTGACCATCTGCGGAATAGAATAGCTTATTACTGAGCTTCCGACCAAGATTGTCAATAGCTTTCACACGTATGCTGGGTTGGAACAAAACTTTCGCTCCAGGCGGGACTAGAACCCGCACCTCACGCTATCCAGGCAAGTGCGCTACCAGTCACGCTACCGGGACACAAATTCATCCCAACTCAGCTTCTCATAGTGTACGTACCATAGCTTGTCGGCACTTCTGCACAGTTCTTTGCACATGAATGCACACATTGAATTGCACATGAACGGAAGGGGCAGTAGCAGAATGGCACATTATGCAATTCACGTCCCCTTCCGTTCATGTGCACATCCACTGCCAAAGCTTTTAGCCTCGCGGTCATTGCCGATATCGGCTAACCGGCTCAACACGTTATACGTGTGAGTGCCCTTTGCGGCCTTGTGTGGCTTTTGACCTACATGAACAATCCTCCGCGGGGTCCTCCTGGTGGTAGCGGGGTAGGGGCTACTGCATAGTTATCAGTAATAAGGATTCAGGAGGTTCGGTGGCGCCCCGAGTCTCGAGGAGTCTCTTGGAGTGGTTTGATCTACATGATAAACCCTCCGGAGGTCTCTAGAACAAGCACCTGAACGCTTTACCTACTTAAGCCGCGTTACTACTAGCGGGTGGCAGGTGGACCCCTCTGGCCAGCATTTCTGAAGGTTCGCTCTCATTCCCCTCCATGACATCGTTTTAGTAATTTACACCCTGTTGAATTAGTCTTCTAGGTTGAAATAGTGTTTGGACGGGTAGTTTCCTAAATGGATTTCGTCTTTTCCAGGTTCTGGGAAAGGTGTAAACACCAAAACGTCGGTCAAATGAAGCTATTGACAGTCTTGGTCGGAAGCTCAGTACTAAAGTATTCTATTCCAAAACTATGCCAAGATTCATACAAAGTCGAACTTGGACACTACCATCTGTAGAGTTTCATTCTTCAACTATATAGACACGACATCCCCTACTTGTTCGCTAGTGCAGATGACTCAAGCGTCCACCACGATAACAACACACGTCGCGCCTTGTGGCTCCCCCCGCAGCCTGAACTCGCCATCTTGACCAAAGCATGAGCTCTCTCATTAGAGGATATTACCTCGTTGGATTCGCTGGATATCTTGGGAACCATTTCACTTCATGCAGACAAGCATTGCGAAGGTGACCATAGAATAGCTCCTAAAGTTGGCTGCAGCAGTGCGGGAGAACGGTTTGAAACGTCTCAAAATCTCCTTTCTCCGAGGGATGTGCCCAAAACCACATTGCAGAGATAACTCGCCACGTTTCGAAACAAACTGGCTGGATAATGACACCACATTTGTCGTATAGCACTGACATTGCTCCATCGTACATCACTTCCTCAGCTTCCTGAAGCAGCAGCTAGGAGAAAAACAGTCAGTAAATATGACTACCCCACAAACGACCTCAACGAACTGTTCATTCCACAGCTTCATTCATTCTGGGAAGAATGCAACCATTCGTCCCTAGCAAGTGGATGCATGTCAATGATCATGATGGTACTTTTTTGATCAATCGTTTCTAAGGAAAGATAAAACTTGAAGTAACGAAAGTGTTGAAATTCAGCCACAAGATATGGGACAACCCGATACACACTTTAGCTTCGCACTTACCGCGATTATCAAACAGTAAGCTTCAGCTAAAATGGGCATCCTATGCAACAGACAGCTAACGCAATCAACGAAGCAGCTACTGTTTAGCGGTGAAACCTGAAGCTTTACTGGCTGCACAAATCTACTGAAGCCTTCCGTGTTATGTGCGCGGTGGCGTAATGTGCTAGACTGTTAAGATATAAGTGCTTTCCCGCAACTCCAATTATATTGACACAAGTGGCCCTCGAACTACATTTTCACTTGCACAGGCTGATCGCCCAATTCCCTAATCGCATGATGCACAATCACCAACCCAGAACACTGCCACTCGTCACTTACTGGTCCTTACCATTCGTTATCAGCCCATACAGCTCACCATCGGTGCTTCGGTCTGACCACCTGACCCTGCAACTTGCGGTTGAGATCGTTCCGTCACCGCGAAGACTACAAAGAATTTGATGACGCTCAGATTCTTTGTTTCTTCCTATCAGCCGGTATCAATCATTATCACTTTCGCTCACCCACTAATCGTGTTTATGCCCAATTCATCACACCATGAGATGCCCCAAAAAAGAAAAAATAAGACCCAACGTTTTACAGCACCGTGACTGCAGCAACGAAATTGTTGGCATTCACATTCTGGCAATCTTTACAATTTTTATAAGTTGCTACCGCTTTCTTGGTCACTGCTTCACCCCACATAAAATACATGAGTGTAAACATGTCACTGTCGATGTAGCCTAACGAAACTGATGTCCTTGGCGTTACGGAGCGCCATGACATCAGTTTTTATCACTCTATGGACTCTTATCACTTGCTTCACCTTCTCGCTCTCTGGTCGGGTCCCCGTCCAACATCGCGTAAGTGTTATGAGTTCCAGGTTCTTTCATCTTGAAATCTCGTCATTTTCGTTGTTGTTATTGCAATTGCTAATTGTACATCTGCCTGGAGGTTGTTAAGGTGGAAAATATATCCTGGCCAAGATTAGTCTTCCACCCAACCTCGAGGCAGAACTGCAATTCTCAAGTACAATAACGACAACTCTTATAAGTGTAAACTCTTCCGTCCTGGGTAATACAACCTCCGTTGTCAGCTCCAATCAGTAGATATCAATTCTGATNACCCCCCATCATGTTCGTTTCTAGCCCCTATATCCTCCGAAAGTGAGAGCGCAGTGGGCCCAAAGGGAGTGGATCATCAATTTCCGGTCAGACACACACCGCTTAGCAGACTATACAGCGTGGCGAAGAATTACGTGCGCCAAAAAAGACGTTCAAACCTTAATTCCTGTCCTAGAAAATTTGAAAGTAATTATTCTCATGAAACCTCAAATCATGGCATTTCAAAAGTGCAAAGAAGCTTCGAAGTAACTGCCATTAATTTGCTGAACGCCTCAAATTGTTTCTTGGTGAGTCAATGGTGCGGCGGAGGAGTTCATCGCATTATTCATTCCGAACTTCAAAACGTTTTTATCAAAATCACCAAACGTTGTGCATTTCGATTCTTTAGTAGTTCTTCAATAAAACCCGGTCTATAGTCCAACAGATCCAAATTCGGACTGCGGGGTGACCTTGGATCCTTCGCCAGAAAACAGCCCAGCCGATAGTGGTCTCGAAGAAGTGAATCGTTACGTCAACTCAAAACTAACTCAGGGCAAAGTTCGGAATAATTGGTCGAAAACTAGCTTTTTGCCGTCATGCAGCAGTTCTCAAGCGCAGACCATGTGCCGAAGTTGCGGAGCGATTTGACAAGGTATAGGCGCTAGGCGCCTAGGTTGAAGCATTGGCGCCGCCTCAACCTCATTGAGCCCGCCTGTTCCACGCTACCTTCTAAATAGTACTTGGAACACTATATGTCAAGCCTTTGTTTGGAAGGCCGTAGAACAGTATTTTACGGATTTCGACTGTCAACTTCAACATCAAATTCTATGTTACGGCAATCATCGGGGACTTTGCTGCTTATTCTGAAAGAGTCGAATTTTTAAAATGAATAACAAACAAAAAAACGAGATAAGCAGAATAAAGAGGGAAATTAGAAGAAATCAATTTCCACCGCTGATTTTTATGCCCGTAAGTTTTGGCATGGAGCCAGCAGCTGCCGTGAACGCGTTCAGTCACGTAATCCTCCCAGCCCTGGCTTGCAAGTAACTAACGAAGAGGAGGTCATTATTTCGGAACTTTTCAATTGTAGTTCCTGCTTTTTTTCTTCAGGTCTGATTCAGTTGGCACCCGGGGCATCATATTTGTGCAGAGAACTCCATCATTTTATACCGGAACTTGCCTTCGAAGAGCTGGGCCGAAGCTGCGCGTAGTAAGCGGAACGTAAAACTTTATATACGTAAAGAAACATCTCGCGTCTCTTGGAAGCAGATTTACTATATGTCAGCATAGATAGGACCCACCTCGGATTGTTGTACTGTCCATAGGTGTTGTTGTATCGCTCGTCTGTTTCAGGGTAGGGCTTTCTCCATTCTCATAATGCAAGGAGCTTCTTATAGTGGAGAGGCTCAAAATATACATGTTAGGGAATGTGTTTTATGTTGCGGGGAGATGATCTTGCAATTCTCACTCAAGATGCTAACTCTTCAGAGAATATATGTGAGGATGACAGCTACATTTCAAGAATATCCACAAGTGTTTAACCCCGGATCGCGCACTTTTGGTGCGACGCGGCGCAAATGGCCTGCGCCTTTATAAGCTCACCGTCGCGCGCTGCTCATCGTGCTCAAATATCATTTTCATTACAACCATTATTTTGTCTCGTTTTTGTATTTGTCATGTTTGAAAGTTTAAGTGTGGTGAATAAGTGAATATGACAAAAGCCATCCTGCGGCAAAACTTATTGGGCCACGCAAACATAGTTAGGAGTGAAAGTTGTTCAAAATAAGATTCAATGGGAGAAATGGGATCAGAAAATGTCCGAAGTCCTTAGACTCTATAACATTAGCTACAACGTGCACGACTGTTCTCAAATGAGTTGTAACTGTTTTCCTTGTGTTCAGAGCAGGGTCAACCGTCACGTTCGAGCATTTTCGGAATTTTTACGACCGCCTCTCCTCTCAAGGGGGTCCAGTTGCAACCTCTCTGTAATTGCTAAGAGAGCTCTCGATATGGAAGTGCTGTTAATGTTTTATTCCACTTCACATTTATTTATTACATTGCCACTACCTTTGCGTGGACAGCAGCCCATGAATTGAGCTACTATCCATGCAAAGGTAGTGGAAAGCAGACTCACACACAAAAACAGTGGAGATATAACGAAATAAAATGCAAAACAAGAAATGAAAAAAAACGCTAAGTAGTAATATCGCAAAGCCCAAGAAAACTGGAGAATCGGGGCGTCAGCCTTGGAGCGGGGTAGGTTTCACCCGGACGTTGAGAGAACGGGGCGGAGAAGGAAGTACTTAAGAGGGGATTGACTTCCTTGAGACATGTAGATTTCAACTGTGCCTGTGCGCTTCTTAGAAAACTACAAGGATCACCTAACACTCCGGAGGTACTTCGTGTTAAAGGTGGAAATCCGAAATTCCTAGGGAGGCGCACCTCCAACTTTGAAGGCCCATAATTTCTTTCGTATACGACATTTTGGAAAGATTCTGTGAAAAAATTTAGGCAAAACGGATATTTCTCTATTCCCTGCGAAGGCGAGTTTTGGGGCTTTCACTGGCCATAACTTCTTTTTCATTTCTTAGGTTCACTTTTTTGCATGGGGAGCAAGTCAAGGATTTGCTCCTAAGAAGCACCGAATCGTTTCTCAAAGTTCATTTACCGAGAAAATCACACGTTCGCACCTTCTTCCCAAAGGTTTTGAGCAGTGCATTCGAGTTTTTGAGCTTCCAGCAATGACAACTCCCTTTAAAAAGACTTGTTGGGAAGGGCGAAGTCATTTTGAAGACTACGAGATTTCTGCTTCCTTATGTGCTCCACAACTCCCAGGAAGAAGCTTTCTTAAAAAAATTTGGTCTGTGAAGAACTCTCTTTTCAGCCCCGAGAAGTCAATCTTTTCATGGCAATACATTCAGTCGTTCTTTATTCCGTGAGAATACATCGTGATGTGCCTTAAATTTTCCCTCTGTGCAAAATAAATCTAAAGCGATCTGCACAAGCAAGATTTGCTCTCTGATACGCTACGCGCGCACCTGTGGCTGGTATTTGGAAGTCTGTTTCATCCTGCTATGACCCGGACATGCTCAGCTTTTGGCACAGCTACCACGTTCTGGTGCTACGAAGCCAGCTCTCTCTAGAGACTTTGCTGAAGACAGAAAGAATTTTTACGATGAGTTCACGCAAAGAAACATTTCAGGACGAAACGGGCGAGTCTGGAAAGAAAAATTATTCTGAGTTCATGACAACTTTAATTCTTTATGAGCGTTCCTCCCTAGTTCTGCATACGCCGATCAACCATTTCGCGATTTCGCTTGCGGATCCTTGCTATTGTGACCCCTCCCACAGCCGATGACCAAAATGCGACCCCTTCGTTCGAGTAGTGCGAACGGGCGGTTGAGCCTGGTTCAGGTTGAACGTCGTTTACTTTTTAGTATTTCAAGAACCTTATTTGAGAGTGAGTTCCAGGTTTTTTTTTCATGCATACGACGTGAGTATTTTAAATAGATATGAAATAACTTAAAACATTTTGTCGAAAAGCTAGTTCTCGGAAAAATTACCTTTCATACTCCCTGACACCCAATAGGTGTCAGGCAATCCGGAAAGGGTTAAATACAAGGAAAGTTCGAGAAATTTTTGATGAAGCCCCTTTCAATGTTTACAAGTTGAAACAATGAGCCGGGGTTTCAACATTACCTACCACCTGGTTCAATGTTAGTTTATATGTAATTCGTGTGTAATATGTCAATAAGCCTCATAGCATAGTGAAGCACCTTGTCGAGTTGGCATCCTCAGTTTCAAGTGACTTTGTCATGTTGGCATCCTCAATTTCGAGTGACTTTGTCGTGGTGGAATCCATAGTTAGAGAAGTTTCGTTATCGTCCGGTTCTGAGAGGGAAGGTTCATTTCTCATCAAACTCATTTCACCTGAATGTGAAGTACAATACTTTCAAAGAGATTTCACAATTACGAGTGATCCGCATTCAAGGCTGTACGCACCAAAGGCACGCAAGAGCAGGCGGTCATCAAGGTGGGTTATTGATTAAACAAAATTTGGCACTTTTCCGCCCTCACTCTAGAAGGCCATGCATTGATCCCGGTCGCTACGATAGGATGCAATTTTAACAGAAAGAACTTTGATCCATAACGTCGGTGTGCGCAATTCTTGCTTTGTGCGAAGCAAAGGAGTTAAACGATTATGTGAAAGCTATTTATGTATCCTCCCTGACATCCCATGAGTGTCAGGCGGTAGGCTACAGAGTGCAAGTTGGGCCTGACCCCTATCAGGGTGAAGACATCGTGTCGAGTACGTGGTCCCCCCCGCCAGAAGGTACGACCCTCCCCCCCCCCCCGAACTCGCGATCCTGGCACGGACCTCCTCTAACAGAGCAAATTGATCATTAAAATAACTCCTGCAAAAACAAAAATCCAAAAATAACCCCAATCAAAACAAATTCCTGCAACTCATCTAAGGACGCTCATCTTGTCTCTATGCAGCGTCTCCATCGCTGCAGTACTTTTGTGTACCTACTGAAACATATCGACTCGAGGAAAGAGGGCATTCACTTTGTGGTGACCTCAGGCGAGGTTCGTTCCGAAACAGCACAGAAATCCTGAGAACACGGGTTGCGATTCAATCTGAATCTTGGCTTGATATATTAAAAATCAGCCGGGTGTATC
Source organism: Ostertagia ostertagi (assembly GCA_036418205.1). Classification (NCBI taxonomy): domain Eukaryota; kingdom Metazoa; phylum Nematoda; class Chromadorea; order Rhabditida; family Trichostrongylidae; genus Ostertagia; species Ostertagia ostertagi. The sequence goes on from MU868432.1 coordinate 176,491, forward strand.
AATGGCTCGATTCCAACGGCAGCTTGCGGCGGCGATTGTCACTGGTCCAGATTTGCCGAAATTTTCCAAAAAAAAAACGTCGCGAATCTACACCCTCGATGAAAAGGTTGCATTCCTCCATTTCACAACCTTTGAAGCAGCCTTGAGGTAGAGTTAGATAGAGCTGTATTTCGCTGTTTGCCAACAGCATCTGAAATGTGCTCTGGAAGCCTTCCTTGCAGAAAGATAGGTCTTGTCAAATTTCGTCGTCGAGTAAATGTCGAGAAGGCCGGAATTTTCACGCCGAGTTTGTCCACTTCAAGAGCAATATATTTTATATTTGTAAGCTCTTGAAAAAGGGAAGATATTTTGGAAAGCGAAGGTTTGCGCTTCCTGATGGTGCTGTTTAGTTTTTCTTCTACAGCTTTCTGGTTTGGAAGAGATAATTGCGTCGAGGATCTCCCTCGGAGGTCGATCCGGCCACATGGAAATCCCGCTCCCGTCATTCACCATTGCAAAGTGTGATCGTTTGGCATACACTCGCATGTGTCCGACCAATATCTTTTGAACGCAAAACAAGGAATAGGCCATCGTTGCATCCATCCGATTTGTAATTGGTATAAGCCATTGCATCCCTCCTCCACTCACAGTTGCAGAATCGATTGAAAGGTGGTAAATATGAGGGGACCTTTCGAACGAAATTGTATTTAGTAGACATAGTGTGTTGTGCTATTCCTGTAATTCTAAACAACAACTTGCATTTGCCCACGCTTTTCTTACGCTTGTCGTTTTTCCGACAGGGTCGCCTAACAACAGCGTCATTCTCAGCGAGGTATTAAGGGAGAAGGAGCCAGTGATGAGGCGGAGGAGGTGCCTTTCAGCGCGTACCACATTGGCACTCTCTTTGCGGGATGCAGCTTTCATTTCTTTGTACTGCCTTCGAGATACGCCGCTTACTCATGAGGTGTGAGGAATGAGCGACTGAACCTGCTTAAGAAAATTTAATATCGTGTTTTTTTCGTATGTTTTCATTTCTGCTGCTCTATAACCCTATTACCTATTCTGCATCCATGATAGGTACCAGCTTCTGTTACTGATCCCAAGAGACGACCCCCATGGACCAGCCCAACAGGTACGACCCCCCCTGTCGAGGATTTGCGCTCGAGCCGCTATTCACCCTGCACCCTATGGCTGTCTCCGGTAAGGGTTGAACCCAGTATTTGTCTTCAAAATCAGAGGATCACTGGAGGTGGTTCTATGGAGATGGACGACTTCAGATCTTAAGATCCTGGATCTTGCTCGGGTGGGGTCATCTGAACAGGAGAGGCTTCACTTGCTTCCTTATAAGCAGGCGTAAAAATCAACAAAGAAGTCTACAAAGGCGTTATGGGCGGTAGGCCAATTTCTTCTCCGGAGACGTATCAGTGCTCCCATAGGGCTCTATGCCAGCACACGGGGCCAAGTTGCTCTAGAGCTGGAGTACCGAGCAACTGCCCGACTTCATCAAACAGGATGGTTGGTTCTCCGAGCCTCACCCGATGGATTACTCTGTGTGAGCCATCCTGAAAGGGACAGACTTCTACCGGACATATGAATTTGAACATTTCAAAATGGCGATACTGGAATATGTGGACGAAATTGATGAGCAATACCTACATGCCGCATGCGAGGCGTTTGTTGAAAACTTGAAGAGCCGTTTGAAGGCAAACGGTGGTTATTTTGAGAAATGCTGACATTGTTTGTATTGTCATGATCGTAATAAATAGTCTTAATAGTTTGAATTGAAGCAAACAGTAGCGTTCAAGACTACTCGACAACACTTTTCCTTACAGTAACTTCTTCCATGTGAATCAAATTACTTCAAGGACGGTAGTAAGCTAGCCAAAGTTGCACGTTAGCAAGCACGTAACGTGGAGGTGTAACTTTTTCCGATGGTGGTGGAAATCGCTTCTATGGCACCTAGGAGACCTATTAATGAAACTCTGAGAAAAGCTCCTCTAGTTGAGCCGTAGCTCCCTGGCAGGGCTGTTCCTCGCAGCCGTAAAACGCGCAGGAAGGGCTCTCTGACAGAAAACGGGACGCGGAGGGGTTAAGTACAAGTTTGTGAGCATTTGGAGAGACACATGACGCCCGTTAGGCGCAGCAAAATTCCTTCGGAGGACTTTATGAAGTTGGCCAACTTCAAACCGCCAGGTGCCTGGGTCAATGCACGGTGTTAGAAATGGAAAGGGAGGCGCCTTGCATTGATTCGTCAGTGGTGTAACGCCTGCGGTCTGCGTTGGTGTTGGATCAGTCGCGGATGCAATTCTTCGAGATGTCTGAAGGCTTGCAACATTTGCAAGCTGTTCTCTTATCTCTAAAACACTTTTACTGTCGATAAGAAGGGCTCCTTAGCGCAGTGGTAGCGATGTGGCACATAGGTTGGTGCACCAAAGGTTCAAACCCATGTGTGATGCAAGCTTTGCAGGCAAAGCGATGGATATCCACCATTTCCATTATGGCAAAGTTCCAATGGCTCAATGGGAACGCTTCACGCCGCCGCTGGCAAGGCTGCTGGATCAACACTGATTGCAGTCTGAGATTTGCAAATAACATCCGTTGCTTACCTGTCATCTACATTTCTTCCTGTGGGGTGATCTAGTGATTCCTGGTGCAGTGGCAAAAACCCGGCCATGAATCTTACTATCCAGAGTCCAAGTCCTAGAGCGGCACAAATTTTGCAGGCACTGTGCCAAGGCTGGTGGCTTCGAGAAGGGTCATGTCCGTGTTTCTCCGCTTCCTCGTCAATGGGGAAAAATCACCACATTTGATTGCTAGTTTAGGGTAATTTACTACCGTCCCTGGTTTTGACGCGTTAACCGTTCGTTAATGTATGAAAAGCATTTCTCACTGCCTTCTTCCTTCCCACTACCGAGCGTGTGCTTTTCTTAGAGTGCTTTTAAAAAAGCTGAATTTGAAGAAATGGGAAATTTGGAGGGTTGCGAATGAGGGTTTTCGAAGGGATGTATTTGCGAATAACCACTCGTTGCGAGAATCCAAATACTTGAGCACTAAGAGAAGTCTGTAATATATTTCGCAGAAAAGCCACTTATTTTCAAACATCCTGTCAATTGATAACATCCGAGGAGAACTAACATTGAACTTCCAATCATCTAACTAAGGATCAAATTTCTTGTGTTGCATTTTCTTACCAGGTAAGGATGATGTGTCGAGGAGGCCTAATGCAATGTAAGCTATAATAATGGATGCTACTCGGACGCTGATCTTATAACTGCATTTTGAATCTGCCACTCAATTTTGTGAGGCGAGTTATGAAGCGAAATAGAGCAGCAGTGATCTGGTTCACGGGAGATGTCGTTAAGTCGATTCTCTGGAGTAGTTTGGCTACATATCCCTCCTAGAAGTAGTTTTTTTTGCCGAAACACGGATATCACAGCTATCTGCTGCAAGACTTCATGTGTAGTCGTCAGTAAGTAGTGTCCAAACTTGTTAAGAACTCCTCGCCAATTCTTTTCACGGGTAAAGGCAAGCGTTCATCGAGGGACGTGGTTGAAGGCCTCTTCTAACCTTTGCTGCAAAGACAGAAGGAAGAACCCGCCAGGTACTCGATCCTACGACCTCCTGCCCGTGGGCCTGGACCATTGCCAGTGCTTTTTTTTGCTTCATAACTCCGGCTACTTTCAGAAATTCAACTCGCATCGTTAGGAACAGGATTCAATATCAGCGTGCACGAGAACATCAACAATTTAGGTATCATTGCATATGGCTACTTTGACTCATCATCGTTCCCTGGTTACTTTGCTCAAACGAGGTTGTTGCTCTTGCCGCAACCGTTCTGTAATATATAAAACAAAAAGCCGGAAAAAGGAGGACAATTGCCTCCGAAAGAAAATACACCGTGGGCCAGTGCAATATCAGAGTCTGCCTGACACCACTGCATTCCAACAAGCAGAGAAGGATTTCGTGAATGAAAAGGGCTTTGCTCATTTTGTTCAAAATAATTGTGAATGTGCGAAGCTCGAGATCCTTTGAGCTTTCTGATTTTTGGGTGCGATTAGCTGTTTTTTGGAACTCCTTACAAAACTCTTTGAGCAGCCAGCATATTTGAGCGGCCTGCACTTTACCGTTGTCATCGGTTGCACCCAACTAGGGGACTTGACTGACTTCGTTGATAACGTTGACTGAAAGAGGTTAAGGTCGCCTCTGTTAACCCATAACGGACGGCCAGTGTATTTGCTGCGTGCGCCACCATGTGGCGCACGCCGCCACCCAGGGTAGGGTTTATGTAGGCTTATGTGAACAGCAGGGGTAAGACGGGGCTAAAGTAGGTGTCGGAGTCTCGTCATCCGAAAAAAGAGATTTCCGTTGACGACAAGTTCGGAGCCCACCTTTCTGCTCTAAAACTAGGGGGCAAAGAATGAATGGAAGCTGTAGGTGACATTATCGAAATATGCTAAACAACAACCCCGAGCAAGGGTGTGGCTGTATTTAGGGGAAGGGGTCTCGGGAAGTGCGAACCATGGGTAAGCCACCCATCAAATAATAAACTTATGTAAATTAAGACAAAATGTATGTAAAATTTATTGTAGGTTTGTCAAAAATCCAGCCGTCTAGGTCCTGGGAAGATATGTTATTCCACATTGCTGAGAGTATATATGAGTATACTGAGATTGCTAGAAACATTCCAAAAACGAAAGAAATAGTCGTGCGCCACCTTGTGGCGCACGCCGTCCGTTATGGGTTAAGACGAATTATCGCCTCTCCTGCCACAGGCGAAGTGGATTGCGGTTTTCGCATCCTCTAAGCTTCACTTGCGAATTTCTGAAGTAATCGCATAGGAGCGTTCAGAGCAGGGCCAACTGTCCGCTGGACAAAGTCCAGCGGGGGGTCGTATTTGGCCGACGGGAGAGGGGGGTCGTAATCGCAAAGGTCAACGTCTCAATACGTAGATGAGAGCCATAACTTTTAAGGGCTTCTCCAACTATTGATCCTCAACGAGTGCATGGCGCACCTCAAAGAAGAAGAGTCTACTGCAGGAGTGTACATTTGACTTTCATGCACACAAATATGCTCTCAAGAAGATCCAGTGTTCTCAAACTGGACTCACGTTCGTAAAAATGTGACCACTAGGGTAGATTGGCTACTAAGGGCTTACAAGAAGAGTTTGGAAAAAAATATTAAACTATCCACATACAACTTCTTGAAAAGGTTCCAGTATCCATTATGAAGCACAAAGCTTGCGCGATGTCATGTTATCAGTACTCCTCATGAATTTAAGTGATCATGAGTTTGAAGAGAGCTGTGACTGTTTGAGTGTTGAAAACTCGTGTTTTCAGAAGAGTTGTTCCGAAAGTCAATGAAAAAATTGCCCAACGGGGTGATTTATTGAGACAGTCATTTTGGGATCGAAATGAAGGATTCATTTGAAAGCACTTACCTTCTAGTTTCTTTCAGGGGGACAATAATTGCCAAAAGTTCATTTCGAAGATAGTTATGAGAGTTCGAGGCTAAAAAACCAGCGCTCCGCGAAAAATCGGTCCGCACTTGCCCCAGAATTCTCCAAGGGGAGATCGTTTGACTCCATCAATTTTGGAAAAGCTCAGGTATTTGGTGGAAGCTCAAACCTTTTAGTTTATCCCAGGGGACAAAAGTTGCAAAAGGTCCATTCTGAAGAAAGTTGTAGAGCCAAAAAACCTAGTTCTGAAAGTATAGTCCACCGAGGCGATTTTTGAAGGAAAGGGACGTTGCGAAAGTTTGAGTACTTCTTAGACAGGGAACAATCTGGAGTTTAGAAATTTTCTCACCGCTTCTTACATTTCTTTGTTTGAAGAAAATTCCAACCTTTCAAAGGAAGAGGTGCGCATTTCTGTGAATTCCAGCTTCTCTACCCCATAGCTAACACGGTTTTGAAGAAGGTGCAAAAAGAGTGGTCGTTCTTGGGAACTAGGGGTCTCGTAGATTACAATCCACAGTATTTCAAAAAATATTGACGCTGAACAGAATTACACTCTTTCAAAAATTAGTAGTCCGCCTCGGTCTATCCGCGCCGGGTCGAGGGGAAGATTACGCGCGCCAATGCGACGCATCGCTCCCGTGCTCAATTCGCCTTGTGGCGGAAAAGTTGTGCTTATATCCGAGTTCTGTTTTATGGGGTTTTGTTTTGATCCTTATATCGCTATTTTCAAGTAGGATACACGTTTATATATCCGACACACATAGACGCAAACAAATGGTGTTGGGTGGAGGGGAATCGTAAAATTTTTGAAATTTGTCCAACGTAACCGTTGACTCTGGTTCAGAGTATCGACTTATGTGGAATCTTCAGCCCCTAGAAAATAATGGCAAGCTCTCCACTAGCCTTCACGCTTATGGCTTCTTCGAAACTTCGAAGCGCACATAGATTATACTGTAGTTTCTTTCGAATTAATCCATCAGGGAAAATAATTGTTGTCGGAAACGTGTTCAAGTGATGCATAAACGGGAGGAAGAGAACTTCCACACCTCTACAACCTTTTGAAATTGTGTTCTGCACTCTACTGAATTCCTTTTAGCTGTGAATGCTAACTATCTCCTATCATGGTTCTTTTGGAGAATAAATAAATTTACGCTCTAACTTCGCTCTTCGGATAAAAGAGGTTCACAAATTCGTCAGAGAGAAGATTACCTGCATCAGTAGCGTTGTAGTACGAGTCATTTGTAGCTATTGAGACGTTACTCTGAAAACATTACACGAACTAGAGCATTGGACAATGTTTGTTTTTTCGTGCATTCGCGGCTGCTCATATTCAGAAATAATTTCCGCTAAAATATACCTAGACGGGGTAAAATGTGGAACAGCATTAAAAGAACAAACGCCGTACAGGATCCAGAACCTTTAAGCGAGGGATTGCGATAAGATTGGATTGGGTTCATAGTGGAATTATTGGTGCTGAAAAAGCAAAGAAGAACGCCTAAGAAGGGCATTCTTCTTTGCTCATTGACCTTCAATGGTGGAAGAGCTAGCGATCAACTGAGAGGTCTCTTGCACATGTCGAACGCTATCATTTCAGCAAAGATCATGTTTTGATTGAAAGTTTAGGGTCCACACTCGAAGTGGAACTCTCATCCAAATGACAAGAGTGGTGATTTCACTAGTAAGCACCAATGGGCGGAGCACAGGCAGCGGAGGCGGAACTCAGGAAGTTGGTAGCCCCAGGGCCCTGAACTAGCGCACTTTTGGCAACAAAGTGGCCATATCTCGCTTTCTTAGGCGTCTGACTACTGCTTTCACTGGTGCATATATTATACTTCCATGTTTGCAAAGAGAGGCGAATAATTAGTTGCGCAGGGCCGCGGTTGTTTGACGTTTTTCCACTTGTCCGAGCCGGTTCCCGCAACGCGCGCGCGGCCGGCACGGACCACACGGAACCGTCAGGCCCGTAATGAAAGCAGCCTATACTTTCCTTCTTGCCCGCGCGTATCGGGCTCCTGAGAAAGCACTCGCATCGTCGAGGGGCCCCCACGGAGCTTCAATCAGCGCAACCTCAGTTTTCAGGACGGGTGAGTTTTTCTGATGCTGTCACGTAGAAGGCCAACTTATGAATTCCTCTAATGAATGAGAAATGGCTTTTTAATTTTGAGTTGGGTGCCGGCATTCCGATTGATTCAGCAAGGTGTGTGGATCCAAAATGCAATTGCTGAAATGTGATAGAAAGAGTGGAGTATTCCTTGTCTGTTGCCACCCTCGTCCTTTTTTTCATAGAAACATTGGTATTTAAGGAACTCATGGCACTACTTTTGAAAGTCCATTTCTGGTCTTTGTACGCAGGTATGCACCAAATCGACTCGCAGCTCTGTCCCGTTGTGCTTTTCTGTGATATTCCATCAGTGTCCGCATCTATAAGTAAACACCAGGCTCTTCGGCTTCTTGCCCTAATCTGCTTCAGAGCATGATGTCACCTCCCTATCACGCATCGAGCCCCATCGTCGAATGTGACATACCGAGGGGGGGGGGTACAAATTTCCGAAAAGATGAATGTTTTTCCTTCCCACGTTGCGAATGGAATTTTGCAAATGCGCATTTTTGCCTGTATTGAAACGCCGAGAATGCCCCAGTTATTAAATTAGTAGGAAATCAAGGAAAATTCACGGCAACCGATATTTTATGTAACCAATTTATTTATTTAATTTTTATTTTTATTTTATTTATTTTATTCATCTCATTTTCATTTATTTATTTATTTATTTTATTTTTACAGTTTTAGCTCCGCCGCGCTACCGCGCGGCAATACAAACGGAACCCCTCCGCCAAATTGACAATTCGATGATGCTTTGGTTTCACGGCTTAACTTTAATCCGCTGCTTCGTTAAATGCATTAAGCTGTCCGTTGATCATCATTAGCTCGTATCTCAGCTGTTTGATAAAGCCGCAGTAAGTGCACAGCTAAAAAGTGATGTTGTTAATACAACCACCATGGTATCCGATCGAGTGAAATTTTAGGCGTGCCAATAATTATTTTGGTATCTTCGCAAGCCCAGTTTCAACCTAAATCAAGATTTTTATTAGAGCATCCGCATTCATCCTCCCAAGAACTTCTAAGAATGTGGTTAAAAAAAGCGTTTGAAAAAGGTGCTTGAATTTACAATTATAAACGCTAATGAAATGAAATATTTGAAAATGAAAAAATTGCATTGATCTGCAGTCTGTATTTCAATCTTCTACGTATTCGTTATCGCCTATATCGTAAATTATCACAGAGTCCTCAATCTGTCAACCAGTTATCACTTTCTTTACCCCTCACCAAAATAATGTTTCCGTCCGCCCCCCTTGTAATATTGTCAAATGTCCCAAAACATCAGCTTCTGATAGAGCCTTCTTGCGAACCGCAACTAATGGCCATTTTCGTGATTTCCGTATTTCCAGCGCCCTCTTAATCTGCTCTTTTATCAGTCCGTTAATCACTTTGTTGGACCCCATTCAAATTATTTCCCATTTTTCCAGCCCTCATATCATGTCCAACAATCAGTTTCCTGACGCCCTGCTGCGCAGCGCCTATTGAATTTTGTGAAAATTGTGTTTTTCCAGCCTCGCCTGCTCGTTCCCCAGTTGTGTCATAGGCAGCGTTAATTCAAGCTTTGTGACCCCACCAAATATTGTTCCGTCGCAACACTCAATATGCAATGTTCCCAAAATCCAGCTCTGACTGACTGTCCAACGAAGCGCGCTTTGAATTTTTTTGAAATTGTTGTTTTCAAGCGCCGGCCTTAGTCTGCCTGCATTATCAGTCCCCCCGTATCACTTGTGACCCACACCCAAATAATATTCCGCCCACCGCCCTATAATAATGCATACCTTGAAACCAACTCCTGGAAGACCCACTGGGTGCCGAGCTAATGTAATTTCCGTCGACACTTTGCGTTTCCTAGCGCCTTTTATCAGCGCCCTTAAGATCAGGGTGTGGATCTACTTCCTTTACCCCATACGCTAAAATAGTGGTTCGCCGTGTTCCCAACGCCCTATATCATATCTTGAAACGCACTCCCTGCGAACCACGATGCCTCGCCGCTATGATTCCCCGGTCAGACAGGCCGAACCCAACAATACCACACACACACCAACCGCTTTTAGCCCGAATTTATATTATGGTCAGGAATTTTATTTTATTTATTTTATTTCATTTATTTATTTTATTTATTTTATGTTTTATTTTTTTATTTATTCATTTATTTATATTAATTTCTATTTATACTTCCCAATGAGAACCGCGCCAGTGAAATCGCAAGTATGAAATCAACTGCAATATAATTAAAAAGAGAAAAAAGTCAAGATAAGGCTGAACTACAGGAAGCCAGCAGTAACTCGCCATACGACTATGAGAAGGGTAAAAGCGCTGAAAGTGAAATGTGTTTTCGAGGCGCAAAAATCATAAGGAGAAATTGATCCATCAAGGGCTTTTGCGAACACCTAGGCCTCCCTGAGGCAGCAATGGGTGATTATCAGACAATTATCTACAATCCAGTCGGCTATGGGTGTCCCTTTTAGTGCGCACACGGTGTCTGATCAGCAACTTTGCCGGGACTCGACACCCGGGGTATAGCCCGACGGCACGCCTCGTGGACTCGGCAAGCTAGTAAAAGGTCCAGACAAACAAACCAAATGCATTTCCAGAACAAACCTGCAAAAGATTGTTGAAAGGAGCATACTTTTATAAACCAGTCCTCAAAGCCCACGCTACGGACTGCCATCCATCTCATCGCTTGAGTCACTAGAAAGTGGGGGTGTGAGTAAGGGGGTGTAACCCAAATTTGCTAGTTAATTGTAGCAACGCAATAGCCTTGTTAACAATTTTCCTTAACCATTTTCATGATGTCAACCCCGACCAGGTGTACAAGTGACAACATCTCAGCTAAATCACGCCAAGATGGACCGGTGAAGTCCCGAGAGTGACTTCAATTAAACAGGCACGTTTTGGTTACCAGGTATTGTCGTAACCGTGCATGTGGCAGCTTCCGAGTTCTCATTCCGACCGTCAGATAGCGGCATCCCATTTTTATGCTTCCGCATAACTCCATTGCCCCGCAATTCTTTGTGTCCGCACAACTTTTGATCGTAATTGGACCGAAGTTGCGCTGCTCATGAAAAACGATGCGGCCCAATAAAGTCCCCTTAACGCCCTTTGCCCGGCTAATCTTTTACGAGCATACAGATAAATTGAAAAGATACTTTCCTTTAAGGCACAATTCCTTCGATACATCTTAATACGCGTTGATTGGATTAGAAAGTGCCCAGTGAAGTAGCCCGCTTTTTGCATGAAGCAGGTAAAGGGTATGCGAGAGCAGCACAGGAGAAATCTTTGCCAGCAAAAAGGTTTCTAGATTTTGGCCGATATATATTTCCGTGCGAAGATCGCATAAGCCTTTTTTCAGGAATTATTGCCTAAAGGTGGACCTATCTAAATAGTCTTAAATTTCCTGTAATATGGTACCATTCTGGAGGCAAGGCGCAAATGAATAAACTGTAAAATCAATTGATTTCCCCGTGAAAAGAAAGCAAGGCAGAAAAGCCGAAGGCAATGTTGAAAATGTCTCAAGTCTGTTTTGCCGACCCGCAAGCTTCAACTGTAAAGTTGCGTTCCCTTCAGCCGAACAAGGGGTCGGTCTTTTGATGATTAAAGGTGAAAAGGTTCGAAAAAAGAGAAATCGTAATTCGTTGGAAAGTCATGAGAAGGGTTCTCCGAAGGTGGTAGCAGTGGGGATCGTTTGGTTTCCCTGTAATGGATTTCCCTGACGATTTTTGAGGAATACGCCATGAAATGAAAGAGAAGTCCAAGCGTAACATTGTTGGTAATGTTCCCGCAGCCCCGGTCAGACGGGCCCCGTTTTTGGAGAAAGAAATTGGGGAGGCAAGAACATGTTCAGCTGGTCCTCAAAGTCTCCTCAAATAAAATCATGCATCTAACTTCGCGTTTGCCTGTGTCATATTTCGCTGTAAAAGCAATTAGCCAAAAATAAATAAATAAATAAATTAAATAAATACTAATGGGAACGGCGCATGTTGAATAATGTTGATTGAAGGCGCGGCGTGGCCCGGGATGGAGAATGGGGGGATTCGTAAAAAATTTGTGGAAAATCTGCGCAAGCGCACGGTTTGCCCTCTGCACCTACGCCATCTCCGCGCTTCCAACCTGAAGGCCGTGGGTAAAACGAAGTGCTGGCATATGTCTCCAATATCTTAAATGATATTTAAATGGACAACCCACTTTGCCTGAAATTCCGTTTTATTCAGGCTACATATGCAGTTTCTTTTTGAAGGACAGTGTCTTTGTCATAATTTTAACTCACCTGCACTTTTGCGCCACCCATATGTGAAATCCGCAAACCGGTAGTATTGGGTCCATACTGGCACGATTTTCGAACCGCTACCTTTTTTTTCTAATTTTCTTAAATTTTGTCTAAATACTAACCTTTCATTTTTTCCTAGAATTTCTTTTTTTTTCTGAAGCTTTGTTCTTCTACTTTTCTACTTTTGCGCCTTTTTCTTTTCTTTTCTTTTTTACTTTTTTCGACACGCTAAAACAGATCACTTCCCCGAAATATTTTCGTGGTGCTCCTGTGAATTCCATCATTGCGTCCCTTTTACCCATTCGTGAACAACTTCAGCACCGTGGCTTTGCCAAAGATCCCACTCGGCAAATAGCATCCACCGTTCACTCGGGTTTCACCACGGAATTTTGAACATTTTTATTCCTGAAAATGAAAAAAAAAAATCTCTGTATAAAACCCTCATTGCATCTAACGCCAGTTTCGGTGGGCAGAGGAAACATCTCCGTCCCCTCAAACCAATTTATCGAACAAGAATTTTTGCGGCTGTATTTGCTTCCACTGCGCACGCCGCGCGTCCGCGATAGTTTAAAAGAAAGCCGCCGGGATAAACGTCATAACGTCCATACTGCGTGCCCAAGGGCTCAATTCTAGAGTTTCCAATGATATTTGTTTCTTGCTTTCTCTTTCCACTTTTCAGTTCATTTCCACAGATCAGTCATCACTAAACCCCTTATCACAGGTGTTTTCCCCCGCGCCTTTTGCCTTTCAGAGCGGTTCCTGTCCCCCCTCCACCAGAAAAGCAACAATAACGTGCTTGGCCTTACGAGCCCACTTCCCACTGCGGTTAAAGAAAGCGCGATTATTTTTTTCTTTCCCTGACCCTGAAACTGGTTATCCAATTTTGGCCACTTTTCTGGAAGCGCATACACCTTCTGCATCGCCACCCCTGGTAAGGGCCCGCAACAGGGTGAAAAGGTTGTTGAGATTTTTGTCCCCCGTCCCCTCCACCGATAGCTTTTTGAAAACCTTTTTTTAAAATCTATCTCCTTAAATTCCTGCTGCGGAACTTCAGGGTCCCCAAACGTTAGGAAATAAACCTCCCTCATTCGTTGTTCGGCTTTGATTACCGTCTTTTCATAACTTGGTGTTGTGTTAGCCTCTTTATCTTGTTTACCGGAGCTTTTGACTCACGTCGTCTGACGCCATCCTAATTTCTTCGCCATGACTTGACAATGTCCGAGCCCGGTGGTTTCCTCCCCCCTTTGTTGGCAGGGTCCAACCTCCCGTTGGACCCAAGTCCAAAAACGCGAGCGACGAGTAAGTATGCCGAAGTGAAACGCACGCAACGGAGACACAGACGGTTTCGCGGTGCGGAGTGCGAAATGCGGCCGCGGAGAGCCGTCCAAACGTCCGTCCAACGTCCGGTCTTAATGTCAATTCCAACGTTAAACGGTTGAGTGCCCCTTTGTCAATTGAAATTGCCCAAACAAAAAGTGATGGGAAGGATACCATTCCGCTAATACAATTTTTGCCCAGCGTGGAGAATAGCTGCATTTTTTTAATAACGAAATTTTTTTAAAGCCGGAAGTTTTACGAATGCAGAACAGGCTGGTTCCCGAGAAAAAGTATGGTTTTTGAAAATCTTGCAACCCTTTCTTCCCAGCTTTT
>MU868432.1:190039-200167 GCA_036418205.1 Ostertagia ostertagi
CACACACACTTTATCGTAATCTCTCACTTCAACTAAACTGTCGTGGTTGAAGCACACGCCAGGATGGCCGCACCCGGTGACACCATGATCCGGCACTTGGTCGTCCTCGACAAAACGCCATCGTGTGTAGGCGCTAGTGGAAACGTAAATGTTCACAAAGAGGATGATCATTTGATCATCGCCCAATGTGGAGAAGAAGCCAGACTCCAGATCTTATCACGCACTACACCACTCTGGGTGCTAGCTCTCTCAGTTCAGTGGATGTGCTTAGTTGTTCTCTTGATCCTTGGCACAGCTCGTTCCTAAACTATGCCCTGTACTATCACCATTAGCCTGCACGTGCATTGCGTATAAACAAGTAATTAAACAAGCAGTCAAAAAGATAGTCTTAAAGCGCTCGACCTCGATCAATCACTTATTGGGATGGGTCACGTATTCCGAATCCATTCAGAATCTCATTTTGAATGCTAGTTGGGCTCCTACCCAATGACTTGCCGGAGCCGACCGATGAACAACTCGTGTTTCTTTCTCCCGAAAAGGTCTGATTGTAAAGGGGGCGCTCGGGTAGGTCTTCTTGCTGTTTTTCCTGTAGTCGGGCTCGAACCAGTGGAACCGTCTCTTGAACCTCGCGGAGTGTCACCTCAAACTTGGGTAATTAAACTTTATTTACATATATTACAAATAATTTTACATAAAGTTAGAAAGGGAAAGAGGATACTGTAAAACTGAGCCAGTCTGGAGAGCTGGAAGCTGGCTCAACTAAGGAAACAGTGAACAGTGGGACCCTTTTATGCGGCGAAAGTGGGCGGGTCCGACTGTGGTAGATGAGAAGCATAGATAACTGTTATGTTGAAAGTTCAAGCTGCTGATCAGCCAACTGATTAGCTCAAGAACGGTTACAGAAATGAATCATCCCAATGCGAAATAGAGAGAGAGCTACAGAGAGCGCTAAAAATACGTTGAAGAAATGCACATAAGTAATGAAATAACTCATAAATAAAGAAATCAAACATCAGCAATGTAACAAACTGATAAAGCACAATCATGGTGAGGAAATAATCCACAAATGAGTGAAAAATAGCCAAAAATAGAGAAGATATTCTCTATACTGATACCAATTAACCGATCCGGAAGGGATAATGACTTGAATGGCGGCACTTACACCCTAAATAAGCATATTAATATTTACCAAAAAGCGAATCTTGCACATTCACTGGATCGGAAATCTCGAATTGAACTTCCGTAAGTGCTAGCTCTCGCTCATTGTCTCTAATAATGGAGAACGTCTAATACGACTATATGAAAAAGTCTGTTTGTACAATAACGCAGTTCAATGGGATTTTTATTTTTATTTATTTATTTATTTATTTATGCGTACAATGACGCGCCAGCTACAACAGGCAAAGCGGGACTGACTGCATGACTCAGAAAGAATAGAATAAAAACTATAACATAAACTGATAATTATAATGGCAGCTATTAAGACATTGCAAGTAAAAATTATGAAAAAGAATGAAAATGAAATAAACAGCAAAGAAGGACTACTGAGTGAGGAAAAGAAGAGAAGAAGTTGTTCAGGCAAGCTGCTTCCCTCGGCGAACGGGACAAGGAAGGATCATGTGTGCTCATAATGTATGCTATACTGTATTTTGATACCATTTTGAATGAACGCTTCATTGATTAAATGTCACTAGCGATTTTATTTGGCTAAGCATCCAGTTATGACATTCTATGAAATATTTTTCAGCAGTTTCAAAGTGGGTTTTTTAGTTTCCACACGATCTTCAGAAGCTCGAACTTCGCTCCGCATGTGACACGCTGACAGTGATCATCATATTCGCCCCAGAATTTCGGTCGACTTGTTTTGAGACAGTCTATAATGAAGTGTACTGTAGGCAGAGCGGTCTAACTTTACTTGTACTTTGTGAAAATTTTTACGACCGCCCTCTAAAGTGGACTTGGTACGACACCTTTTCCACACCTGGCGTACACACATAGAGTGTGTGAGTGAGAGAGTGAGATTCTGTACCAGTCTGAACCCCACCAAACTCCGCCCACTTTTTCCTCCAAAAATGCCGTCGAGAGGAGGGGGGTCGGGGGATATACACGCGCTGAAACGGCGAATTTTTCTCCCGCGCGCTCCCAACTCCCAACCTATACGACCCCCCCTCCTACAAACTCAACCAGGTACGACCCCCTCCCCGTTGTTACTAGTAACAACGTAGGGTTGACCCTGCTGGTAGGGCAGGTAGGCATCAGCCGATGCTATTATATTAACAGAGGATTAAATCATTAAAAGGAGGCGCGTTCTAAACCCGTCATGGTTTGGAATAAGGCCACCTTATTGCAAAAAGAAATCCCTATTTGTTTTCAGCTTGAAAACGATGTTACAATCAACAAACAAGATTACTAAAGTATCATAGGGAACCTGGTCAGATCACGGGTTCAGATCTGCTTCGAAAAAGATTTATAATGGCTTTAGCAAGATTTCGTTCGGAGTGATCGAAGAAGAGTCTAGGCGACAGTTGCCTGACTTTCTCAGGTCCGACGATTGGCCACTCTATTCTCCGGAAAGCAATAGGTTCTCCTGTGTAAGCCCTTAATTAGAGATCCACTTTGAAGTTTCTGAAGAATGCTTGCAATCTGAACGAATTGGTGAACACTTACCACGTGCGAGATCGCCAGTGCTTGTCGCGATATTCAGGGAACTGGCCATAAAGCTTAAAGGGATCATTCCACCGCTACTGCTTTTTAGATTGTCATATTTGTAGTTAATAATATTCATAGCTAGATTTGATATAGAAAACTTCATCTCTGAAAAAAAGTCAATGCATGGGTGCACCAGTAATTTTGCCCACCGGTAGGTATTCTATACCACTGCAATTTTACCCTTCGGGGTAGAAAATTATAGCTCTGTCCCTGCAAGGCAACTACTCTCTGCTGTGACTTCCTTCACCATACACTGCTCGACAGAATAAATTTGTTCACTTTGCATGAGCTCTTTTCTTCGAAGAATTAGGCTGGCTACTTTTCTTGCTATTCACTTTGTTTTAGTGTTAATATATTATTAGATATAGACTAGGTTTGTTTTTCTGTGATGGTGCATAGTTCTGATTTCAATCGTGGCGCGGCCACTCCCTTGATTTCCCGTTTTCCTTTCAGTGATTCACACTGTTGTTCTTTTACTCGTGACTTGCGACCAAACACACCCGAACCCGTCGGATCTTCCCTCTTTTGAGGTCGTTGCTCTTAGCCCAGGCCAAAGTCCCATAGCCGTAGTCCCAGAAAAGTCTTAGGCAAATTCAGATCGAGTACGGGTCTACAAGCGATAACCCTAGAGGTATAATCGCCATGGAACTTGGTCGTAGTCTTACTTAAGATCCCCCGATTTGGCTACCGAGTTAAGATTCAAGAAACATAGAATTACACCGAAGAATCGATCACTGGAAGTACAAAAAAAGTGGAACGAAAACTGGTAAAAGGCATGACAGTTTTGAAGAAAAATGAGGGGCAACTAAAAGGGCTGGCTGCATTAAGATGTTCGCAAACATGAAATCACAATAGCATCAGTTGAAAGGTTGGGACAAGTTCCAGCAGCCGTGCTGTACCGTGTTTTTCGGGTCTCGAAAGTGAAAACTAATGAGCTATTATTTGAATGAACATCATTTCAATGAGTGCCAATGCAAGCGAAAACTGTACGAATTGTCTGCAGGGTAGTTTCCAAGAAAAACTGGGGCGTGGGGAAGGGGGGAAAATGGGGTGAGAGTGGGCTGATTTGGGGGTGGGTAACTAGGAGAAGTGAAGAAGTGACACTGCTTTTCTAGAAGTCACAAAGGTGAAAGATAAACCATTCGGCGTCGATCAATCTTTGATTTGGGTGCGCCACGCACTCAACTTCCATTCGGAATCGTAATGGCATCTCGAATGCGATATGGAAATGGAAACGCTGGCTTGCGGGGCAAGCTGATGTCCAAGTTGGTATTTCTATACTCCTAGCGAGTCTGGGACCAAAATGGTTAAAATGCTCGAAAATAAAACAAGAAAGTGCAAATGAAGACCAGGAAAAAAAGCGAAAGGAACCAGACAGAAGGCCAAAATTGTGGGCCTTGACGACCGTCCGTAGTATGACGGAGAGACAACGCGTTGACGAGAGAGAATGCGTGAAGAGCATGGCGTACGAGAGGGAGCAGACATGACGTACGCTGAGAAGGAGCACAAATGGCAGCTGTCGCCGCAATTTTAGGAAGGCCACGAGGTTTCTAGCTCACTTCGGATTCGCGACAGTGACACCCCTCCTGTTTTGGTACCCTACTACCATGCTCACGGAAGGAATGGCCGTAAAGTTTCAATCGCGATCCGCGTCTCTAAGGAATCCCCGTAACAACTCTTGAAGATGCTTGCGTTCCCTAGAACGGAAGTGGCCATCAGCGCGCCAGCGCAATCGTTCACCCTGTGATTAGGTACGAGAAATGATGGCGTTCGTATGTAGAACACCTCAACATGGGATAAATACAAGGCTTCTATGTACGATCCTTTTCCAGGTGCCTATTGAGCTGTAGTAAAAAAGATTTGCTCGTAAAAATAAGGGAAGGAGCATGATTTCCTTACCACCTGCTTCACTTGTTGCGCCATTGAGCTTTTGCTCATCCAGTCGAGTCAGGGGATTGTAATTGGCCTGCTGCTCTGTCCAAGGATCACCGCAAAATCTCACGCCGTGCCAAATACACCGGTTTTTCGACAACTTGCCTCTTGTGACTGCCAATTGGTACAAGATCGTTGACGGATTTCGAGATTCCGGTATCCCCTGTACCGTCTTTCGTCGAGAATGTTCAGAATTTTGCCTTTCCTTTCTGTGCGCTGGGAATCGCTGAGTTGAATTGTCTCCACTCAACTCTCTCTATACTCAGGTATGGCTGCAGAATCGAGGAGGCGCTTACTGCTCGCCTTGTTAGCTAGGCTAAATTCCTGAATCTCTGGGAGTCGAATACTTTCCAAAAATTTGCATCTACATCGTCGAGATATCAGGAATGAGTCTATCTTCCATGAAGATCGTCCTTGATATCCAAACCAATCGGTCCAATCGTACATCGTCTATTTATTAAATTATTTATTTATTTGTTTATTTATTTATTCTTGGTCAATCACAGAAGGGCAATACACACAGTAATCATCCAGTATTTAACATCCGATTGACTTAGGTGATTGAATTATCTGAAAGAGAAACTTTCTTAATAGAAATAGAAAACTTCATAAAGGCTTAGTGAGCATTCAATCCGCTGTCTTGACGATTGATGTTAAGGTCGCGATGGCGTTGTGATTTTAATACCAGCCTTTTAGAGAGCGGAACATATACTGGGCAGTTAGTCATTCCCCATGCCCTGCTATTCAAGTTAGCACCTGCCCCGTCAGAGAGCGTTCGACGAGCATGGGCGAGGTTGTGCTATTACATAAATACTTTGATACCCTCTCATGGCATCGATGATGATGGGCTAAAGAGGCGAACGCGGTCAGAAAACGCAGCATATAGCACAGCGTAAGAGAACGAGAGGTATGGGTTTGACTTTTGCTCGGGGTAGTGTTCCCCCATAACCGATCATCTATGTGAATATTGTGATCTGACAGCTCCAGCCACTTAAACGCATGGCCCCGGCTAAAATTGGTGATAAGAGCTCCATAGTGATGACTGAGCTGCGGAACGACCTGAAAGTGGAAAGGAAAGCAAGAGAAATCTTTGGGAACGCTGAAATTAAGGCCTTAACCTTCAATAAGGTCGGATGTGGTACGATGGCGAGACAGGGCGATCAAAGAAGACACGCGAGAGATCACGCCGTTCGAGAGAGCACGCTGATCGAGGTGGGTGGGAAGCGTTGCAACGGGGTCGATGGTTGCAGGCCCGTAAGGATTAGCGCCCTAACCGCGCAATTTTTGCGACGAAGCTGGAGTGATCTAGTAGGCTTAGGATATCCTCGCGGTACCCCTCCACTATTCGGGCCAATCCCGGGGTTCGTCTTTAAGGAACATTCACAATTGAAAAACACCCCGACGAAGGCATAAAGAAGCTGGGGGAGGGGTAGGGTGGCACTTATAAGCCTTCCTGTACCAGTTGTGTTGGAAACGTTTTGAGGGAAGGGGTAACAGCCTCTTATACTCTCACGACTCCACGACCGTATGGATACGAACGATATTGCCGTACCGTCTCTGAGATCCTGTTTGCTCGGTGTCAATCAGCGCTCTGCCATTTTTGTCGAGGCTGTCTGCTTGTGAATTACAGACTACACGCGAATCGAGCGATAATTGCCAGTGTTGGGCGACCATGTTTCCCTTCTTGTGTGGAACACAGGCTTGGTTTCGAGGATTTTGCTATTCTAGCTGCTTCAGTAATACAATTGACCTCAAAAGGCTATTGGCCTTTAACGAGTTATAGACGACGCTTTCTCAATATTTCTGTCCGACCCTGTCAAGCGTCGGTTGGGTAAGCAAACCAGCCCTTTTGGCGTTTCTGCTGGGGCCGTATGCTGAATGTTGGGGAGGAGATGGGGTCCCCGAGCTCGACGGACTACTTGAACTCGGTCGGTACGGTAGGAGAGTGATGACGAAGTGGTGCAGCTAGGTCCAGCAGCTCCGCCAAAAGGGCTGGTTTGCTTACCCCAGGACTGGGCCTTGGAGAGAGGTCTTTAAGGCTTAGTCCTGAGGCATCAAAATGAGGCGGTTCTAAGGACCCAATTGAAGTAGTCCATCGGAAGTCGAATTTCGGAAATTGCGAGTTGGAAGGGCAACGTATTCTAATATTCCCCTTCACATAGTTAGCGCTGAACTAAGCGTCGTTGTTGGAGAAACCAGGGCATAAGTTGCGAGTCGCCCTTTTCATTTTTCTTTAAGATATAGCGATTATTCTATGTGAAAGTCGGCAACCGGTTGCCTTGGTTTTGTACAGGCGCTGTCCTGACGCTGACGCGCATTGCCGGATACCCACGTCGGCATCTGCTGCTTGCTTCAGTACTGCTGCTCTTTTCCGCTTGAAATCTCCATGTATTTCTCCGGGTCCTTCGAAAGTTCAAATTCTTCGATCCGCTTCTCCTTCGTAAACGCCAAAACTACTGGCTTGACCTATTTCGAACAGTGACGTTCATTGGCGAATTTTTGAATCTCTGTCTTCTTAACTTTTTCGTGAACACATTCAACGAGACGCTCGTATTAGTCGTCGATTTTGTTGATAGCGGAATTTTCCCACACTCAGGAGAAAAACGTAAGCTTTCGAACTGATGACAGTTTTGGAAGGAACATTTCTTTTTTGCGAATTTCTTTGTCCGTGTATGGGAAGTACGTATTGTAAGAGTGACGAAGAGATGGCCCGATCCTGCACAAAATTTGACACGTCAGCGACATGGGCTACTCTAGCAACGTGCGACCACGTTCAGAGCTCGGGGTTTCCTCATCCGTAGCGATCTTGAGCTTCGACGAACACTGTTCTAGGATAGCCTCCAAAGCAACAGCTCTCACATTCAACCTGTTCAGAGCTTTGACAACTAAGGACTCTCATGTGCTCCTCAGAGCTTACGCAACCTACGTTAGACCTCTATTAGAATATGGGACCGTCATATTTAATCCGCACAAAGTGAAAGTTATCAACACGTTGGAGAGGGTTCAAAATACTTTTACTCGAAAACTTTTCCTGAGAGTGATCGGTTTCAAATATGATCAGATCCCTTCTGGAGTAACACGGAATGCTAATCTCAATCTTGAAACTTTAGCGCTCAGAAGGAGGAAATTTGATTTGATAACGCTCTTCAAGATTTTTCATGGTCATTCTGGGTTCAAGCCCCATAATTTGCTATTCGTTAGGGAATCGAGAACTAGGGGATGCCCTACAAAATTTTCAATTGCCAGGGCTAAACGCAACGTCAGACGCCACTTTTTTGTTAACAGAGCTAGCTCGGAGTTTACTAGGCTGCTTAGACTAGGTATTTCAACGGACAAACTAAGTTCATTCAAGAAAGCCTTAGAAAAGTATCTTACATCCTAACACTCTTTGTTATGTCCTTCGTTTTTTTTTCTTTCTTTTCTTTCACTCTTGTAGCTCCTAGTTAACTATAGATTGCCTAGGAACTGTTCCTCTTGTTTGTTACCTCTGGGTTTTTATTCGTTATTTTAGCAGGGGGTGTTACCAAAAACAATTACAACAAAACAATTTACAATCTCCTCCTAGGTCAGGGGCCGTATGCTGAATGTTGGGGAGGGGAGATAGGGATGGGAAAGGTTGGGGAGGTTCGTCGCCGGACCCGCTGGGCAACGGCCGCACCTTTGATTTTGTAGCTTGGTTTCCATTCTTTCATTGCTGTTTTTGCGGATGAAGAAAGGTATTGACGAGCGAATATACAATCAGGAACAGGAAAAGAATGGAAACAAAGCTGCAAAAAATCAAAGGTGCGACCGTTGCAAAGTGAATCCTGCGAAGAACCTCCCCAACCCTTCCCCATCCCCGTTCCATCCCCAACATTCAGCATACGGCCCCGGACACCAGAACTGCGCTATCATTGAAGCCTAAAGCTGTGTTCCCGCTTAAGGTAGGCTGAAGGTTAGTACAGTCGATATCTCGAAGTCAGATTAGGCGTGGCTATGGGTTTGACGTGGCCGTAGTCGCACTTGATAGGAGCCGTATTGAAGGCTGTTTCTAACATACTTCGTTGGATATCAGTAAAGCATGCTGGGAGTATCTTATCAGCGCCACCTCTATCAAGTGCGGCAACCACCACGTCAAACCCAGAGCCACGCCTAATCCGACTTCGAGATATCGAGTATATACTCACACATTGGCTTGATTGCTTAAGCTCTTAGATTGGCGCTTAGGCTGGTGTATTAATGGCTTAGCTTGACAAGCGTTGATGAGTGGGTCCCGCCAATTTGTAACGACACTGACTCTTTACGAGAAGAATTGGACCATACCTTCGATTCCAACGATAAACTTGTGGTGTAGCGCTTGCGTCGTAGAATGTAGATGCGGATCTGCCTTTCATTGACTCTAGAGAAACCTGTTAGGGAAGCGCGCGTGGGTTCGACAACTCTTACAAAATCAAGGTCAGAGCAAAAACGCCTGGTTCAGGAGAGGTATGAGATTAATGTTTTATCGGGCTTAGTCACCAGTAGGTGGTTAGGGGCCCAACAAGCTGCTGAGCCAGTGGGCTTCTGAAAAACTTACAAGGGGAGTTCCTAGGTTTGAAGTGGTTATGGTAATTAACTCATTTTGTAGATTGCGGTTTGGACGCTGGATGCTCGTAGTCTGCCTTCTTGGTCTGACGAGAACGATTGGTGTCCGGCCGTGTGGGTGTGACATTGGCCACAGGGGTCTTTGCACCGTCCGTGGTTTTTAGAGATCTAATCTTTATCTAGCCAGTCACCCCCTTTTGTTCGTCAATTGAGTCCAGTCTTGTTTAGGGGTAAAAACTTTGCTTCGAGTAGCAGTTGCTACTAGAGATTCATGCAGAACTATCACACTATTCTGATAATTTGGATTGGACACGGACGAAGTTATACCACTGTGGTTTTTCCAGAGCTGCTTTTAAGGCGGTGAAACTCCAGTTCGGGGGGGGCCACTCCATTGCTATCTTATCCGTAGTACTAGAGAGCAGTTCTTTGGGCTATCGAACACTACGGATAAGATAATAAGTGAACGACTCATTTCGAGCGTACTTTTGATAAGGACCGGTGGATGTCCTACATTCCACACTACCTGCCCACATCCCATCCCTCTTTTCTTCTGCCACGACGCCCTGGCTGGTGTCTGAGTTATTAGCTTTGTTTGCACAGGTGATCCACCCTGGAGCTCCTGCACCCTTAGCCCTTTGCGGAGGTGTCCTTTCTCCTGGTCCAGGACCGTTCCCTTGGGTCATGGCAGGCGGAAATGTGAAAACGTTTCAGGGTTTCTCACCCATTACACCAATATTTATCAGAAGTCTACTTTAAATGAGTCGATTACGTGTCGTGAGCCCTCTAATCCTTATCTTGAGTATTGGAGAAAAAATGGAGTGGCCCCCCCGAACTGGAGTTTCACCGTTAAGCGCTCAGCGAACCAAAGGGTTAGGGTTCAGGGTCATGCGCTCTGCCCGGTCGGTTTACCGTTTTTTGCACAGA
>MU868433.1:0-11640 GCA_036418205.1 Ostertagia ostertagi
TTTTTTTCAAAAACTTTTCATAATAGAACGAAAATTGTGTCTGGCTTGCCCGTCTGCATCATCCAAAGATCTACAAACCATTATTTCCTAATACAACACCTTCTCTCCCCTCTCCCCCGTCGTCCATGATTGGTCAACCCAAAAAAGTGGAGTTTGAGGAGTGGTAATCCCATCACTGCCCCGCTTTTTCTCAATTAGTTTCGTCGCCTCAGATTTGGCGAAAAACTCGCTGTAAGGGGTAGTTTGATCCCCTGAATACGAATATCATACCTACTTGCCACGGAAAAGCATAGCACCTGCACTACGGGCACCATAGGCTTTCACAGACAAGTAGTGCTTAAGTTTAAGAGGGTCAGCTTGCAAACTCTCGTAGATGTAGCGTCGGGCGACCATTGGTAAAATAACAGATTCAAAAAGGCTTTTCAGCCATGTTGGAAAAAAGCAAAACAACAAACCCCGTAAGGGACCGAACCCCCGACCCCCTCCGTGAGAAACACGACCGCTACCAACTGCGCTACCGAGGCTCACACACCAGTGCCTCGGTTCTCCTTTCGATACTTTTATAATGCGGCTAACATGTGATTGCAGGCAAAACACTGAAAATCAAGGGCGGCAACAAAAACCCTCCGTAACTCCTTTCAGAGAAGAGTTCAGCAGATAATGAAAGCAGATTTGAGTTCAGCGTCTCATGCTGCGTACAGAAATGTGCACCTCATTTCATTTGGCCGGGTTGGCCTAATGACCTTTCCTGGTAAGAGAAGTTGTGAACTCAGATTTCCCCGATCGTAAATACGCTCTATACCAAAGTCAAGGTGGGATCATCATGGCTTCAAATCCCTCTAACAGGCGCAAATCTCAATGTCCGAAATCGTCAACTTGTGCTCTTGAAGAATGAATGACTGCTTGATCTTATATACTTCGCTTGTGTTCTAAAATAGTTTTACGCATTAAATGTGCTATCTTCAGAAGATGAAATTCCTGATTTTCTTCGCAGTAATAGAGGCCGTTCTCTCAGACGACTTTGTTTTTACCCATTGCACATTCAAAGGAAAAAAATATGCGAATGGCACAACTTGGGTTCGTTCAATAATGCTGATTACTTATTTTTTATAGATACATATGCTTGATGAGCTGCTCGAGCTCAATGGAAAAATGAAGGGGTGTGGGAACTTTCCCTATAGTCATAGTGTTTTGAAGGTGTTTTACAATATTTCCAACCAAAATCTGCCGTAGTATTTCCAATCACGTCGACATTTGCAAAACAGCTTAAAGGCAAACCCGGGATTAGCCCGACTTGTGGGAAGGATACCGCGAGGGAAATTGTAAGGTCCCTACCTACCTAGATCACTCCAGCTTCGCCGCAAAAATTGCGCGGTTAGGGCGCTAATCCTTACGGGCCTGCAACCATCGACCCCCGTTGCAACGCTTCCCACCCACCTCGATATCGGCGTGCTCTCTCGCGTTTTGTCTTCTTTGACCGCCCTGCCTCTCCACATCCGACCTTTTTGAAGGTTAAGGCCTTAATTTCAGCGATTCCCAAAGATTTCTCTAGCTTTCCTTTCCACTTTCAGACCGTCCCGCAGCTAACCTATCACTACGGAGCACTCACAGCATCAGCTTAATCCCGGATTTGCCTTCAACATCACAGAAAGTTATAACGAAATCGAGCTATCCCTGAGCCTCATTTGTGTAAGATCTTCTTCAAGAAATCAGCAGTGAAGGCTCATTCATACACATTTATTGGCAAGCTTTCGCTGTATAACAGCTTCTTCAGGCCTTAAAATTACATTTCAAATACACAAATACATCGCACTGAATTATTCAAAGAGGGGTCCGACAGGGCGACACCATCTCGCCCAAACTCTTCAGCGCCGCTCTCGAGAACGTCATGCGTCAACTGGAATGGGAAGACATGGGAGTGAAGGTCGACGGCCGGCAACTACACCACCTTCGTTTTGCTGACGACATCGTTCTTATAACGCCGAACATCGAGCAAGCGGAGCGAATGCTGGCTGATTTCGACTGCGCCTGTGGTAAGGTCGGTCTACAGCTGAACCTAACGAAGACGATGTTTATGAGAAACGGATTGGTTCCTGATGCCCCATTCACGCTCAACGGAACGAACATCACCGAATGCTCCAGCTACGTGTACCTAGGTCGGGAAATCAATATGATGAACGATCTAGCTCCAGAGCTGAGCAGGAGGAAACGAGCGGCTTGGGGAGCGTTAAGAACATCGAGGGAGTAGTGAAGAAGACGAAGAACATCCGGCTCCGTGCCCACCTCTTCGATTCCGCTGTCCTGCCCTAACCTACGCCTCAGAGACTTGGACTCTGCGCAGGCAGGACGAGCATGCGGTCAGCGTTATCCAACGCGCTGTCGAGAGGACGATGCTAGGAGTAACCCTATACACGCAAGTGCAGAGGGGAATCCGGAGTTCCGAACTACGCCAACGATCGAAGATCAGGGACGCTGCCGTTTTCGCCAAGGAATCGAAGATAAGGTGGGTCATGCGATTTTGCGATGACCGTTGGACCAGAGCGGTTACCGACTGGATCCCTCGGGACGTCAAACGAACACCTGGACGACCGCCGGCCCGATGGTCAGACTTCTTCACGAAAGCTCTGAACGAAAGGAATGAAGGACTTCGTGTCCCTCGAGCGAGGAGGATCCACTGGACCACTCTAGCACGCGACAGGGACGAATGGAGACGTTGCTGGCGCCCGCTCGAGCAAATCGATGATCAACGGGACGACAGGTGATACAGGTGATACAGGCAAATTATTAAGCATAAGCTCACGAAAGTACTAACCAGTCCGGTGACAACAAGCGCTAAATTCTGTAACACAATATATACAGAAGTGCAACTGTTAAACACAATGCAACGGAAGGAAGGCTTACCCCGGCACCACTCCCACACAATTAAAAGTTACTAGAAATGCGATGTGCGTGACTATTGTAATGAATGTTTTTTATCGCCACCGCTAAGATATTAATCTCAGTGCCTCCATGAGCTCATCCCTGTTGTTCATTTCGGGGGATAAGCGTTTTATAGCAAGTGCTTCAAGCAGCTTCCTCTCTAATGGGGCATCCCTCGTGCGGTGTAATATAGCAACTTTAAGGGTGTGGGATGCTTCTTGTCGGCGATTAAGGAAGGTAAGCCGTCCTTCCGTTGCATTGTGTTTAATAGTCTATACAATACAATACAATATATACAGTCACTTCTTTATATATTGTTTTACAGAATTTAGCGCTTATTGTCACCAGACTGGTTAGTACTTTCGTGAGATTATGCTTTTGAGTAATTCAGTGCGATGTATTTGTGTATTTGAAATGTAATTTTAAGGCCTGAAGAAGCTGTTATACAGCGAAAGCTTGCCAATAAAGTGTATGAATGAGCCTTCACTGCTGATTTCTTGAAGAAATCATAGAAAGTGTCCAAAAGTAGACCAATTTCGAGATACAGGAGGCGGTTATAAGCATAGAAAGGGTGAGCATGATCAGGGTCTAAGGGACTCACTGTTGAGGTTTATTAAATTTGGGGCGGTATACAGCAAGCTCCGAATGTCTTCAGGGTATATCCGACGACCTCCCGACGACTTTCAAGACTTGCTGCATAAGGCGTCAGCGACATACCACCGGCCAGGGAAATATCCCCGAAGGTCGTGTGCAGCAAGCTCCAAAGCTTGTCGGGATAAATCCTCTAACACCTTAGGGGCTTGCTGCATACGGCCCATGTTGTGGTGGTGCGAATGATACAGTAGTAAAGAAGAAGTCAGGAAAATCATCAGAATAGTTGAAATAGACCCTTACCCCTTCGGCTCGCTTTCATTACAATTTGATCCTAATAAGGTACCTCATTTCCTTTCCAATAATCTACCTAGTCGACTAAGGGGCGTGCCTTCAGTTGTATGCGACCGCTGGCAAGTAAGGGTGACTAGTAGGTCACTTCTTAATGTTACGGGTGCATGTGTGTATTAACCAATAGGGAAAGGAGTTCTCTGTTACATGGTTTATTCTGAGATCCACTCTCAATGGCATAATCATATAGTTGTTCAACTGCTGGAGGCCCTTTGAAAAACTGATCAACAGTAGCGGATCCTAGGACTTACATACAGTTGAACACAATTGCTGTTTTTGCTTTTTGAGCATTTTCAAAAGATGCTCATACAGGTAGCCGAGAGCAACGGAGCTAAATTCAAAGCCAGGTGCAAGATTACGGGCAACATGTATGTTAATGAAATTATTGCCTGCGTAACAACTGAAGGTGAAGAGGTACGAAGTTTGTGTGCTTGATCACTTTTTCATGCTTTTTTTCTACAATGAATTGTCAAAATCAATCCGAATCGCTCAGCCTTTTTTTCAATATGTGGCCTTTCTATTTCCAAACAGAACTTTAGCATATCCGAACTAGCTTTCTGGAACAGCGTTTATATGTACTGATATACGTCTTCAAGGAATTGAATGGTAAAGAATTGATTCTCCAGCAATTTATGGCAAAGCAAATACACAAAACTATTTCCAAATGCAGTTTTTTGCACGCTGCTAGTCCGTTGCTTGGAGCCTTTTTCGAGCTTGGAATTATCTGATCCCTACTACATACATACGATGGGCGAAGTCTGTCTGTCAGTGTGTCTGTTTATCGGTCTGTCATGAAATTCGGTACTACCTAGAACCACTTACAGTCCGAGTCAAGTTTGGGATGGGATGTTGGTCAAGAAGTACTAAAGACATGTCATTTGGGATGTGCACCCTACAGTAGAGTGGTACAGTAGTTGTATAGTACTGCCGACGGCGAAGGTTCCGAGATCGGTTACAGAACAGCGCGAAAACCGGAAAAAAGTGGGTAAAGGTGTGTTATGAGCTGATAAGACGAATTAGGGGGACCTGACCGTGGTGGGCGCAGCGCTCTTTCAATGAGGGTTCTAATGAGAAGCTTCATAGCTCGGTTATGAGGAAGCCCATGGAGTAGAAAAAAATCGGTATAGAAAAGCAGTATCTGAGGTGTTCTCGGTATACCTACTCTGGGTGGAAGCCCACCCACAATGGGCGCAACTTGTCCTTAAATGGTGAGCGTTTATTAAAAATCCTCATGATTCAGCTCCAAGATCATGGACCAAGAAAAGAATTGGGTAGAGTTAGCGAAGAAAGGAAGCTTAGCTGCTGTTGGTGGATTGCGTCCTGGGATGGGCGGACTTCGCAACAGATCACCATAGCTCTGCTCCGAAGGCCGTGAGACCGGGACGAAGGAATGAAATCCGGTAACGGAAGGGAGTCCAACTGCTATTGGCGGGTGGGGCGTGCACAAGTGTGGGCGGAGCTTGCTCCAAACCTACAATTCGCTCTCAATAGGTCCGGAGACTAGGAAAAAACGGACAAAGCTGACAAAGAATGGGAGGTCAACTGCTATAGGTGGGTGAGTCGTGCACAGGAGTGGGCGAAGTTGCCAGAAAGCATTACGAATACATCGATGGCTCTACTTACCACCGCTGTACACCGTGTATTGCACGTGAATGCGGTCAAACTGCCGGACTGCCAAACTGGTAAATAGGTTTCAAGTATACATATGTTGTTATTACGGCTTTCATGATTGGCTTGTGGTTGACCTACAGACCCGTGCCATCAAATCTGTAGTCCCGACATTGGGCTGATTGCGAAATTGCTTTTGTGGCCCCTTCCTTGCCTAGATATCCGCAACCAGTTTCATTCGGCAGCCATTAGAATCTATCATTCAATGGGTTTGCTTACCCCTGCAGTTGTGAGATCATCGCCTTGTGGAGGGAAAGCGTTGTACGAAAGGCACGTTCATGCGTTTTATGTGCTTATTTTGCACATTTATATAAAGGCTAGAATGGCTGATCGATACCACAGCATCATGCTAAAGTAGTCCAACAAAGACCTCAACGTTTTTTGTTGGCGGCTGGTTTCCCTCACCCTTTTCTCTCTCTCCCTCCTCCCATGCCCTCCCCTCATGCTGTCACGGTAGCATCATGTAGAATGACGAGAATGTGTTCAGTACGCAACTGTCGTCAAGTGCGTTATCACAATTACTCCATACGAGACATGAATATCGACCTGAACTCATAGAAGCACTGGTTTGTTCGAAAAGCTCCGCCGAACCTCTCGAGGGAAAAAAAATCAAGCTCTTTTCGAGCGTTTTGGTCTTTGATGACTGTTGTCTCACTACAGTGTATCCTCCAAGGCTCGTGTAGGCAAACTTCGGACCTATTGCGCGCCAAAGGTAATAAAGAAAAGCCAGTTGTCCTATTTGAGTCGTTGATGCCAGCAAGGGATAATGAGTGTCACTTGGTTTTCCGGCGATGCAACCGATTGATATTAGTAGTGAGTTGACGACAGCGCTCACGAGAGATGTCTTTCAGGACATGGAGCGTTTTTTAAATGGTTTTCTGAATGTTGTAGAGGCTCATGTGAGGAACACAGAACCATGGTCCATTTTTCCTGAACGCCCCAGGAATGTCAAAACAGCGGGAAAGAAATGGTCCAAAGTTCGATCCCCGTGACGACAAATTTTTGCAATTTATGTTGGCGCTTCCAAATTGCCGCAGTGACATCTATACTCGACGATGGCGCCATTTGGCGGCAATCTGGGGCGCCAAACTATATTGCAAAAATTAGTCATCACCGGGGATCGAACTCTGGACCATTTCTTCACCACTGTTTTTTGACATTCCTGGAGGCGTTCAGGAAAAATCATGGTTCTGTGTTCCTCGCATGAGCCCCTACAACATGCAGAAAACCATTTCGAAAAAGCGCTCCATGTCCTGAAAGACTTTCCTTCTCAGCTGCACTCATTCGACAGTTACTGAGAACATTGGCCACTGAGCAGCACTCTCGATGAGCCTCGGCACAGTTACAGTACGTGGTGACTTAGTTAGTGAGGAGTGGGTTGAAGATCTCGTAGGATAGTGAGACATATGGAAGCAGAAATCGTGAACTGTTTCTCACCATTTCGGGCTCTGAAGAAGGCAAAAACATCCTTATTTTCGAGATGGAGTTAGCAATTAGATTTTCAGAAATAAAAGGATATTGAATTGGGATGCTTCATCCAGAAGCCTGGTTTTGAGTGACCTCTATATTCTTGCGCATATCGTTATTATCGGCCCTTATCAGCCGTTATCACTTTTTTTCCCCACCAAATATGTTCCCGTCCTACCCTCTACATCACTTCTTGGAACCAACGCCTCACTGATGCTGGGACGCGCGCTATGGATATCGTGAAATTGGCGTTTTGGCGCCTCTTATCGGATCTTATCAGTCGTTATCACTTTCTGTCCCCCACCAAATATGTTCCCGTCCCACCCCTACAACTTAAAACAGCGCTCCACTGTTGCAGCGAAGCGCGCTATGAATTTCGTGACAAACAGATGCACTTACACACATACAAACGCACAGACTTACTTAGCGAACTACATATAGCAGGATACTTGCGTGCTCACTTTATTCGATTTTTTACGGCTTTGAGAGGCTGTATGGATCCGCTCAAAAAGCAGAGAAGTGGAACTTGTCGAAAAAAGTTGATGTTTTAAGGTCCAAATTGGTGAGGCGAAACGTGTCGGTGAGTACATATGGATGTGCAATAAGACAAGGAAAGACTCTGACTCGAGTAGAAAAATACATCCACGCAGAAGCCTCCTGTCCTAATGGTCGGAAGCATGGTGAGTTGCTGCTTAACAGTTGAGAGGTAAATGAGCAGCTTCCGCAAAATGCTGATAATCCTATACTCTGAAACGATCATGAAAAACGAAAATTGAACGAGAATCAGTCTCCGGTTTCAATTATATGATACTTACACGGGAGGCCTTTCAGAGCTTGAAGCGCTTCTTCGAAACTGGTTCTTGCATGCTGTAGGGGCTCTCACGTAGACTATAAAGCCGAAGGTATTTCCGCTGAACGCCTGCAGAAGACCAAAGAGGGATCAGAAAATGAATATGGTACCTACATACTCTTGGCGCTGACGCTATTTGGAGGAAATTTGGAAGCTCCAATCTAGAATGCAAAATTTTAGTAACCACGAGGAGGTGAAGCCTGGACCATTTCTTTACCACTTTTCAGCCTTCACCGGGACGTGTAGCGAAAATACACCCTTTAGTGGTCCAAGCGCGAGATCCTACAGAATGCACAAAACATTCCGAAAAATAGCTCCACACTCTGAAAGACCTGGAACGGTTGTAGGCTACTCGATTCGCAAGATGGTGATTAAAGGCCTTCAGCATGAAATAAAGAATGAGACAACCGCGAGTTGACCCTAGATCAAACCACGAGTTTCCCTAATCTATATGAGAACTATAGATCAAAGAGCAAGAAAAACGAACGAAAAGCTGAAAAAGGGTCGCAGAAAGCAGATGAAGAATATACGGTGCAGCCGCATTCTTTGATGCCTACTTACGGGAAGGCATTGAACTCCCCGTGGAACTTTGAATCGAGACCTAGACATATCGATAGAGCCTGGGACACTGGTTAGAACTGCGGAACCCAAAATTGCAAAACGATTCTGCCAAGGAAGTTACGAGCAGTCGAAGTTGGCTGCAAATGAGCGCTTTTGGATGAGGCTCGCTAGTGTCAGAGAAACTGTGTTGCCGTGGTGTAGTGGTAAGGCTCTCGCTCATCATCATGCAGGTCATGGGTTCGGTTCCCGCTGCGCCCAGCTTTTTGCAAATCGTATTTCGTACCCAGTGGTGCCTTCTATTCTAGTTTTTGACATTTATTTGAATAAGCACCCAACCACAGCAATTGACGGTTGTTGTGTGAGTTGAGATGAAGTAACTTCGTGCGTACTTTCTTCTACACCCAGCGTTCAGTTAGAAAGAACAGAGCTAATTTGATACGTCTACCACTCCATGGCTTGTCTGCCTTGCCTTGCCAGAGCTGTCTTCATCCTCGTCATCGCAATAATCCCAGTCCGATTCGTTGGGAGCGTCCGATTCCAGGCTTTACCCGTTTCAACATCGATCCAGCGAGAATGCCATCGAAGTATAAAAGCGAACCTCGCAGCAATCTTCCTCTCTTCGCAGTTGCAGGACTGTTGCCTTCTTGCTCCGAGCGAAAAGTATCCAAACTACCTTCGCGGGAGAATACACATTATCAATGAAGATATTCATCAGGAACATAGCGACAACTATATCTGTCACTCGGTCTTCACGTTCTGACAAGGTGCTCACTCGGATATGTTAAAAACTAGAATAGAAGTCTCTACTGGGTACGAAACATGATTTGCAAAAAGCCAGGCCGCAGCGGGAACCGAACCCATGACCTGCGTGATGATGAGCGAGAGCCTTACCACTACACCACGGCAACACAGTTTCTCTGACACTAGCGAGCCTCATCCAAAAGCGCTCATTTGCAGCCAACTTCGACTGCTCGTAACTTCCTTGGCAGAATCGTTTTGCAATTTTGGGTTCCGCAGTTCTAACCAGTGTCCCAGGCTCTATCGATATGTCTAGGTCTCGACTCAAAGTTCCACAGGGAGTTCAATGCCTTCCCTCGTTAGTGGAGTAGATTAGTAGAGGAAAGATCATAGGTTCGTAAAGACGCAGATAACACGTTTGCCCGTTGACCCTTTAAAAAGTCATTCACCGGAGGGTTAACGTTGCATGTGCGCCTTCTCAATGCTATAGTCTTTCTTTTTCTGCTCGATTACGAATTAGCTATAGAAGTTTTCTCTCTAAAACCCACTTAAGATGTCGGTTGCGTTGCCTAGGCTGACTTTGCACCTTGCTGTACTACGCATTTAAACAGTTTCGTTGAGAGGCCTATGCACTTGATGCAGTCTTCTCAACCTTCAGGTATACACGGGTGACTGATGGTGCCTTGCGTTTTGGTGTCTTGCGTTTTTGTCCGTTAGCCGGATGGTTGCTTGCGTTTTGATCAACTGGCATGGAACTCTGGCTTCTTCATAATGACGACTCGTTGTCCTCAGCTTTAGCCGTCTAGTTAGGGGTATGTTGTCTGCCGGCAGTAGCAGTTTTACTTGGTACTTGGTTTCATTTAAATAACTTGCTTGATGTGTTTTGTTTTGTTCCTTCGTTTATGTTATGTTCGACTAACACGAGTTTTGGCTTTGTTGGGCGCACCAAAAAGTGCAGTTTAATAAATAAATAAATAAGATACGTTTTTTGATCTTCATGTTGCTATGAGGTTAACGTGAATTGGTGTGTTGGGGAGCGCTTCAGACTTATTGGCGAACCATGACTTTAACCTGAACTAATCACGACACGTTAACCGGGAATTGAGTGAGATTTACTACCGTACCTGCTTGTTAGAAGATCAACGTTGATTTTCAAAGGGTTAAGGACACAACGCTGATTTGCGTAAGTGAAAATTGCGAACAAGCGTTCTCATCCTTGATCCATCCGCTCAGCGTATCAGTATCGAATCATCTGCGTTGTTTCGCTGATCTGCAAGCATTCTCATCTTGAAAACTTCTTTTTTCTCTCTTCTCTTTTTTTCTTTACTCTTTCTTTTCTCCTCGTCGCCCATTCTACCTCATCGCGCTGTCTATCCCTTTTCGAAGATTTCTATATTTTTGAGTTTTCGACGGTTCGTCTTCATTTCTTCTCAACTGGCGGTGCTTGCGCACTTCTGTTTTCAAAACTGAGCGCTTTCACCCAAACCACTTGACACTGTGGCGTGCGTTCAAATCAATCAGCAGTCACCCAATCCCTGTGGATATAAGGACAGTCTGATTAGCCTAGAATTAGGGCAAAATTTTATCAATAAAATATCACAATTCAATTCACTACTCAAGTTATTTCTTGATTAATCCTCTGACTACTAGTGGTACCCATGTTTACCACTTCCGTAGTAAAGCCACTAGTTTCACAGTTTTAAGAGCTATTCAGATTGAAGTGCCCGCTTGGTGGCGGAATTGTGCACATATAAAAATGCTATAATTTTTGCTCTGATAACGAATTTTCAAAAAGCGAGTAACAATGGATTAATCAATAAGACATTGTACCGCACGTCATTGGTCAGTTTACGCAATCCCCAGAAAGGTATTTTTCAAGGCTCCCACGCTCTTAACAATTCAGCTACTAATTTGGTGTCCTCCTACAATTGTAGGTGCGACACACGCCAACGAACGATGAGAGACGGGGCATTTTAACAGCCGAACCAATCAGTGGGCTATGCTGCGATCCGTGTTGCAGTACCAACCTCCGAGATTCCAACAGCCCGACGGTGCGGGAGTGAATGCGACACGGATTCCAAAAAAGTAGAAGAAGACGAGCTCGTTGAAGCAGAAGCACTTGGTCAGAACCGCAACGCTTCTACAGAGTGCGGTTTGCAAGTCATTCCAAATGTGGTCGTCATTGGACATTGGCTTTGTTCCTGTTCTGATTCTACTTACTTCATATTCAGTGCATCAAATGTTTAAAGAAGGAATTCACGATCAGAATGAAGGTGGAAGAAGGAATAATACATCTATTTGAAAGACCGGCGGGCCTCGGGAGAGTGCGGAGTGACGCGCAGTTGGCACTGAAGGTTGGCCCATACTATCTGATCACTCGCCGCAGGTCTATACGTGGCGAGTGATTAGATAGGTGAGAGAGCGTAGTGTTGAAGAGGGCACAGCGATGAGAGTTGCATCAATGCTCAAATCAAGGGCGAGGAAGGGGTCTCAAT
>MU868433.1:14141-26399 GCA_036418205.1 Ostertagia ostertagi
AAGACGCACGCTGCTTGTCTCCACCCTCTCAGCGAAATACTAGTGATGACATCAATGCAGAATAAGGAATCCATGAGTCTGGGGAGTATAGCCAGCTCGAGGGATGGGGAGAGAGGAGAGACCAGGGTCAACCGTCACGTTTGAACATTTTCGGGATTTTTGCGACCCTCTAGCTCTCGAGGGGGTCCAGTTGCGACCCATGTTTTTGGTTAATAAGAGTGCTAGACATGAATCCATTGCACGCAGGAAGCGCCTGTGCCGCCGCCGCAGAAAGCGTCTGCATTGCGGCGTCAGCCTTGGAGCGCGGCAGGTATCACCGGGCGCTGGAAGAACGGGACGCGGCGAAGAAAAAATTTTAGAGGGGAAATAACTTTCTTGGGACGTATTTTTTTGACTTGTTGAGGTAGATTTTGACTGTGCCTGAGGTGCGCTTTCAGAAAACTACAAGGATTGCCTAACTCACCAGGAAGTACATTCTGTTAAAAGTGGAAAACCCATAACAAAATTCTAAGAAGGCGCACCTTCAACTTTGAAGGCCCATAAAATCTTTCGTATGCGACATTTTGGAAATCTGTAAAAAGTTTCAGAAACTTCAAATATTTCTCTAACAAAACAGTATAAAAAGTTTAGTGATTGTCCCCCTTTTTCAAAAAA
The DNA here is from genome assembly GCA_036418205.1 of Ostertagia ostertagi. Lineage (NCBI taxonomy): Eukaryota > Metazoa > Nematoda > Chromadorea > Rhabditida > Trichostrongylidae > Ostertagia > Ostertagia ostertagi. Next base: position 14,796 of record MU868433.1, read on the forward strand.
TTGTCCCGTTCGAACATTTTTCGTGCAAAAGCGAGTTTTTGGGCTTTCAGCGACCATAACTCACTTCATTTTCATTTCTGTGATGCACTTTTTTCATGGGGTGAAAGTACAGGATTTGCTCTTTCTAACAAGCCCCAAACCGTTTTTCAAAGTTCATTTTTCGAGAAAATCACACGTTCGAACATTTTGGGGGGTTTTGCCGAACACTTTTTTTGAAATCGCGAGTTTTTGGGCTTTAAGCGGGCATAACTCACTTCATTTTCATTCTGTGATGCACTTTTTTCATGGGGTGAAAGTACAGGATTTGCTCTTTCTAACAAGCACCAAACCGTTTTTCAAAATCCATTTTTCGAGAAAATCACACGTTCGAACATTTTGTTCCCATAGGTTTTTGACATGCGAGTTTTTGAGCTTTCAGCAATAATAACTTCCTTCAAAGAACTTGTTGGGGAGGGGCGAAGACATTTTTGAAGACTACGAGATTTCTGCTTTCTTATGTGTTTTACCGTTGTCTGGAAGAATCGTCCTCAGAAAATTAGGTCCCGAAGAACTTTAATTTCAGCCCCGAGAAGTCAAACCTTTCATAGGGATGCATTCAACTGTTCTTTATTCCTCAAGGAAAACACCGTAATTTGCCTAAAACTGTCTCTCTGTGCATAATAAATCGAATCTAATGCGGTCTGCACAAGCAAGTCTTGCCCTCGGATACGCCACGCACGCGCCTGTGGCTGGCAGTCCTCGAAATTGCGACCCCCTTCCGACCAAAATGCGACCCCTTCGTTCGAACAGTTCGAACGGACGGTTGACCCTGGGAGGGACGGGCGATTCGAATGACGTACGCGGAAGGGTGGAATGTGCATGTTCACACTATCTTTTCGATAAATGACTCCAAGAAAGTGGTCGAATCACTGCTGAACGTTGAGCGTGAATACTTCTCAAGCCAGTTGCTTCCCACGTGACAGATGTCAGAAGAAGTAGTAAAGGTTTAGGAATCAATAGCACAAAGTGTTTAGAACATTATGCAACTATGTCTAAAGAGGAAGAATCTCTCTGAAGCCTTAAAAACATAATGGGTTAAAACGCGCTGCGAAAGATGTGGAAATTTCTTTGTATAGACTGCTTCAATGAAAAACACAAGTCATCTCATCCATAGAACCGTAATTCCTTGACATTATGTATCACATTGTTTGCATTTACATTTTGTTTTTATGCTTGTTTACCCCAAAATAGTAGTCAAAGATTAAACTAAACGGAAAATTAGTTAGGTTTAGAAAACCTTCGCTTATCTGAAGCATATTCGACCACTTAGTGGACCAAACCGTTTACAGGCATGATGATGTATGATGATGATATATGTCTACCAGTTTTGCTTCGCCCGCTATCGCGCGCATCACACGGCAGGCTTTAGCGAAATTGGAGGACCCATGGAATATCAGCATGAGATACTCCATTAACCATCTCACTATTGACTGTGTTAGACCCTCCACAGTTTCACTGAAGCTCATCGAGAATACGCGTGATAACGTCTGAGCTGAACTGGTATATTGATCACAACTCTGTAAACATCCAGCATTTTTCTTGAATTAAGATAATTTAGCGGTGAATAGGATTGCTGTCAGTCTCAAAATGAAAATGAAATATGCCTATTTACATAAGTGAGGAGCTTATCATTTATTTACATTCACCATTATTTAGAACCCCGAAAGGATTAGCGGTTTAATGAGTTTGGGCTTTCTTGATAGAAATGAAACTTATCATTTGCTGAAGACTTGATTGAATTTATGCAATCGACTGCTATTAAGTAAGCTGGTCATATATCGAAACAATGTGCACGTACCTTTGTTTGTACTACTACGAATACTACAATTTGTAAGTAGGAACGCTCTAGTGTCAACGCTGCGTAACGGAATCGACGACTTTTGCGTTCTGACGCGCCTTATCAGCCCTTATCAATCGTTATCAGTTTCTGGCACCCACCAACAATGTCCCCGTCCCACCCCACATAACACTTGTAAGTATGGTTGCTCTGGTGTCAACGCGAGCCAGGCAACGGAATCGACGACTTCAGCGTTCTGGCGCGCCTTATCAGCCCTTATCAATTGTTATCAGTTTCTGGCACCCACCAACAATGTCCCCGTCCCACCCCACATAACACTTGTAAGTATGGTTGCTCTGGTGTCAACGCGAGCCAGGTAACGGAATCGACGACTTTTGCGTTCTGACGCGCCTTATCAGCCCTTATCAGTTGCTATCGCTTCCAATCATGTACCACCAATGTCCCGGGACCACCCCACATAACACTTGTAAGTATAGACGCTCTAGTACCAATATGAACGACAAAACGAAATTGGCGATGCTCGCTTTCTAGCCCCTCTTATCAGCTATTATCAGTCGTTATCAGTTCCTATCACGTACCACTTGTGTCCCCATCCCACCCCCTATAACATATGTAAGAACCACTGCGCTATCATTACTGTGACTCGAGCTATGAATTTCCGGTCAAACACACACACACCAACAGACACACGCTAGCCGCTTATATATAGTAGGATATAACAGTGATAAAAAATTTCGGGAGAAGTCGGACATGCTCGGAAAAATGGGTACCAAGATGCTGACGCGCATGCGCGTCAGAATGTCCAATGCGGTGCAAAATTCTGACGCGCTTGCGCGTCAGCCTGTCGTCAACGTGTTAAAATGATAACCGAATACGCTGCTGCTGGGGGCGGAGCACAGAAAGGAATGGCAAGCCGAGGGCGCTGCAGCTAGCGCACCTTTGGCCACAAAAACGCCACATTTCGCTTCCTTTGGCCCCTGACTACTGCTTCCACTGGTGCATGATATTCCACGCTGCACAGACACTTTATCATAATCTCTCGCTTCGAATGGGGCACTTGCGATTTCTGCGACGCGACGAATCATGCCCTCTGACACAAGTCTAACAGGCTGTGTTGCACTACAGTTGGTGCACATGAAGAAAATGGTGTTCCTAGTCACGGATCAGCAAAACTGAGAAAATGGTATCTACGGAAAGATCTCAAATTCAGTCAGGAAAGATAACATTACTGCTACTCAACGGCGACATTGAAAGTCTGGAACATAGCACGGTTCATATGCAATGCTTTACTTTAGCCAACTTTGACTGCTCACAACTTCCTTGGCAGGTTTTAGTTTCCATATTTGTAATCAGCGTTTGAAGCTCTATCGATATATCTGGGTCTCAATTCGAAAGTTCCATGGGAAGTAAAATGCCTTCCCTGGTAAGAGCCACATGGCGCTATATGGATTTGCGGAGGCTGCTAGAATTTGCAGAGATCTGATGAACAGCGAGAAACGATTGTTCTATTCAAAGTAGATGTATGACGCTCATTTCATCAGTGGTTTTGAAGGCATGCCCCGTGATTAAATTGGTGTGGTTCTTGTACACGAATACGAATGTATCGGTGCGAAGTGGGCCGGCAGTGAAGAAAAAAGGAAAAGAATCCGTCAAAAACGCTTAGGTTGAGGGCTCACTCACCTTCCTAATCGGCTGCTAAGGCAATGAGAGACTAAGCGCGGAGAGGAGAGTATGAGGCGAGAGAGCGCAACAGATGAGAGGATACCAGACCAGCCTGATAAAGAAAAATTGCAGCTGCTGCAGCTTACTTTGCAAGGCCCTAGCGCTCTTGTCGGGTGATTTCCGTGCACGGGAATGCCACATCTGTGATTGTCCTCTAGGGGTCTATCCTACAGACCGAAGGAAACCGTTTACACGAATATTCCAGGGTTGTGTCTCTGATTATTACGGCCTGCTAACTGTACTATCGTCGCCACGAATGGCTATGTGGCAAATATTGTATACTTTAACATTGATACAGCCCATATCTAGCCGTCTGATTAGTCTGCGCATGGAGGCCGCTGCACTTAATAGAAATTGAGAGGATAAGCTTTTTCCAGCATGATTCGCCGACCTGGATATCACCGCTTCTCATCAAGTGCGCAACCGCCTCGTCCAATTCGTGGACACTCCTCTCAGACGGCATGATATGCGCTAAAGGATTGGACTGTTTTGAGAAAGCCATCCTTCTTTGATGCTTCAGGCAGCCATTCCTGCTTTCAGGAGAGGAATGGACAACGCCAGATGGATTCCTTGTCGTATGTGGAAATAGGGGTAATGCACAGCTCAAGGGGTGCAAGTACGAGAATACATTCTATCCAAAAGACATTCCATTCACGGTACGTTGATGATCTCTGATATATTAGGTTGTAAGGAAAGTTCTGGCCGTTTTCGATAGTTCAAGTTTCATGGCATTATTTCTGGCTAAATTTTCGGCAGACTGCTACGAGTTGCATATCATTAGAAAGCGCGTTTTTGCTCTATCCTAATACGCAATGAACTTCGACTCAGAGGGACTACTTCTATTATTTTGGAAAGAAAGTTCTGCAACACTCTTTCTAAAATTTTCTTTTTTTCTGAAAAATTCATAGGTAACATTTATGACTAACAAATGAGCATTCTCGAGGCTTTAATCCACGAGGTGGATATAAGTGCTGCAGTCAGTAGTTATCCAAGAAAATTCAAAAAAACCTCGACCACTAGTAAATCCATACTCCGAGTCACTGTCTAGTACAAATGTTTTCATAACTACTAGCGCTCAAAAGTATTCGCCCAAATGCTTTTCCGGCCAGAGCTTTATTTCTGCTAGTTCAATTTTGGATATGTTTTGGGGGTTATTATTCCTAACTAAGCAAGTGTATTATTGTTGAATAGAAGAAAGAATTTAGAAAGAAAAAAAATTTCACTAGAAATTCTCGCGTATGACCGAAATTCCAAGTAAATTTCAAATTACTTGTAGAAAGCTTACAATTCAACAAAACAATCTGCCGCATAATATAAAACCTTGAACAGATTCAATACTACTTGATAACCTTCTGGAGTTGCTACATCATCTACATGTCATCAACATCTTCAAGCACCTAATTGCATCCGTCGCCTTCACCGCTCAGGAATTCTGTGAAGTGGTCTAACAGTGAAGTGTAAAGTATGGAACGGGCTTGCGTACTCCTGTCAGCTGCCATCTTCACTCGGCGGAGGCTCGGTTGTGGTGTGCTGTACTAGAAGCTGTACCGCCGCAGAGGATTTGCGAAGTGGTGAAGGCAGACGGATCAGATAGGTTCTAGAAGGTGTTGTGTATCCACACGTATGGCAACTGCACGTGACTGAGTTCGCCTTCTAGCAATAGAGCGACCAAAAGCATCGCACCTTCACTGTGAAGGAGTGGTTTCGCCAGCATGGCGTGCTTCTAACGGAGCGGACCAATTCAGTCACATGTCCTGAGCGTCATCGAAACACTATGGAAGAAGGCAGGAAAACCTTTGGCAGGGAAAAGAGTCAGAATACTTACTTCACTTTGATACTTTGATAGGTCATCAGCTGGCGTTCTTCTCAGTGGGGACCACAGCTCTTCCACATAGCCCGATTTTTGGCAACTTGCATCCAATGTAGGCCGCGTTCTCTGAAAATTTTGAAAGAGTCGGCCCACCGAGTTGGCGGTCGTCCTAAGGGTCTCGTTTTGTCTCTTGGGAGCCACTCCGTCACGCGTAGACTCCATCTGTCATCAGTGCGACGAAGTAAATGACCGGCCCATCGATGCTTCAACTGCGCCATGTAAAGAAGCGGATCTTTCAAGCGTGATCGTCCTTCATTTCTTAGCTACGTATGCTTTGCTGCCATTGCTGTCGTCTGCTGACCTTTAATAAACACCTTTTTGCACGATGTGCAGTTTGCAGGGCCTTACTAGGGAAGGATGAAGGGTCGAAGTGGCCATATGAAATGAGACAAGTATCATGGTATGTGGTTTCGGACGCTGATCTCGAATCTTCTTCCCAAATCTGCCAAACGATTCGCTGAACGGAGTTACGGAGGTTTTTTGTTCCCTCACACAGTTTAACACAGTGAGAAATGAGGCCTCAGCAGCAGCGGCTTGTGAACGAAGCAGTGAGCCTTTCTCATCGAGTGCTGGTGGCCTAGTGGTTAAGGTGGTGGTCTTGGGATTTCGGGGTCAGTGGTTCGGATCCGCACCTCGTTTTCCATTTTGCATTTTTGTGACTGACTGTTTGGCAGTAGTGAAACATGATTCCTTCATCATTGGTCAGCCCTACTTGCTTTTGAATGAGTCTGAGGTCGATAACTTCGAAATTTTTCCTAACTTGCATGCCACTACATAAGGTTAAGGCGCGCCAGTATACGGAGCGCGCTTCAGCCGTTTTTGAGTGAACGAATGTGAGATCTGTGTTCAAGCAGTCCAATAACTCCTGGGGCCGATTTCTAGAAAAATTCGAGATTTTGAATTAATCTCAAAAAAGTGGGCGAGTCACTCATCGATGCTACATATCCATAGCCGGTAGTTCCAGGGTTGATCTATTTTGGACGACGGCGACCCTTTAAATTTGAAAATAATAAAATGTGAGAGTTGAAATCATGCTAACAGGAAACCAGACACTGCTTTACACTCTTCAGAAACTAAAAAAAACGTATATCGTTTCAAGGCTATGTAGGCTTCGATAATAGGCTGATGGATGAATGGATAGATACCCACCCAGCCTATTTCGAAATTTGGTCGAAATCTCAAATTTGGCTACAAACTTGTCTCTAGGGGTATTTTAATCTCCGGAACACGAATATCACACCTGTTTGCTGCAAAAACGTCTGCCAAGAGTTCTGTGGGCTCCATGTGCAGTCTGTAGTGAACCGCAGAAAGTGAACCGGACTACTACCGCTGCACTACTTTCCTTCATAACTCCATTCGGAAAATCGTTTGGCAGATTTGGAAAGCAGATTCGACATCAGCGTCCAAAAACGCATCCAACGGTGTAGGTCTCTTTACATATGGCCACTTCGACCAGTCATCCATTGCTGGCTAGCTACTGTCGTGTTGTTGGGCCAAGTATCAGTTACGTAGCACATTGCCGGCAATACTGACGCGCAGAATATCGAAGCTCTTGGTTCCGGATCATTGACCTAATCTGTTACTTCGCGAATCGATCCGAAAGCTGCCCATGCTGCACGTTTTCTGTGGTATATTTCAGGAATGGTATTGTTTGTCATGTTCAGCTCCCTTCTCAGATATACGTAGGATTTTACACTTTGCAGAGCTCTTCCTGCCAATTTCTTTCTTCCACATCACTCCTCTGGTTCACCATCATTTGCGTTTTGGACATATTCATTTCCAATCCAATCTTCAGACCCTCACCTTGAGTTCGTTGATCATCTCTTTCAGCAGTGTTAGTGGAAACTAAAAATATATCATCAGCGAAGCGGAGATTATTGATTCTTTTTCCATTGATGAGGTATCCTTTGTCTTCCCAGTCAACGTAGACATAGCATACTGCAGCGCAGCCGTAAACAGTTTTTGGAGATGTCCTCCTTGTCTTACTCCTTTTTTCAAATGGGATTTTCATCTTGCGGTCGAATAGCTGGATGTTTGTTGATGGATTCGTAAAACATTGTTCAAGCATGTGGATATATACAGGGAGGAGAACTCCGGCTCGCGTAAGGGCATTCAAAACAGCGTTGACTTCGACTGAGTCGAATGCCTTTCTTGTAATCCACGAAAACAAGGAACCAAGGGAAGGTGGTACTCGTGACACCCTCTCGATGAGCTGGGTGACTGCTTGTATGTTGTCCGCGCATGAAAAGTTCTTCTAAGTCCGGCCAGCTCCACTGGCTGGTATTCATTCAAAGTGCCATTCCATGCGAGTACAATGCGTGACGCATTGACCGCGTTAAGACGTGTCTCGCTCCTCCTTTTTCTCTGCGCTCTCAACGAAGAGAGAACACGTCGAGCAAACTCGCCAACTGTACTAAGCGCCGTTCATATAGGAGGTGGAGGATGGACACACGCTCGCGCGCGGCGCTCAGGCTCCCCCCCCCCCCCGCGCGGCGGAGCGTACGCCGTGGGTTCTCGCTCTGTCCAAACGGCTTATCTTCATTTTCGGTTCAAGGAAATATTTACAAGCATATACCTACTATATATTGTGCGCTTTCTCCTTCCCTCTGTGTGTCTGTCCGTCACGAAAATCCCTACGTTCTAGAGATTCACCTGGAGGGACCGGGTCAGGTGTGGGATGGGTGTACCATATCTCGAGAAAATCACAACATACATCAACCAAGCGGAGCCTCGCCCACAGTGGTTGTGGCGTGCATCGATATGAGCGGCACTATGAGCATGCGTTGCAAATTCGCTTAAAAAAAACGGCCTAGAGGTTTTGGAAGTTGGGTGAAGGTGTGCATTAGTAAGCCAGAACGAACGCGGAAACTCACCTCCTGTGGAGGAGGGGTTCTCTAAAAAAAGTAGTGCTTAAGGAAAGGATTTATAAATCGGCTACTAGAAAGTCTAAGGAGCAGAAATGAAATTAGGGTAGGGAAGCAATCAGACTGCCGCCCAATCCAAGGAAAAATCAAATCAGTGGCGCGCTGAAAGGCTCATTACTTGTGCAATTACCTATATCATATTGTTATTGCAACTACAATCACTCTCAATTCTCAACCCTCCTGACTAATTACTTCTGCCCCTTTCAAAGAATCACGCTATACGTTGGGGTAAGTAGGTTTGATCAAGAAATTTTTCGCCGCTTGCTTTGGCCAATACCATGCATTTCACTTTGTGTTGGTTTTCGACGAATTTGATGTTTTTCGCAAATTCACATTTCCTCACACTCTTTTAAATGTCACAACTGTATTTTATTATAAAACGGGATTACTCGGGAGCAAAAACGACAAATCTTTCTGATACCGCTTCCCGGACAATTTCGTGCAATCGCCAGATGTGTTTTTGGTTTGAGTTTGTTTGAGAAAACAAGGTTGATGGTGTGGTGGTGAGAAAAACATAATAAAATTAGCAATCAAAAAACCGGAAAATGGAATTTTCATTTTTCCTGTTGAAAATCTCCTCGGAGGGGCAAGGTAACAAGAAAAAGTTCGCTTCTAATGTGTTTGTCCATTGGCATCCAGTTGGCATCAAGCCAACGACCATATGTAACGCCTAGATGATGTTGTAGTGTGGTATATCATGTGCTACACGATTTACGTGATTAAGCCGTCATTGAAATACTCAAAAAAAGAAGTAAAGAATGACCATCTACCATATGTATCTCTTCATTGTATAGACCGCAACCTTGGTGTGTCGGTTTGTTTGTGCGTATGTATGTAAGTTTGTCTGTCTGTCCGTCCGCAAAATGAAGTGAGTGATAAGGCAGCTCATGGAATAAACAAACCGCTAACAAATCTGGGTAGCTCGCAGGCTTCCGCTATCAATGTTTTGCAATGCACGATTGTGATAGCGCCCCAACTGCTATACAAACACCTACGTAGCACACTTCCGGCCACTCAGCAAGGTGGTGCAGTCGCGGATGAACAGCAGTGGGGGAAGGGAGGATAAGTGGGAGCAGGAGGAACGCGAAGCTTACGCAGGGAAGAAAGATTTCGACGGTCGCCGAGGAAAAATCTGGTATCTTTCTATTTTATAAGCATACGCTAACTTTGTGTCTGTATGTGTATGTATGTATGTATGTGTGTCCGTCCGCAAAATGAAGTGAGTGAGAAGGAAGCTCATGGGATAAACAAACCGCTAACAAATCGGGTAGCTTACAGGATTTGAGATATCAATGTTTTGTAGCAGGATAGTTGTGATAACACTCTTAGGGCTATATAAACACCTGCTTAGCACACTTCCGTTCATTCCACATGGTGCTGCAGTGGCAGCTGGAGGGCAGTGGAGAGAGGGGAGGAAGGGAGGAGGAAGGGAGGCGAAAATCTACCGTCACTTATGATTATAAACTTGCGATAAACTCCACTATACGAAACTCTTTTCTGTAGCATACGCGTCACCTACGCGAGGTGTTGGTGGAAGGGACCACAGCGAAAGACGTAAAGTTTAAGCAGTGAAGGAAGGTCCCGGCAGGTTGACGGGGGACTAATCTGGTCTATTATATTTCAGCAACATCACTGGCATCAAATATCATTCTAGCGCTAAATTACCGTAACATAACATTCATGCATGGTCATTGTTTACAATCCGAGTTCAGTTCTGCATCCCATCGCGTATCTCAAACAGTAGTCTCGAGCGATAAAGGCAGCTTATGAAGCCGTCAGCTAATTCATTTTAGAAAGCAACGCACTGTCTGATTCTTTAGTGGTGGGACCATATGCCTAACAACTTGTCTATTTTCACAGAGGTCCATCGTGTCATGGGCATGGTGGCTTGCAGGAAAACAGAACCAAAGTCCCCTCTAGTGGATTCTTCTTTTTTCAAGATCCAATTTAATTTCACTGATCCAAAATTTTTCACCTAGATTACCGGAACTTATCATTTGGAGCAGGAACTCACGATTGGAACGAAGGTCAAAGAAGGGGAAAATTGCATAGTTGGGAGACAGGCGGACCTCCTGAGGGTGCTGACCGACGCGCAATTGGCAGCGAAAGATTTGACCTCGGCGATCTAGCATGGCTCACTCTTGGCGCGTTGGCGGGGTACGCCCACCGACTATCTAATCACTCGCCGCAGGTCTATACGTGGCGAGTGATTAGATAGCAGAGAGCGTAGTGTTGAAGAGGGCACAGCGATGAGAGTCAACGGGCAAGGAAGGGGTCCCATTTCTCGGGTTTCGGGCCGTTTCAAATGGTTTCTTCTTCATCCCTGCTCCACTGACCACCTCTACCCTTATTTCCAATGAGCTAACTTTTCGTTGTGAATTCTGCCTATAAACAATCCGTCTACTTGACTGGTTGGGTAGTTTTCCCATTATTTTGCCGGTCTGATATCAGCACTAGCACTAAGCTTAGCGTATGACTTTGGCGAGTAAACACTCGAACACCTACACCTGCTCTTTGAAAAGAAACGCCAAACATTGCTTAAGAGTAGAAATTCAAGCACTATACTCTTTAATTAGCGAAAGAAATAACCTACAATTCCTAATCCGCATTTCAGATCGAAGGAATCAAGTTCGTTTGCACTCAGGAAAACCGACAAATGTACCGCAAAGTTATCGAATAGAAAATGACTGTTAATTAAAGCGTTTTTGCACATTTCTATTTTGTGTGTATTCGCTCTTCTAAGTCAACATTTCTAGTCTCCTGTGTACTTTCGCTTTACTCAGGATTTTATGATAAGGTCAATTGTCGAAGAAGGGGAAACGCCCCTAAGGATGTGTAGGCGAACTCCCGAAAGAGGACCCGTGGAAAAGCTCACCGGCGGCGCGGACGCGTCAGCGAGCTGGTGACGTCGCGGCGGCGGAGCGAGCAAAGGCCACTTTGCCACCATAAGTTCAATACATTAAAGGCACGAGTCAGGCTTGAGTGGACCAAACCAATCCCTTTTGTCGTCTTTGTGCATGGCTACGCACCCACAGAGACGTTACCATGCTCAGAATCCCAAACGGCGCCGTAATAAGGCCCAGGGCACGTACTATGCGCTATCGCCGCCTGGCCCCGCTACGACCGCCCACCTCGGGATGTGGTGCGTGGCTGGCATAACGTGTGAAATCAGCTAGGTTGATTGCCGTATCAACCGATAGAACGACTGATATCTTCAGAAAACTTGTTTGTACGTGCCTCTTCCCCAAGAA
>MU868433.1:30679-43995 GCA_036418205.1 Ostertagia ostertagi
ATGTTCGAGTTTACACTGTCTCGCTCGAGAGAGCCCAGGTGAGCAGACTGCCGCGCCGCCGCGTGCCCCCCCCCAACTAAGTTAGCACCGGTCCATAAAGGTCCAAGGTAATAAAGATCCATAAAGGGATTAAACATGCTTTAATTGAGCAAAGGTTTTGTAAACCTCACTAAAAGCTTAACTCAGCTGGATCGTCGACTTTTATTTTGCAGTAAATAAGAAGTGCAAACACAGTATAAATGCAAACGACAGCACTATACAATTATGTTAAGGATTTAGGATGTGGATGCCGATTTGTGACAGTCGACTCAAGAAAATTTCCTCAACTATGCATCCGTGTTGACCCTCTGTAGTAGTCCTCTTTCCTTATTTGAGTAGCAAATTCAATTTCTTCCCCTCTCAAAGGAATCCTTCGCGGAAAATTCTTGCATTCTTTCTCAACATGAATGTGTCAGTTGTGATCACTGGAAAATACACAAAGTTTCACGCATGAAGATTCGGTTTCCGAAGAGAAACAAACTCACAAAATACACTCTATGGACAATCGAAGGTAATTCGGGCGGAGCCAAAGGCGGGGCATGGAAAGAAGTCGTTTTGGGGCGGCTACGTATCAGGCGACGCAATGAATTAATCGGGTTAACACCTTGAAGACAGCGCGGCAATTATGTATGCCGCCATTTTTGCACCTCCATGGACATTGTGGCAACTATGTATGCCACACCCTTACATTTATTTTTTGCTGCTCCATTTCTTCCCAGGTTTTTGTGTTCATTTTATAGGTCATACATCAACATAACCAAGAACCACGTGGCTTACAGAATGACCAAATATTCTTTAGTTTGGCAGAGGTTTTCCGGACCTTACGAAAATATCCGTTCAATTCATTCCTCATTTTCTTTTCATTAACGCGAACATGTAATAAAAAGAATAATAGAAGTGAATACAAACCTATTCGTATGGCAAGATATGTGTTTTTACTGAAACAACCACGTCCAAATTAATTTTGGAACCACTAAAGGGAAAGTAAGTAAAATTTGCCTTTTCATGGCCTTAACACGTCATTTCGGTCGAACTTCCATTACTGTAACTCCCGATAAGTTAGACAGATCGAACATTATTGAAAACATTCATCGCATCTAAGTATTGCGTATTTACAGCTCAAAATCCATGGATTTGGTGTGCGGCGGCGGCGCTCGCAAAATCGCTCTTGTCCCACGCGGTGCAAAAACCCAAAACGCGATGTCGTCAACGTGTTAAGCGTGCGATTTTGGAGAGTAGAGACAAATCGATCGATAGAATAGGATGAGTAGAAGTGTGAGATGTGAATGCAATAAGTCAAAAGGCCAGAAAGAGTTTCTAGTGAAGGCACTCCAAGAACCAAGTGGAAGCATCCCCGTCGCCAGCATTTGTGAAGATGTCCGTGGGCACTTGAACGCGTAGCAGCCCTTTCGGTTTTTCGAATTTTTTACCAAAACAAATGCAATTTTTCTGTTCTTTTCATTCTTATCGTGGATAATGAGTCTCAAGCCAGTGATTTATGGCTGAAATAGAATGATTTTCCCGCGAAGGATTCCTTTGATTCCTTTCGAACCTCCACGTTCTTGTTCTGACACATGTCGCATGTAAGGAACTACTGAAGTTTACTCAACGTTCGGCAATGAAAAACCACGCCCAGTGTGAAGCCATTTATCCAAAGGGATAGTTTGACCGTGCACATTCCAGCTTTCCACAGCACGGTCAAGCGTGCGTTGAGGGATTCCTCGACAAAGGTGGGGGGGTCGTATTGGCCCGCTGGGAGGAAGAGATCGGGCCGGATTGATGCAGTAGGATCATCACCGTCGGAGGACAAACATCAAGGATCGAATCGATGCCAGGGCCAGAGGATTTCCAATAACAATGATATTCCGTCCACACAAAATTTTCGTGATTCAGAGGTGTCCGCGTAGTAATTCTTAGTTACTTCAGTGTTTTATCACCACACAAGTTAAAGAATCCGAAATTCGCACGTTTTCCAAGGGATATTTTATCTTTCAAGTGAGTCCTCAAATCTGAAGGGATGTGAAGCACACGGCGCATCCCAGAGTGGGCCCAGTTGTTGCGCGCGCTTCAAATACGATTCCCTGAAGAAAAAAATCTCAATTCAGGGGAACTGAAGAGGAGTGCCATTGCAGCGAAAAGTAACTTGTGGCGATGCACGGGCAAAAATCCTCGAAGTGGCTATTTTCCATATACTGGACGTTGAATAGTGCAAATCTTCCAAATTTGTCTGCCAAATTAATTTTTAGAGTTGACGAAAATGAAGCAAGTTATGGCTTCGGAAAGTGTAAAAACTCGTGCTCATCATGAATTTTCCTCGTTAATTGAAATTTGTTATTTCTTATAATTTTTGTAATTTCATTACAAAAAGCTCTTCACAAAACTTCCAAATCTGCTTTCAGATTGAAAATTCGTCATATTTGAAGAAAGTTATAATCATTTGAATATTTGTTCAAATTTCAATAGTAAATAAGCTGCTCCACGGTCAACGCCAAAGTCAACACACAGCTGGCTAAGGCGGTTACAAGGCTTCTTTCAACCGAAAGGTGGACGTGTAGATTGAGAAGACTCTGTTCAGTGGCAAGGGTTGGTAAGCCTTACAAAGAAAAGGAAGAACGGGTGCCGGTCCTCCTTTCTGCTCGGTAGGACTCATTGATAATGATCATTCTTTGACTTGTTCTATTGTACTTCTTGAACGACCTTTCTGATGAAGGGTTGGGTAGCCGTGCCTTCTTTATAAACAGTTTTAGGGAGGATTAACCCTTTTCGGACCGCGCACTTTTCTCATGACGGTGTGGCCGGTCTCTTCTCAGGCTTATCGTCGCGTGCTGCGCGGCGAGCATAAACATCATATATTTAATCTGTATTCCCAATAAATCATTATTTTGTCTCGTTTGTGTCTTTGTCATGTCTAAAAGTATATATATGGTAATATGACAGAAAACCGTCCTGTAATAAAAGTGATAGGGCCATAAAAAGGGAGGAGGAATGAAAATTGTTCAAAATAAGTTGTAATGGGAAAAAAGGGACCAGAAAGTGCCCGAAACGCTTGGATCAATAGCATCAGATACGCGTGCACGATATTTCTTCTTTATGAAGTGTTTTCAAATGAATTATAACTGTTTTCTTTGAGCTCAAGTGGAAGTCCACTTAGTTTTTGGTTATTTTAGGAACTAATTAGAATCGAGTTCTAGGTTTTTTCATACATACGGCATGAGTATGTTACATAGATATGTAACAACATGAAACATTTTTTCGAAAAAATTCGAAAAACCGAATCCTTGGAAAAGCACCTGCTGAAGTCCTTGACATCCCATGGGTGTCACGCGGTCCGGAATGGGATAAGCAGCTTTTTCGTAGTTCGGCTTGTGAAGAGGGTCGTTTCGTGGACTTCGGCCTCTGGGAGAAGGGGGGGGGTTCAAAATTTTCCTCGACGCCACGCTTGACCCTTTTCCCACGCTTATCAAATCGCTCGACCCTCCCGCCATTGCTACACTCCCCAGATTCACGGATTCCTCATTTTGAAATATTGTTGTCACTATTTATCTATTGTATTATATTTCGCAGGGATGTTGCAGACAAGCAGCATGCGTCTTCATCGAAAGCCCCTTCCCTCCCTAGCGTCGTACCCCTGTTTTGCCAATTTTCATTTATGACTTCCGAAACCGCTTTTTGTGAGAATAGCCGACGCACTTTCGTGTCGGACGAATCACGCTAGCCAGATCGCCCTGTGTCCCACGTAATGAAGATAGCTAAAAGCTGCGTTGTCCTCAGTTTGTTAACCCATTCGTGACAATGTCAGCCACCGGTGGCTGACAAAGCTCTCACTCGGGACAATGGCATTACTGTGGCTGCAGGGCTTGAAATGGAATTTGGAAAGTTTTCTTCCATGGAAAGAATCTTCATACCCTCGCTCATCTACGCCAGCCCTGGGCAGAGGAAATCTCCCTCCACTCGAATTTTATTGAAGAAAAATCTCCTGACGCTGCTGCTATTGCGCAATCCTGCGCGGTCGCGAATGGGTTTCTTGGGACTGTAAACCATCGTGCTGCATCGTTGTGAAGTGCCAGTGAAAACGAAAAGATTGACAAAACCTCGAACTGCTCGTTTTTTTAATGAGTTAGGCTTCTCAATTACAAAAATCGCGACCGGAACGCTACAACTTACTGTTTGCTCGAAGATCAAACACTTCTATGATAATACGAGCACATTCCACTTTATTCCGTACCAGATTAGTCCCCCGTCAACCGCCGGGACCTTCCTTTCCTGCGCAAGCTTTCTATCCTCCGCTATGGTCCCTTCCTCCTGTGACACCAACACCTCCTGGAAGTGACGCGTATGCAACACAATGGTGTTTCAAACAGTAGAAGGGACACAATCATGATATGACGGTAGATTTTTCGCTTCCCTTCCTCATCCTCCCTCTCTCCACTGCCCTCCAGCTGCCACTGCAGCACCATGTGGAATGAACGGAAGTGTGCTAAGCAGGTGTTTATATAGCCCTAAGAGTGTTATCACAACTATCCTGCTACAAAACATTGATATCTCAAATCCTGTAAGCTACCCGATTTGTTAGCGGTTTGTTTATCCCATGAGCTTCCTTCTCACTCACTTCATTTTGCGGACGGACACACATACACACACATACAGATACACAAACCGACACACAAAGTTAGCGCTTTATAAAATAGAAGGATAGATTGGCTGGTAATCGCTACTTCATCGGCTGTTTTGCTGTATTTCTCTATTGTCCTTCACCCTTCCTTTGTAATTTTCTTCAAAAATTTTCTCTAAAAATTGATGTGGTAACTCAAACTACTGCGTTGCTGAAAATAAATAACTTTAATTAATGATGTGTTTCTTGCTTGGCTTGCTTTATCTGCAAGTTTTTCAGAAATGCTGTAGACGGAGTTTGCTATTGAGAAGGTAGCCATTATACGAAGTTGAATATGATGCCGGCAGGTTACAGGATGAGTCAAAATTATGGAAACCAAGATATGTATTTGGTCTCGAAAGCGAATATCAACTTAGTGAAACAAACAGAGTATTCACAAAGTGTCGGTCACCTATGTCACAAAGTAAAAACAGGTTAGGCTGGAATCTATAATACCACTTGTAGCGCCCATGCAGGCTTTTATTAGGTTGTAAAGAAAGTTCTTGCGCTTTTAGACCTTGATTTTCAAATGCCTGTATCTCGGCTCATTCGAAACCTTTTTGATTGGAGTAAAGACTGTTAGAATCCACATCTGCCAATAATAGCTGCGTTGAATCAGCCCGGTAGTGCAGAATACTGGAGCTCTAGAGACGATGAACCCGGCGGAGGTCGTTTCCGCATCATGTTGGTTTTTGAAGCATAACTCTTTGGAGAAGCTATCCAGGTAGTCGAGAAAGTGACAAATTATAGGCAAAAGGTCTACCGAGTAGGATGTTCGCAGGAATTCGTAGCCAATCTTGTCGAACTTCTGCAGGGTTGGTTGTGGAATGTGCGTCCGAGCTACCTGTCAGGGACGAGCCGGTTCCTTTATAATGTGAGGAAATTGCGTGCAGATTATATATGTGCCAGAGTTCTAGGAGTAGTTTGACACATTATCAGGAGTACTTTTTCCACATTAACAGATCCACCTGGTTACGAAAAGCTAGACCAGCCGCTGACCTTATGAAAGTCACCAACCTTCCTTCAGTGAAGTTTCACTTTTGCAAAGTTTGTAGAGCCTGATCGCGGTCGATCACTTCACCAAAGGTTCGTATTCTGTAGCAAAGAATCCGTTCTTTGTCGTGCGTCGCAAATGATCAAAAAGTCAGGTCGTTTTCATGGCATGAAACAAGCTAGAACGCGGCGAACGACCCTTCAAAATGGTGAGCTGTCGCGGCACGCCCTATTTGAGTTTTTGTGACTTTCCAGCTCTTCCCGTACAACAAGAAAACACAATGCAAGTGCGATTAGTTTAGGAGGAACCCTCTCAATAGATTTGTGCAAACGTGCTTCAACCAGAACGCTCGACTAATAAAAACCACGAAACAAACGAAATCGACTAGCGTTGCGTTCGTACATCTTCGATCACCACCCTCACAATCTTTAGGGCTCTCGCTATTCTTACAAAAGCTTTTTGAACAATTGCTTCAGACCATATTTATTGCGAATCTCAGCCAAGTGCGTCTATAATATCTTGACCTGCTTCCTCTCCATACTGGCCTGCTTTGAGCTAGAAAAAGGAAAATGCAAATTTGCTCTTGGAGTATGCCGTATTCAAGGCTTCAAAAAATGACAACTAAATGATAAGAAACATAGCTAGCCTAGCTGTTAGATAGAACAAGAAAAGCTCTTCAAAACCACATACAGCTCATTGGCAGCTTGCTTGAATTCGTAACAAAATAAAGCGTTCAAAAACGAAACACCGAAAAGCGCAAGAACTTTCTTCACGACCTAATACATTAGAGGGGATGGCGTGCACGGTAACACGCCGTCAAGACGAGAAAACGGTTTTAGGTTTACTGCTACGCCTTCCTTCAAGCCATATCAATTTGAGGGTTTCCGATTAGCGTCCTAAAATATTTTGAGCCTTAAAAACCTTTCTCTGTAGAATCTAGTCTCTATAGTCTAATGTCATGCCTTGCTGTCATCTCCAAAGTATAGCTATTACGTAGGTTTTTTTGTCCACGGAGGAAGTTGTGCATTCAAAGTGTCCACGTGGAAATTTGTCTAAATTTTATCATTTTGAGTCACGAAAATCACAATGAGGAGAACGAACCACCTTTAATGTAATGCAAACTATCGCCAGACGTAGAGCCTGCTGACGATTCAATCTGGGGATGGGCATGTCGCAATGCTATGTTTTCATTACTTTCAGGACTGCTTTATGTTTACTGGGAGTAAGAAATTGTACCCTTTCATGCTACTCATATAAAGAAGTACGAACACGTAGAGACTGAGTAAAATGGGCTTGACTCAGTGCACTCGCGTTTACCATAATTTTGGCCCATTATGTAATTTGGGCTCAAGGCTTATGGAATGCAACTCAATATTTCCGAATATTCGCGAGCTTCTTGAGATGTTAACATTGCCCCTTACCGCAGCAGAGTTGCTGGGGCAGAGATCGATTTTAGGTCTATCCCGGTTCCTCTTCAGAGAGCGTTCTCTCGCACTTCTGGTTGATCCCTAATGTCACCTGCGGAATATCCCATGCGGTACTCTTGAAAAACACGGCATGAGGAGCCTCTCGCAAAATCAAAATATAAAAGCCATAACATGTAAGGAGACAATGAGCTAATTGTTTGACCGAAGTCGCGAAAGTGGATCCCAAGTCAGCGAACATATAGCGAAATTTTCGCACCTCTCGAGAAAATTTTTCAACATTGAGTGTTATTCATCACTGAAATTATTGACAAACCTAGAACCTTATTGACTAACCATAGAAAGCATAGATGCGTGCTATGGTGGCTTAAGAACACACTTATGAGGAGTCGAAGCTCTCACAAATGAGGGTAGTGGTGGTGGAAATGTCACAAGTACTTAAAGGAAATGAACACGATACTCCTGTGGAGAAGACAAGGAAAGTTACGTATTGGAGCCGAGATCCACTTCCGGGCAGCAAAAACAAATCCGTGTCGATGTGGAAGGGATTGCAGTAGCAGCGTGCTAGATATGATACCGTTATCGTTATCGCCGGATTCTTCATTCTGAATTAGCACCTCACTCCAACAGCCGTATCTTCTTATCTCTATCTCACAAGGAATGCTCAACTGGTCAGTCCGGCCATCTACAGTCGATATCCGAAAGTTGGGGTAGGTGTGTCACCGGAAGTGACGTGCACTTGATAGAAGTTGCGTGGATAAGCTGTTGCCAGCATGCTTTGCTGATATCCAGCGATGTATGTTGGAAGCAGCTTATCCACATAGTTTCTATCAAGTGCACGTCACTTCCGGTGACACGCCCACCCCAACTCACCGATATCGAGTACATAATGAGATGTAGTCCGATGGACACGCCTTGCGACGCTGAGCTCAAATCCGTTTTCGTTATCTGCGGAACGATTCTCTGAAAGAAGTTACGAGGGAATCTTCTCACTATGGCTTTTTCACTGTGGCATCCTCTACATTCCCCTACCCCCACATTTCGCATAAGAAGAGCCAGAAAGATGGACATATGGACTAGTGGATATCTCCCTAGATTCATGTGAGAGAGGTCACATGATCGGATCCTTGGGAAGCGCAAGGCTTTTGCATTTTTTCATGGCTTCTCATACGAGCCCAAAAGTGTTTATATTTGGTTATTTTGTTGATTTGCGTCCCCACTTGACATATGGCTGAGACAGACTTTGGAATTTCCTCGTCCTCTTTTTAGGTTTTCTATTATGATGAACTTTGACACACGGAACAAAACACAAGGACACAGGCTTATAAATATACAAAATTTCAATAACTTACAGTCGATATCCGAAAGTTGGGGTAGGTGTGTCACCGGAAGTGACGTGCACTTGATAGAAGTGCGTGGATAAGCTGTTGCCAGCATGCTTTGCTGATATCCAGCGATATGTTGGAAGCAGCTTATCCACATAGCTTTTATCAAGTGCGGCGACCACGTCATTTCCGATGACACACCTACCCCAACTTTCGGATATCGACGTATACGTACATGTGATAGTCCCTCACAGAATAGTCGAGACAAAACAGCTTTTCGCAGTGTGAACAGCAACAAAGATCTTTAGGGTATGTAGAGGGTGCCACAGTGAGAAAGCCACAAAGAGAAGAATCCCTCGTAACTTCTTTCAGAGAATCGTTCCGCAGATAACGAAAACGGATTTGAGCTCAGCGTCGCAAGACGCCTCCAAAAGACTGCTTATTCGAAACGCCTGGACTGACCAATTGACCATTCCTCGTCAGACCTCACAGATTATAATGTGAGGGTAGCAGGCTCACGCATGATCACTTCCTTTGAGAAAAATTTCGACGTTGCCATTCTTCGTCCCATCGTCGGGTAGAAAACGAATTAACGAGTGGGTCGTGATGACCACTCCGCAATCTTTCTTCACCAAATACTTTTCACTGTCATATGAAATCCATTTTTCAAAAAAGGAGCAAAAAAGCAAGTTCAGGCATTCATTCATGTTTTTACTTAATTGTTCAATAGCTCTATTTAGTTCCATATATGGCACACTATTCTATATCGTATATGTGCCTATTCTGTACACATTCTATATCTGTATGTATATTTCAGCCTTGACGGGAAGAGTGCTGAAATACTGCGATAGAAAAATAAGAGAAAGCCGAAAAACCAAAAATTTATTCATTCAAGCACCGGGCGCCGGGCCCAACCTATACTCCACTCCATTTGCCGTTTTTTCTAACCAGCATTTCGTTGCTTGGCCCTGAGTCTGTAATGAACAAAATTTGGCGAAACTCCACTTCGGTGGGGGCCACTCCATTGCTATCTTATCCGTAGTACTAGAGAGCACTTCTTTGGGCTATCGAACACTATGGATAAGATAATAAGTGAACGACTCATTTCGAGCGTACTTTTGATAAGGACCGGTGGATGTCCTACATTCCACACTACCTGCCCACATCCCATCCACTTTTCTGCACAGGTGATCCACCCTGGAGCTCCTGCACCCTTAGCCCAGGCGAGGTGTCCATTTCTCCTGGTCCAGGACCGTTCCCTTGGACCATGGCAGGCGTAAATGTGGAAGGGCAACTCAGGGTTTCCTTCACACTACATCGATAATTATTAGAGGTATACTTTAAAGGCAAAAGTCGGGCTCAATAAGGGGGTATTATGGCGATTGAAACTGAGTATAGAGATGCGAAGTGGAACGACAGTGGAGAAAAAACTGAGAAAAACCGTCGACAAGGCCGTTAACAAAACCCTCTTTCCCACTAGCAAGGAGGCTGGCTTGGGGAAAGAGGCACGTACAAACAAGTTTTCTGGAGATGTCAGTCGTTCTATCGGTTGATACGGCAATCAACCTAGCTGATTTCACACGTTATGCCAGCCACGCACCACTTCCGGAGGTGGGCGGTCCTGGATTGACCAGGCGGCCCTGGATTGAAACCGAACGCCCCGGGGCCTTAACGGGGTTTTTCAAGGTGGGAAGTTGCTGCAATGTGTGCAGCTACCCACATACAACCTCCAGGCACGGGAATTACTTCTCTAGCGTGCCTGAGCCCGACCTTTGCCTTTAATGCGATTGCGTGTCATGAGCGCTATCATCCTTGACTTCTGGAGAGACAATGAAGCGCCCCTTCCAGTCTTATACTTTCACCCAAAAATTTTGGCTCTCAAAAAATTTATTCACCACGAAGGCACATTTCACTTGATAACGGACACGGCAACGCTTGGTGTAGAGGAGTGAGAACTCTCCAAGTGCTCCTCTTTCAATTGCGTGGCAGAATCTGTTTCCAAGTGAGCATGAAAGGTGCCGTCAAGCAGATAATACCGTTCAAAAGGCGATAGAAACCATCACATTCACATATGAGTAACATCTAGCAGAGAATTTTACTTACCTTGAATACTTCTCCGTCCTTGTGTAGTACTCCATCAACTACACAACCCAGGAATTCCTTTTTACCAAAGGAACCACACCTAATTTTAAAGTAGTTGCCATACATCCACTCCTCGCCTGAAAAGAAGATATTGGGTAAAACTCTCATCAAAGGTACCATCAAAGGTTAAGCGTGCTTAACCCTTAGACTACGATATTTTTGGAATTATGTTATCGACGTGTTTTGCGTAGTATCATCTATCACGCCCACTATAGCTAATCATCTATAGAAACTTGGCTGACGTACGTTGTTCGAAAAGGGATTCGATCCAGGTAGCATGCGCGCAGTAGCCCCTCTTACCACCACAACATCTCCGCTTAAATCAAATTTTGAAATAGTTCTATAATCGTTACTATTTACAGGGCATAATTTTTTGCTGTAACGAATTATTGAAAGTCGCCTTCTACAGCATCGAGTGCGATGTCGTTTTTTTCCAATGCCGCTTCTGCACCATGCTAGTGGTCAGAAAACTGGGGATGGAATCTCCAACACTGTCGTGGAACGCCGCGTCGCCTCTGATTGGTTTTCGACTGATAGAATCCCCAATTGTCATCGTTTGTTCGCTTATGTTTTGTGCGATAATAATTCAGGAACACACTGAAACCATTAGCACAAGTATCAAGAGTGACACACAAAAATTACTTTTCGGATGCTGCGCGCTGACTAGTGATTGGTACAAATTTCTTTGTTAACTAACCAGATTGGACCCCATCAAACGCACGTCAAATCCATGGCCACGCCTAATCCGATTTTGAGACATACATACACACAAGACGACACACCAAGTTAGCGGATTATAAAATAGAAGGATCCAGGGTGGCTCGCTCCGACTTTTGACAGCTTGCTGACAGAGTAAGGCTACATATAAATTCCTATTCGTGACCAGGGTCAAGCGAGGCGTCGAGGAAAATTTGAAAATACGGCACCCCCTCCCTCCGCCAGAGGCCGAAGTCATGAAGACCGAACTATGAAAAGGTTGTTTAATTCTCCCCAAAACTGTTCATAAAAAAGCCCTGCTACCCCACCGCCCACCGCAAAAATTCGTTTAAGAAGTACAAAAGTGAAAAAGTCTGGTTGTCACCAACGTCACGGAACCTCCTTTTTCCAGATTTCTCGCCTTTTGGAGAAGATATTGAGGAACAGCTATTGTGTTCTGAAAACTCCGAAAAAGCTGCGTCAGTTCCCGAGCATTGCTCCGTGACTGTTTCCAAACAGCTCCAGAAGACACTCGTCATTCAGAGGAACAGGCCAAAAGAATTTGTGCATTTTTCTCGAGTTTCTGGACTTCGGCAACCAAATGTTTACCATGTCGTGAAAGACACTCTGGGGTTCCATCGCAAGACGTGAGCTCTTGCCGCATCGCTTCCATTGACGCGTTTTCTGGGTTTTAGAAGCATGAGCAGCCTGCTTTCAGTCAAAAACGATTTTCTCAGCTATAATCGCTGTGAGAAACCACGACAGAAATGCTATAAAGAGATCATTGACTAGGGTTTACATACGTTTTGCAATAAATGTTCAAAAATTATCCTGAAGATTTTACAACATGCAGATCCAAATGGCCAAAGAACTTTCCGACAACCTGATATAATTCTTCATTCTTCCAACTCGGAATTTAGTTACGATGTGCGATGTTGCATTTATACCTAGTACACTTTCCATTTGGAAATTTTCCAACATACCTTAGATGGACAGTTTTTGCAAACACAAGTGGATGTACAATTATGCGGAGCACTATACGTATATGCACCAGTGAAATCGGAAGCCAGGCATCAACGTTTACAGTATTGTTGTCACTCAACTCCTAATCCCCGTATTGTAACTAGATGCCCAAGAGCAAATTCAATAATTGTAGGCTAATAATCAGCTCTAGCTTGTGGAATGACGACTGGATTGCGATCGTCTACATGTTCACCACTACCGCATACTGGACGATTTGCTTGTGGCAAAGCCAAAAGTTCACAGATGATGCAGAAGCAGCTACAATTAACCCATTGCGGACCGCCGTTATAATTGCACCTCCGTAGGTTTTTGTCATCTCTTTTATCAGTGGCCAATAATCTATCGAAAATTTAACCAGTACGCAAGTACTTGATATATCCTGTGTCTGAAAAAGTAAACTGCTGATTTTGTAACTTAGCAAAATGCTGAAAAAATCGAAGATTACTATCCTTCTCCGCGTGGTGGCGTGCTGCACATGGTGCAGCACGCGGTCCGCAATGGGTTAAATTTGCATAAACAAAGGACGCGCACATGCTTTGTACTCTGCCAAAAGTGCCCTACCCCGTAACAGCGAGCATTCCGAAATATCATTGAATTCTGCAGGCTGTGTGCAAAAATTGCAGGTATAATTCGTTACCCATGCATTGTTTCAAAGATTCTATAGCTCAGCAACTGCGAATCTTGTACAGGGATCAGCTTTCTACAACAGCATCTGAGCCTGGCATGCATCTCGCGAAAAGGTTCCCTAAAAAGTTTGAACACCTGCTAAACAGAATGTGACAATATGACATGCCATACGTTCCCACGAGAACGAGAGTTTCATGACCTTTTCGTGGTTGTTCCTTTTGTGATATAAATTTTTTTTAATTCTTTATAAGTAGACTTCACTTCTTAGTCCCATTGTAGGGAAATAAAAACGTATTCACTTAACTGCCTCTACATAATTAATTCTCATGGTTTTATTATTACCAGTTTAGCTCCGCACGCAACCGCGCGCATCAAATGGTGGGCTTTAGTGAAAC